>VWZN01019141.1:38075-73191 GCA_013396955.1 Regulus satrapa | reverse complement strand
GGCCGGGCCGGGCCCTCAGCGCCGCCGCCATGAGCTCGGGGCCGGGGATACGGCCGGGGACCGGGACGGAGCCCCCGATCGGGGCCGGGCCCGGGCTGCCCTTCCTCCCCGGCTGCTCCATCAAGGACCCCACGGTGAGCGCGCCCGCCCGCTGTAGCCCCGCTGTGCCACCTCCCCCGCGGGAGGCTCCCCGGGTCAAGGTGGGCTGGCCTGGAGGGTGCCCCCCCCGAGAGGCGACCTCAGATCGGGCCTCTGCACCTCCCGCACCCGCTTCGGGTGTCTCCTGAAGACACTCGCTGGGAATCTGGTACTCCCTCAGGCCTTCCTCTAAATGCACGGGAGGCTTGGGACCCCTAAGCTCGACAGTATTCATAGAGTGGTGGAATGGTTTGGGTTAGCAGACCATAAATGGTTTGAGTCAAAAGACCCTAAAGCTCATCCAGTCCCGCCCTCTGCCATGGGCAGGGGCACCTCCCACCATCCCAGGGTGCTCCAAGCCCCGTCCAGCCTGGCCTTGGACACTGCCAGGGATCCAGGGACAGCCACAGCTCCTCTGGACACCTGTACCAGGGTTCACAACCCTCACAGGGAACAATTCCTTCCCAATATCCCATCCATCCCTGCCCTCTTTCAGCTTAAAACCATTGCCCCTTGTCCTGTCCCTCCATGCCTTGTCCCCAGTCCCTCTCCAGCTCTCCTGGAGCCCCTTCAGGCTCTGCCAGGGGCTCTGAGCTCTCCCTGGATCCTTCTCCAGATGAGCACCCCCAGCTCTCCCAGCCTGGCTCCAGAGCAGAGGGGCTCCAGCCCTTGGAGCATCTCCGTGGCCTCCTCTGGGCTCGCTCCAACAAGTCCCTGCATTTCTTGTGTTTTGGGCTCCCAACGTGGATGCAGCACTCCCTGCAGGAGTGGTTACAAGGGCAGAGTAGAGGGGGAGGCAGATTCTTCAGGGAACCTGCCATTCCCCCTGATCACCCTCTAATTCCCCCAAGAGCCCTGGTACCTCTTGAATTCACCAAATGTCCCTGAGACAACTTGGTGTCCTCTGAACCCATCCTGGGAACCTCAAAGTCACCAGACCCTTGTCATGACCCCCGAAGAACCTGGTGCTCTGTAAACTCATTTGATCCTCCCCAGCAGATTTAATATCCACTTAACTCTCCCCCAGGGACTTGGCATTTCCCAAAGCCACTAAAAACCTGCTGGACTCACTTTTGGGGGGGTCTGAGTGCTCTGTCCCCACCTGCTATCTCCTGATCCCACCCACAGCACACCTGCTACTCCCATAATTCTTCCAGTGTTATTGAACAGTGCAGTCTGTTCAAGTATCCCTGAACTTCAAGGGGTCTTGATACTTTTAATCTTCTCCCCAAGGAATCCATTGCATTATGTACTCGTCTTATAACCCTGAATTGTCTCGATAGCTTTGGAGAGAGACACACACAGCCCTCCTCCCCCTCACTTGTGAGCCTCCTTTGAAATTCCAGAAGTTTTTTTATTCCCATAACCGCAGACTGCAATCTCATCCCTCTGGATACTCAGTTCCCCTGAATCCATCCAATAGTGCCCCCACAGTTCATGAGATACCCCAAGGGAGATCCCCAAACTCGCTGTACAGTCCTGAAACCCGATTCCCTCAGGAAAACTGCTCTTCCTCTGAGCCATGAGATTTTTCCCAAAGCAAAGTCTTCTGAACTGATACTGTCCTGAACCAAGCTCCTTAAATTCACCTCATATCTCCTCATCTGGATATATCCCGGAGAACCGATATTGCTCAAACCTCGAGCATTCTTCCACCAGGAATTAATCCCCCAAATCATCCCAATATAATTATTTCCTGGACATAATTTATCTATTACATAGATACACCTCGAAGTCGTCAGCCTCACTGGAAATCAACACTTTCCTGATACCCTTTCCTCCAAAGCTCTGATACTTCCAAACCTGCTCTCCTGGTGTTGCCTGGGGCGTTAAAATCCTTGACAGCCCAGGTCTGGAAGCTGCTAACCCGATGAGAGAGCTGGTATCCCACCACAGAACCGGGGCCATCGTGGCTTCCAGGATCATCCCCTGGGAGTGGCACACTCCCAGCTGGTCCCAGGTTCCCTGGAAGGAGCAGTCTCAGTCTCATCCTCATCTTCATCCTCGTCCTCGTCCTCATCCTCGTCTTCGTCCTCATCCTCATCCTCGTCCTCATCCTCATCCTCATCCTCGTCCTTGTCCTCGTCCTCGTTCTCGTCCTCATCCTCATCCTCATCCTCATCCTCGTCCTCGTCCTCGTCCTCGTCCTCATCCTCATCCTCTGCACCCGATACCTAAATGAGGAACCAACCCCTCCTTTTCCCCATCCAATGATCCCTAAGGGCCTGATAGCCCCAAATCCTCACAACATCCTCTTGAGGAAGTGCTGCCACAGACAACTGATGCTTCCATTTATTCCTCTGATATACTAAAGGAATACCTAAAAAAGCCATAAAAAAGGGGGTTGTTCCATGCCTGGCTTGGGCACACGAGGGATTTACAGCCTCCCAGGAGAGCATTTTTAACAGAAAACGTTCCTGGCTGCATTCAGCTTTGTATATGAAAATTACTTGTTACAGAATCATGGAATGGTTTAGGTTGGAAAGGACCTTAAAGTTCATCTTGTTCCAGCCCTCTGCCACAGGCAGGGACACCTTCCACAGCTAGAGTGCCCCAAGCCCATCCAACCTGGCCTAAAATCAGTGACAACCGAGTTCTCCAATAGTAAAGAGAGTAAATGACTCATAACAAATAATCCTCCAGTAATAAAGGTTATGTCAGGGTTATTATCAGGTAATAATATTTCCTCAAAATCATACAACGTCTTGGAAATCTGCAGCTTTCCAGTCTGTAAAACTGGGATCACAATACTCGGTTTCCAGGTGGATGCTGAGAAGTTCTGAAGGGAACTTCTGTGTTGGAGTAAAGTGTTGTTCCTGCTTAGTGCCCATGGACAGGGAAACAGGCCCTGGGAGAGGGAATGGTGTTTGTGTGAAGCCTTATAGGCTCTGCAAAAAGAAGGATTTTATTCTTTTTGTTTTGTTTTGTTTTGTTTTTTTCAGATAAAGACTGGCAGCAGCTGAGATTAGGAGTTTACATTCTGGGCTTTCCCTTTTAAATTTGCATTAGTCACCTGATCCTGGGAGATGTTATCTGGTATCAGGCTCACTTTGGGAGAGCTTATCCACTTAGGAGCCTTGTGAACCAATTCTTTAGGCAAATGTGGGTTCTTGAAAGCCTGTACACCTCTAACAAACACTGATACTGTTCAAATTCAAGACAAACTTCCTGGGTTTCCTTGAATATTTTTTCCCCACAGCTTTCCCTTGGTATTTATTTAACAGAAGGAAGTGACAGTTCTGTGACAGTTTATAAGATGCTGTGCTAAAATCTCTTCAGACAAATCTTGTTTTCACCTGTTTCCCTCGCTGCTCTCTCCACTGCCAGATCTGTAGTAGCAGTTTAAAGAGAAAACAGGGAATTGTGTGGAATTCAAGCGGGGCCTTGAAGGTATAAATAAGCTTAGAGGCTTAACCATGAGGGGGGAGGGAGAGGGTGGAGAAGAAGCCGTTTGCATGCCTGAGGTTGGACTGACTGCAAGCCTGGGGCTGGAAAAGGAGCTGGAGCTTGTTCTCTCAGCAGTAGCAATGCTTACAACTCTGTTTTACTTGGCAAAAGTCAAGAGGTTTTATTATCAGGGACTCCTAATTTCCCCTGCCTCCTCTGGAGCTTCAGGCGTGAGAGCCCAGAGGGCCCCGGCAGCTCTCGGGGCGCAGGGGAGGTGCTGCAGGTGTTTTAGGAGTTTGGTGTCACTCACGCCTGACCTTGCTCCTCAGTGCCGAAGGGCTGACAGGGATCAGGTCCCGAACTCAGCCCTGGGAGAGGGACTTGGGGCTGCTGATGGGTGAGGGGCTGGCACCCAGAAAGCCCCACCAGTGTGGGCAGCAGGGCAGGGGGGGGATTCTGCCCCTCTGCCCCGCTCAGGTGAGACCCCACCTGCGGAGCTGCCTCCAGACCTGGGATCCAACAGCATAAACAGGGCATGGAGCTGCTGGAGGGAATCCAGAGGAGGCCACAGAGATGCTCCGAGGGCTGGAGCCCCTCTGCTCTGGAGCCAGGCTGGGAGAGCTGGGAGTGCTCACCTGGAGAAGGATCCAGGGAGAGCTCAGAGCCCCTGGCAGAGCCTGAAGGGGCTTATGAAACATGGAACAAACTTTTTCCCAGGGCCTGTAGCAGTAGGACAAGGAATGATGATTTTGAACTCAAAAATACAAGGAAGAAGTTTGTTTACGAAGAGGGTGGAGAGGCCTGGCACAAGTTGCCCAGAGAAGCAGTGGCTGCTTCATCCCTGCAAGTGTCCAGGGCCAGGTTGGATGGGGTTTGGAGCAACCTGGGATAGTGGAAGGCATCCCTGCCCATGGCAGGGGGTAGAACTGGATGATCTTTAATGTCTCTTCCAACCCAAACAGTTCTGTGAGCCTATGACAGTGTAGAGAGGTGATGAAACAACTAATGTGCTTTTGTAGATTTCATAGTTGCAGTTCTGTGAGCATGACATGCCTTGATTTAACCCAGCAAAGAAAATCCTGGATCATGCCCAGGGGAGAGTCAAGAAAATAAATAACAATGGAATACACAGAGGGTGCACAAAAGTGAAGGGAGCACCAGAAGGCAGTAACTGCAGTCCCACGGTGCTCCAAACTGCTGACAGGGAACAAAGAGCTGGTGAGATAAATACCAGGGCAGAGAAAGGGCTGACACACTGTTCGAGGCACTGCATATGGTGGCAGTCTGGAAATTCAGTGATTGGAGTTCTTCTGGAGTCCGTGGCAGTGCAAGGATCTGAGTTCACTCTTGTGCTTTATACGTCTAGCATTCTTTCTTTTTTTTTTTTCTCTCCTTCCCTGATCTAAATCTAAAATCTGTTTTCAAATAAATGCTGCAGTAGTTTATCTTAAAATGCTGGGGATGTGTGTGGGGGGTAGACATTCTTGATATTGCACTCTCTTACTGGGGTTTTTTTTTTTTGGTTTTTTTTTTGTGCTTCCAGTAGCTGCATCTACTAAATTCATGCAGTATTTTGATAGCTGGATTTCCTCCCAACAGAAAACATCTTTTCATCGGTCCCAGACACTGGACTTCAAAAATGGATATGCCTTTTCCCGGCTGCCAAGAGAGGGGGTTGGTGGGGACACACTCTTTGCAAATCAGCTCTCTCAAGATGAATTAGATGATTTATGCACCAAGGGAGCCACACTGACCTATGGGCAAGTCAAGAGGCCTGCACCTTCCCGCTTCACTCCGGCATTCGTGGCTTATGACAAAAAGGTATAAAGAAGGCGATTCCAGGAATATCACCGGCCAAACTCGGAGACATAAACAGTCAGCTCCAGGGTTCACGGGACTGAGCACAGCAGTTTTCAGATGCCAGAGCCCTTAGTCACAGACAGCTGAATCCCAGACTGAAAGAGGCTTTCTTTGCTCGGGAGGAGGATTATAATTTGTAAACGATGTAAGACATTCCCTGCGAGTTACACTCGAGCATTTCCAGCAGATGTTGGAAAAGAGGTCTGGAAAACTCCAGTTTATAAGCATTGCTCTGTAAGCCACAGCCTGGAGTTTTGTGTTTCCAAAACTATCTTGAGGTTGTGATTGAGCTTTAAGTGGAAAAGTCAGTCTGCAGAGGGAACCCTGGTAGTTTGTTTGGCCGTGGTCTTTGTGTTCATGCTCGTGTTGGTCACCACAGCGTGTCACAACCCGAACTGCTCCGCCAGTGCTTCCCGTGTTCCATCTTGGTGATCCTCTCGGGCCGGGTGGTGGCTCTGTGTGGGCTCGGAGCAGTCCTGAGCTGACCCCTGGTTTTCAGCCCAAGCTGCAGCCCGCAGCCCGTGATGGAGCAGCTGCTGCAGCGGGAGCTGCAGAGCTCAGCACGTGCAGGCTGCACACACTGCCAGCCCTCAGCCTGGCTGGGACACAGGCTGGGGAACAGATGTGCTCTGGTAATTGAGTGAGGCTGTGCCTTCAGAGTAATGTAGATGTTGCTGTTTTATCTGTCAGATCCTTTTCTGCCCCTTCCTTTGAGGCACAGGGGCTGCTGGGGATGTCACAAAATCCCTTCTGGGGGTGCTTTGCTGACTGATAGGAACTTGATGGCTTTATCATCTCTTAATTATCCAGGCCTCTGGGCTGATGCAGGCTGGGTATGCAAGGCCTGATTGCACTTTCTTAGGGGCATTGAATGATCCTGCAGGGAATATTCCTCCTACTCCTGCCAAGCAGAGGGACTGGGTGATTAATTTCCTTGTTTCCCCAGCACAAATCAGATTTTTCTGATTAGTGCTGAATAGATGTGACCTCAGATCATTTTTTTTGGTCTTAAAGATCATCTTGTTCCAGCCTCCCTGCCATGGGTAGGGACACCTTCCACTGAACCAGGTTGCTCAGAGCCCCTCTAACCTGGCCTTAAAATGATGACCCCTTTCAGATTTTAAAATCCTCAGATGTGGTTGAACTCTTTACTGAAATCTGTAACTTCCCTAAATCGGGGCTGTAAAGCTGACAAATATGAAGAGCTGTGTGTGTCAGTAAAGCACATTACTGTGAGCACCCAAGCACCTGGCAGTAGGTGAAGGAGAGTTTTTTACACTTGTGTCAGGCACACCAAATTTGCAAAAGGCACATCTTCACAAAAGCCCTCCTGGTGCCTCTGCTGCCACTCACAGATTAGGCTACGGTTGTCTCTGAAGATTTTTAGAATCTAATCCAGTCATTTTACGCCACCAAAGCAAATTACAAATAAATAATTTGCCTTGCTAGACTACTCACAGTGTTCAAATTGTTTTCTTTCTCTCTCCCTCTGCCGTATTGTTTCTTGGGCAGGTTTTGAAGTTCGATGCCTACTTCATGGAGGAGGTTCCTATTTCTGCAGAGGAGCACTACCGGATCCGCCAGGTGGGCCTCTACTACTACCTGGAAGATGACAGCATGTGCATCATCGAGCCCAAGGTGAAGAACTCGGGGCTGCTCCAAGGCAAGCTCATGAGACGCCACCGGGTGCCCAAGAACGAGCAGGGGGATTATTACCACTGGAAGGACCTGAACGTGGGCATCGACCTCCCCATCTACGGCCGCACCTACCGCCTGGTCAACTGCGACTCCTTCACCAAGGTGGGCTGTAGGAGAGCACTGACAGGGACACTGCAGGGTTTGAATGAGCTGTCAGGGTCCAGCAGCTGGAGCTTTGGTCATATGGGTGTTCACAAGTCTTTCGTTTTGCTTTTTGTGTAGGTTTTTTTTTGGTTTTTTTTTCCTCAGGCAGAAGAGGAGTTCAGGGTGTGACATCTGCTGAGGGCAAGTTAGCTGCTCAGTGTTTTTGCCCCAGGACTGCTGGGAGTCCATTCTTTGTCCTCAGGACTTCTCTTTACAATACAAATAAGAAGTTAATGTCTGGGCAGTTTAACTGCTTGGAGTCCAGATGAAACACTGTGCATACATGAGAGGGAAATTAGTGATCCTGACTCTTTTCTGATTTAATAGCCCTCTGTTAGGAACAGTGGAAGGGGATACAAGCAATAACTCTGCACACATCCACAGCCAAGCCATGATCCATGGCTTGAGAACCATGGTATGAACTGACCTTTCTAAGAAAGCTTATTCATTGCCTGCTTTTCTATTTCTGGCTATTTCTGTGCCAGTAAATGAGATAATAACGAACCAATAACAAGAAATAAGGATTGCCATTCTGCTGATATCCTGATAGATTGCCCCCAGTAAAATCTCAGCCCTGGTCAGCTACTATTCCTCCAGGCCAGGAGTTAGACTGCTCCAGGGACCATTCCCAATAGGTGAGCTACATGCAGTCAGCCTGTCCTGCAGGCTGGGAGAGTTTAGGTCCAGGCTTTTCCTTGTTAGTTTGCCTCAGTGCCCAGGAATGTTCCCAAGGGCGTATAATATATTGGTATAAATGTGACTCTGCTGGAGCTGGGTGATTGTTCAAGTCAGTCCACATCAAATGAAGAGCTGGTCCTCGTGTTAATATTGATGGAAAACTTGGAATGAGCTACATGGGTCTACATCTCAGGGCCAATAGTGTATTTATTATTTACTGACATCTTCCAGACCAGAAAATAGTGAGTTTAAAAGTGTGAACCTGCCTTGTGAGTCTCCAGGGGAATCTCATATTCCTGTGGGAGATGTTTACATAGGTGCTTCCTGGGCTGAATGTTTTCATGGACCACTTCCCAAAGCCAAAAAGGGAACAAGTCCCTTGACTTCAGAGTTGTTTTGGGTGACTGATGCAAGTCCATGAGTAACACCCTGGATTTTGATCATGGCCCAAGGTAAGCAAAAAATCCCTTTATAAACAAGCAGATTGCACTCTTTCTGTGGAAAAAGTACTCCAGAAAGATGGAATTAAGCTGCCACTGCCACATGTCCTCCTCGTGCCTGAAGGGTCTTGATGTGCCTAATGTGGGTGACATTAACTTCTTCTAACTGTCTGACACAGCCCTAAGTTCTTGCAAATTCAGGCTGACTACATCTGTGTTTATACAGCAATTGAATCCTTCTCATTTACATGAAAGAGGCCAACTGACAGTTATCTTCCATTTAAAGCCCTAAGGCCAGGGAAAACTGCTCAAGTGAGATCTGAGTTAGGACAAAACCACTCTGATTAATTCAAGGGTAAGCAAAGATAAGAAGCAGCTTAAACGAATATATTTGTCATCTGTTGTATTTTGCTGTTGCTGTAGAATTCCCGGTGAGGCAGGAACTTGCAGAATTCTGACCTCACTCATCCCAGCCCACCTGTAACCTGTAGTCACCTCTTACCTTCAGAAGTTCCTGGCAGCCCTAACAGCTCAGATGACCTCCCTAGGTGTTCCTGGAGAGCCAGGGAATTGAACTGAACCCTCCAGAGGAGCTGATTTCAGATCCTTACACAGAACAGCGCCGGACGCCTGTGCAAAAACCCGTCGTGCCTGCAGGTCCCGACCCCTTCAGGCAGTTTCTGACCTATGACACAAAGGTGAGAGAGCGAGGGATTTCCCAGATTATTGTATAATTACCCACATCACACTGGGGAGTCCTGTGTCCTGGTCTGGGCCCTTCACTTTTAGGAAAGACATGGAGGGTCTGGAGTGTGTCCAGGGAAGGGGCTGGAGTACCAGGAGTGGCTGAGGGAGCTGGGAAAGGAGCTCAGCCTGGAGAAAAGGAGTCTCAGGAGGGACCTTCTGGCTCTGCACAACTCCTGACAGGAGGGGACAGCTGGGGGGAGGGAGGAGGTCAGTATCTTTTCACTGGTAACCAGAGACAAGACTGGAAATGGCCTCAGGTTGTGCAAAGGGAGGTTTAGGTTGAATTTGAAAGAATTTCTTCACAGGAAGGGTGATTAGACATTGAAACAGACTGCCCAGGGGGGTGGGGGAGTCCCCATCCCCGAAGGTGCCCAAGGAATAACCAGACATGGCACTCTGGGCTGGGTGACAAGGTGGAGATCAGTCAGAGGTTGGACTCAGTGATCTTCCAACCTGAAAGGTTCTGTGATTACAGTGAATATGTGCTATGGAAATCCAGGTCTTGTGAGTGTCTGCGACCTCACTCATTCCAAATTGTCTCAGTCTGCTGAACAGACTCCAGATTTGCTCCTTTCTTGGCTTTAGTAAGAAAGAGAACCTTTTATATTTTGTTTGTTTTTTTTATTCTGGGCTTTGTGCCTTGTAAACGGCTTCTCTTTGGATTGCAGAGCCTGTGCTCAGTATCATCCATTACTCTCTTGCTTTCTGTTGGGATGAGATAAGCCACCTGCCTCTGGAATTTAGCAGGCAGATGCAGTTCTATTAGGAATGCTGCATCCACTCCTCTCCTCCCCCAAAGTACTGATGCCAGGCACCAGAGCAGACAATTTCAGATGAACACAAATGCCCCTTGCTCTGTCCTGTGTCTCTCCTGCATCTATCTTAACTGAACCTTGGGGAACTCTTGAACACCTCAAACGTGATGAGTTTGATTTCTGCGGTACCAAAAGTTGATTCTGATCCATGTTTGTCTGGGGTTTTCTTCCTCCACCCCAGGTGCTTCGCTTCTATGCCATATGGGATGACACCAACTGTGCCTTTGGGGATCACCATCCCTGCATCATCCATTACTTCTTGGCAGATGACACAGTGGAGGTTCGGGAAGTCCACAAGAGGAATGATGGGAGAGACCCATTCCCGGTACTGATGAGACGCCAGCGCTTGCCCAAAATCTTTGTGGACAAGAACAGTAAGTTCAGATTGGCACATCCATCTGTGCTAAGGTGTCATTATTTCATGGCCAAAGAAAAGTTCTTCAAATAGTCACTAAAATTCTTTATCTTTTCGGAAACAGTGGCAGGACAGCAGTGCCAGCATCCCCCTGTAGCTATTTATACATCTTGCTTTTAAAACCCTTTTCACTAGGAAATGTTAACATCTCCCTGATTAATTTATTTTTCCTTCTGCTCCCTGGTCCTTAGAGAACTTCCCAAGCTGTGTGCTGGAGATTACTGACCATGAGGTACAAGAGTGGTACTCACCCAAAGATTTTGCTATTGGCAAGACTGTCACCTTCCTTGGACGCACCTTTTTAATCTATGATTGTGACAAGTTCACCCAGGACTTTTATCGTGAAAAATATGGCATCACAGACTTCCAACCAGTGGATGTAAATAAGAAACCACTGGAAAAAGCTCCACAGGTACTGCAAACAATTTCTGAAAAGAAGGGAGGAAAGCAAGTAGTTGGTATAGGCTCTTATCATAAAATAGAGGTTCAGCATAGTAAGAACCTGTGGCAAACAGGTTCAGCTTATAGAACAAAAATCAAGTAACTTAAAAAAGACAAGGCAAGAATGGTCATAATTTATATAAAAGTGAAAGCCTGGCTGCACTCATGCTTCTGAATTCATTCACTCTCCAAAATGGTGTTGCCAAGTCCAGACTGCCTACTGGGGATGGTCACAGCCCTTGTTTCCTCCTAGACTGAGCCTAGAAATGGTTTGGAGCTGTGGCTTAGAGCACAGGCATGATGGGGATCAGGTTACCAGTGTAACCATTTGGTGGTTGAGTTCCTGTGCACAGGAAGGTTTAGTTAGAGATACATGACTTTAAGGTCCTTTTCAATCCAAAGCATTTTATGGTTCTTTAATATAGCCATAACCTCTTAATTCAGAGAAATTACCTGGCTTTCTGAGTTTCAGATTTGCTTAATCCTTTTATATTTTCATTAAATGCCACATGGCCAGGTTGGTGTTATTCATCTCTACTTGGCAGGATGGCACAGCTCTTGCTATCTGGTGGCAGAATATTTCCTTTCAAATCTGATGGGCTTCGTTAAGTCTTGTAAACTTTGTTTTGTTCTTAGCTGCAGCTGCTTATGGTTGATATCTCCTCTGGATGCAGGTAATTCCTCCCTATAATGGTTTTGGCATCCCTGAAGACTCTCTCCAGAACTGCCTTAGTCTATTTCCAAAGCCTCCACGCAAAGATATCATTAAGATGCTGGAGAATAATCTCAAGGTCCTGCGGTACCAGGTGGCCCTGGTGAGTGTTTTCCTTGGTGGGATAGTGCCAGGAGGATGGGAGGAGCAGCCTGCTCAGACAAGGCAAACTCTTGGCAAACTCTCCTTTGTGCCAGTGGGAAAAGAGAGCTCCCCAATCCATGGGGTTATTGTGTGCTTGCTGTGACAATTGGCAGCTCACAAAACTGAGAAAAAAAAAAAAAAAGAAAAGAAAAGGCTAGAAAATACAAAGCAGACCTGCTACAAACCCTCAGCCATTTATGGAAAAACTCTCCGTGCCACTGCTACGTGACAGATGGCCCCGGCTGAAGCAGCCTGCCCTGAGCACTGTGCTCTGCCTGCCCCCCACCACTGCCACCAGCCCGTGCTTGATGTCTCTGCTGCTGGCTCCAGCCCCTGTCCTTGTGCAGGCCAGTGCTGGATGCAGCAGCCAGCAAGGAGCTGTCCTAGCAGAGCAGCCAGATGCCACTGTAGAAGCTGGAAAATCCACGAGAATGGTGTTTTCCACCCACAACAGCACCCAGGTCCTGGCCTTTGTGCCAGCTTTACAGCTGGTTTATGCAAGGAGCCTCTGGCACATGGAGCAGCAGTGATGGCATTTCCTGTGCTGCCCTGCTCTCCAAACACTGCGGGTGGATAAGGGCTGGTTTCTTTTCCCTGTTGTGCAGGAGTTCCCTAAAGGTCACAGCTGAGGAGTTAAGATCCACTTAGCTGCAAGTTAAGCAAGTAAAGCCACTGGTGTGTCAGGGGAGTGGCTTCCTGTGACTAAGGGCTGAAGCAGCACCAGCCTCTCTCAGGCACTCAGCATAATGAAAAATGTAATTTTAATCTGAATTTTACAGCCTCTCTGGGGTGAATCATTCCATATAGGGTACTCCTTTCTCTTGAGTTACTCAGGCTGTGGAAACACTGAATATGCTTGGTAACTTCAGCCCAGGTTCTGCTTCAGTGGCTTGAGTAAAGCAAGTAACCTTTGCAATTCAGATCCTGAGTGCTGTCTAGTGCTTTGTTATGCTATGTCAGCACATCAAGTGCTTTGATTAGTCAGTTATTAAAAAACTCTGAGATCTGGGTGCTTATGAGTGGATTACTAGGTACTCCTAAGCACCCTAGGCAAGGAAAATCTGGTTCAAATGCTCTGTTCCATACCTTTGCTCTAGGAATCACCCGTGCCTGAGGACAGAAATCGTCGTTTCATCCTCTCCTATTTCCTCTCTGATGACACGATCGGCATCTATGAACCTCCAGTCAGAAACTCTGGCATCCCTGGAGGCAAATATTTAAAAAGGACCAAAGTTACCAAGCCAGGGTCTACTCCAGAGAATCCCATATACTATGAGCCCTCTGACTTCACCATTGGTTCTACAGTTGAAGGTAAAATCCAGCCTGGATTTCTAATGCTCTGCTGTGCCATTTATTGCATGGGCAGTGCATATCCCTTCCTTCCCTCGAGAGATCTGCTGCTTCTGGGTCTGGTCACGTTTGAGTTTCCAGATCAGCAGCTGGTGTACAAGGACACGACTTTATTCCTCTCCACGTTTGAACCTCTGAATCAGTGAAATTATTCTTAGTTCAAGAAGTGAAAGCAGTAGCAGAGCTGGCTCAAAGCTGAGCCCAGGCACAGGAGAGGAATCCTGCTCCCTCCTGGATGAAGAAATTGCTTTAACCCGTGCTAAAACACAGGTGGCACTAATTCTTTAATGCTTCTTCCCCAGTGTTTGGCCACAGGTTTGTTATCACTGACGCTGATGAATATGTGCTTAATTATTTGGAGAGAAATGCAGAGAGTTTCCCTGCAGCAACAGTGCAGTCCATAAGGGATCATTTCCTCCCACGGAAGGTGGTAGTGGACACTGCCAGCAGGTAGGCTACAAAGAATGGGGTGGTGAGGCTAAATGAGAGTAAGGTTAGGGCATTTCCAGCAGCCTCCCTGGGCTCCAGCCTCCTGTTCTGCTGGTGGTTCAGCTCCAAGAGCGTGTTTGGGCACATTCAGAGGCTGTGAAGTGTGTACAGTAAAATGTCAGTGGCTGCTGCTGGCCCCAAAACCTCCTGGGACAGCTCTGGCTCAGCAGCAGAGACAGAGAAGTGGTCACAGCACCAAGCCTGAGGTT
Source organism: Regulus satrapa (assembly GCA_013396955.1). Lineage (NCBI taxonomy): Eukaryota > Metazoa > Chordata > Aves > Passeriformes > Regulidae > Regulus > Regulus satrapa. The sequence continues at coordinate 59,524 of VWZN01019141.1, read as the reverse complement.
AAGAAGTGTTTAGATTTCCAGCCAAAATCATAGAATCACAAAATGCCTTGGGGTGGAAGGACCTTAAAGATCAGCTCTGTCATAGGCAGGGACACCTCCCACTATCCCAGGTTGCTCCAAGCCCCCATGTCCAACCTGATCTGAAACACTTGCAGGGATGGGGGACCCATCTTTTCCCAAAAGGCCTCAGTTCACTGTGACAGATGCTGCCAATTTGAGCTGCTTGGTGGTTGCAGGCTCAGCAGGTGGTGTGGGGAGTCTTTTTTAGGGACTTTTTTTAGGGAGTCTTTATTCCTTTGTTTATCAGCCCATCAGAGCCTAGTCCACATCTTCCTTTTAGCTGTCTGGACGCAGTCTGTGGGACCCAGTAACAGCCCTGTTACCTCAGAACATGGTTTGGAGGCAGTGATATCACGACTGTGGTTGAAACTCAAGTTTCCCATGGTTTCTGACACTGTGGAACTCACAGGGAAATGCTCCTTTTTCACTCAAGTGTCACAGCAAGGCTGCCAAAATCAGTTTTTACATGAAATCCTGTTATTCCTTTCTTCTGCAGTGGCATTCCCAAGAAGGACCTGTATGATTTAATTGTGGAGGTTCAGAAAGAACTGAAACTCCGAGAACCCTTCAACACCAGGCAGTTTCATGAGGCATTTCATCATTTTGACAAGGAGGGCTCTGGCTTCCTGGACAAAACAAGATTTTTAAACATTTGTGACAGGTTCAACGTGCCGACCAGCACCATTCTTCTTAAAAAGGTCAGATGGAAGGGATGGCTGTGCATGTGGAATTCCCCTCCTATGGCTCTTCCAATAGATCTCTTCTAAAAACCAACCCTAAACAGCTGCTCTAGCCTTCAAAGGGGAAGAAATTCAAGAAAAGGGCAAGAGAGCCCCAGTTTAGAAAAAATTTCTGAATTGTTGGACTAAGCCTGTGTCTTCAAGGAGATATTATGGCTGTAAATAATTTATTGCTGTAAATAATAATTGCTGTCCTCTAAGGAAAGGGAAAAATGCTATTTGGGTTGCCCACCGTGTTTGGGTGTACTGTAAGGTGTGAAAATTCCTGCTGGTTCAGGTCTTGGATGAGTAGAAGAGGTTGTGTATCGTGATAGAGAGCGGGAATCATGACAGGGATCAGGGATAGGCTCCTGCAGAGCTTGGAGTGTCTGTGATGGCTTAAACACAGCTGGGATTGAGTAGAGGTGACACTGAGGTATTCAAAGAATGTGCCTTAGGAAAGCTTGGACGCATTCTGGACTTAACAGCAACTGAACTGAAGGTCTAAGAACTAAGTATTTTTAAAAATTATTATTGTTACTATTATTATTAATATTTTTTAAATTGTATTTTAGTGTTTATTGTTATTGAATGATAATACCCTGGTTGACACTTGCTGGGCAGTATGAGCAGCAAACAGCACATGGAGATCAGAGTTTGCAAAGCAGAAAATATGAGGGAAACTGAGGGAAAAATTCCCACCGTGAGGATGGAGGAGGATCCTTTCAGGAATATGGGTGGCAGGGATGTTTCCTCAGCATCATGTGATAGGCAGTAGATTAGTGGCCAATAAAGGGAGAATCAGACTTGAGAGGAATCCATAAACCAGAGGGAGTTATTTCCCCTGCTAAAATAAAAACTTTTCTAAAGCAGGCAACCGTGAGCATCACAGCCAAGGTTGGAAAGGTGCATGGGCAGGGGATCTGTGTCTCGGAATGTGGGATGAATAAAGGCCCTGACAAGCACCCAGGGCATTGCCTTACCAGAGTTCATCAGAGCTCACTCTGCCCTGAGGAATTTTCAGTGTGGTGACAATCTCTGCTCCACTCTGAGAGCGGGGGCGAAGTAACATTCCTAAAATTACGTGGAGAACCTGTGACAATGGAAGCTCAACTCCCACGTTTGAGCCCCAGTCTAGGACCTATGCACTAAAAACGTCCATCTCCTCTCCTGAAATCTTAATCCTGGTGTTCCCAGGGCCCTGGGAAGCGTGGCAGGGCCATAAATTAAACATATGGCAGAGAGTTCACAGCCTGGAGAGGAGCAGAGCTGTCAGTCACTGAAGCAAACCCCAGAGAATCTGTCTGCAGGTGACAAGGGGAAGAAGAATCCTTTCAAGGAATTGTGATATTAGACCTTTTCCATCTCGCTGGGTGTCAGAAGGAGATTAGTTATGCAATTAAAGAAACAAAAGCTTCCTTTCTTCCCCTGAAGCACACAAAGGCTGTGGCTCTGTAACACAATGCAGGGTCAGGCACGGACACCAGAACTGGCTCATTAGCAGGGCTGTCAGCGAGCTCAATTATCTGTGTCTCCCCTTTATGCCATGTGCAACACACCAAAGGGACACCAGGGAACAGCGACTGTTCACATACACTGCCCCCACCCCGCTTTTGGCAGGGATTTCTGCAAGATTTCCTGTGGCCCATCTCAGTCTGTGGCCATGCTTTGTATTTTTGTGGCTCTCTAGCCACTCTGGTGAGGTCCAGATGGAAATCAGGATTAAACTCAAACACTAACTCTTCTCCTTGCATAGATTAGGGTCATCTATAGATATTCAAGGTTGTACTTGAACCTTTAGAGCACCAAGTCCAACCTTTAAATCATCGAGTTCAATCCTTAAATGGTTGGACTCTCTGATCTTGTAGGTCTGTTCAATCCTTAACGGTTCTGTGGGATTCAGGATAGGGAAATCCACATGGAGGAATAACATCTCCTGCTCTGTCACACAAGGAGAACTCTGGGCACTTTCCCCCTAAAAACAACCCCAATTTTACAGCTTTTTCCAGCTCTTTAAGGTGCTTGCTGTGTTTTTTGTCCCCACAGCTGATTGATTACTGTTCCTGTGATGAAGACAAGGTAAACTACCGGGAGTTCCTTCTAGCCTTCCCCAGTAATCTCTTCTCAGAAGCTGAAGGACAGGACCAGCAATTGAATTCTCAGCTGACTTGAAGACACTGTACTTCAAAAAGGGTGTTCTGGTTTTCACCCTTGCTTCTTCACTCTCCTTTTTACAGAGCCAACTGATTCCTCCCTCATGTTAACTTTTTTTTTCCTTCCTAACCTCTCTCTACTCTTTTAGTCATCTCCAAACTCAACCTTACAATTGCTGGATGTTGAAATGAGACTTACAGGAGAAAAACAGAAATTCTGAGAACCAAAGTCAGGTTCTTGTGTTGTTTTCTCACCCTTTTAGTGCAGTACTTTTGAGAGCTAAAGCTCTCTGGAGCCTGGACTGAAAACCACTCCAGGTTTCTCTCAGATGGGCCTTTCACCTTCAAGTAGTGAAGACTGCCAGTTTGTTATTAAAATTGCAATAAAACTGCAGTTGCTATAAAAAGTGTTTAAAAGTCTGTTTTAAGTAGAATGGCTGGAATAGATAAGAATGGGGGAAAAGCCACAAATTTTGATTCTGGGTCTACTCCAAATAGGGTAATGGTGGCGAGTTTAGTTATCTGCAGGTAACAGGGGTCCAGAACAAATCTACTGCCAGCAGCTTTGCATTTTTTAACAAGAGAATGATTTTAGAACTGAGATGGCATCTAAACCCACCTTATCTACCTGTCATGGCACCAGACAGGTCTCCAAGGAAAAGGGAACCCGGGCAGTTGGCATAGCAATAGAGGAATGACACTCGTGCTCCATTACTCATCTCCCCGTGAAGGGAACGTGGCAGGAGCCTTCTCACCCCAGGTGACACCTGCCAGGTGTTGCCATGGAGCACACAGAAAAGGCAGCTGTCACACACACAGAGAACAAAGCTCTTTGGAACAAAATACTGCTTTTAAAACTGCTTTTGTGCCCCGGATTCCCACTTCCCCTCAGACGGCTGAGAGTCTCCACGTGACAGCTCCCTCCTGTCTCTCCTTGTTTGGAAAGGTCACTGCTCTTCCCTTCTGGGCCCGTTTTGTGCTGCTGCTCACTGTGACCAAGGATCGTTCCAGGGATCTCTGGTCCACCTCGGATTTCAAGAGATCAAAAAATTACAGATGAAATTGTTTGAGCTGTAGAAAGCCAGAAACTATTTTCTGCACAGGCTACGAAACCATAACCTAACCCACAGCCAAGCGATGTCGTGTGCCTGGAGCCAGCTGCATAAAATATACAATATAGCTCACCAAAAATATGTGCCTAAACCACATGAGATAAATCATGTCCTACAAATACCCTTACTCTCCACTCCCTCTGAGGGAAGCAGCCACGAATAATGAACTCTGGAGCAGCTGCCCGTGCTGTGGACATGGGAAATGTGGGAAGATGAATCCCAGCTGCAAGGACTTGGGCTGACAGGATAAAGGGGAATGGCTTTAAACTGAAGGAAAGTAGATTTAGATTGAATATTGGGGATGATATTCTTTTCTGTTACAGTGGGGAGGCCCTGGCACAGGGTGCCCAGAGAAGCTGGGACTGCCCCCGGATCCCTGGAAGTGCCCAAGGCCAGGGTGGATGGGGTTTGGAACAACCTGGGACACTGGAAGGTGTCCCTGCCACGTGAACAGCTTAGCAATAATAAAGAATGAGTAGAAACAGCACTGGAAGAATCTATGCCTTTTATTTATTTATTTCAGAAAAATACTTCTGCTGAGTTTATCACAAAAGTCATCGAACAACGAACAACAACAAACAAAATCCGTACAAAAACCGAAGTGACAGGAAGAATGAAACAAATGAGATAAAATACCAGAGACTGTTAATTCCCCCCACCCCCTCCAAAACCAGGAAATTTTCCTTGAGTTCCTTTGCTGAAGTTTGATCAGTCGAGTTCAAATTTTTCAAGGAAAAACTACACACCTCTGCCTGGTTTTTCCAAGAGCCGTTCTTCCAAGAAAAGCCCCACACACAGCTCCGAGTAGGAGGAACACGCTTCACTGCTGGGCAAAAACCCTACTAAAGCAGCCTTTCATCCCTCAAGAAGTTTCCTGGAAGGCTGTAGATCAAACCCCACCCACTGTTGACACAATCTGGGGTCCATCTTACCACAGGCAAGAGCCCGAGGCTGCTGTAAAGCCCCAGGCACTGCAGCAAAGGCAGGGCTGGCTCCAAGCTCCCAGAGTCACTTGGAGGCAAGGAAGAGCCACTCTTCCCTCCAACCAGGAAGCCGACCAAAAATACTTTTAAAAACACTGAGTTGAGGGCAAAGGGACCTACAGGGGAACTGGAACTTGGCTATTACCAACCCAAACATGATGAGTAAAAAGAAAGAATCCTAAACAACAACAAACAACAACAACAACAAGAAGACAAAATGTGACTGTAATGCCCCGTAATGTAAGAGTCACTCAAAAACTGTACGTGAAATGCTACATCTGTTCTTCCTCCACCCCTTTCTCTTCCCAAGCCCATTCTCCAAAGACCTAAGAGGGAACTAGTGCTGGTATTTCACAGCTCTTCTAGGCTAGGACAGGAAAACACTGCACTTCAGCCCAGAAACCGCAGGCTGTACAATTCCTGACCTCCTTAGGTTGGATAATGGACACAGACTACTAAAGCAGCCTCAAGCCCTGGGAAGGGTGCAAGGAATCATGTCCCACTGGAAGTTTTGGATAATCTCCATCACCTTCTGCACTTGTGGTGGACAAGAGCTCCCGTTCGGGGTTGGATCTTGGTGTTGGATTAAAGGTTGGACTTGGATGAGTTTGGAGGAGTTTTCCAACCTCGCCCAACAATTCCATGATGTTTTCTGCAGATGACACAGGGTTTGACAAGATGGGGCACGAGAAGAGCATCCACTGAAGGGAAGCGAGCTTGTGGCATTTCACAGGCAGGGCAGCCAAGGACAGACTGACCACTAAGGGCTTGCAATGAAAATGCTCCAAGAAAAAGCTCTTTGGGCTGAAAGGAAGGCTGGATCTGCTGAGAAATGACACGGACACACGAGCAGTTACTGCGGGCTTGCAGCCCAGGGATTGTGCTTGCACTACAACACAGAGATAAGAGCAGCCCATGGCAGCCCCTCTGATGGAGAGGGGATTGCAAACCTCCAGGATAATAGTGGATATTGCCTCGCGACAAAGGCTCAGCTAAAAAAAAAAAAAAAAAAAAGAACAGCCTGCCAGGTTTGGGTCTAACAGAAGGATGGGAATTTCTGAGGACTAAATACAGGAGAGGGCTAAAAAAAAAATTTAAAAGCCCCATCTATAGGTTTAAAAAAAACCAAAATCATTAAAAGAACACATGGAAATGCTTCAAAAACAAATGTCCCTTTTCCTGGTAGCTCTATCAAAAAGAAAACAAAAACCATTTAAATGTAGCATATGTTGTACATACGAAGTAACAAAGGAGGGTTTTCAGCGACTGCTATAGTGCACAGAGAGGCTACAACGTAAGGCACTTGGGATACAAAGCCTCACCGGCCACCATACTAAGAGGCAGGACTGTGCAAGTGGAAAAGCTGCCTGAAGCCAAGCAGGCAGGAGGAGGAATCATGCAGCAGCCGTGGTTTTGGGGGGCTCTGTGTGTCAGCTGCTAACAGAGTCAGCAGCTCGGCTGCTGCCAGGCACCGGCGCTGCAGAAAGGCCTGGCCAAGGCTCCAGGGAGGTGCCAGCCAGCAGTCACTCCTGGAGGGCACTGAAAGGGGATGGGAAGAGGCAGGAGAAAGGAAAAAACTTCTCCCACTAGATCTTTTCCATGTCCTCCCCAGCATAAAGCTCTTTTCCCCCCCGATCACGCTGCACCGCGGGTCCTGTCGCTGCCTCTGAGCCTAAAAGTGTCTTGTCCTCGCAACACAGGCTGAGGAGCAATGGCAAGGGACCACCAAGGGCTCTCTGCTCCTTCCCCAGCTCGCCAGAAAAGAGGGAAAGCCCTATCCTGCCAGTATATCACACCTGACACTCAAATGGAGTGGGGAATGAGGCACAAGTGGAATTTGATCCACTGTCCTCATGTCCCTGCACGTTTTCTCCCTCTGGTGTTTCCTCAGCGAGGGGGAAGAAAGGACAAAAGACACCCAGATAAATGGGAAAAAAAAATCCAACCCAACTCAAAGAGGGGCAGAAAATCAACTGCCACCCGTTCCTCAAAACATGACTGGCACGAAGGACAACAGCACCGGCCTCAAGCTGGAACTGCACTCGGAGAGAGCCGGAGTTCAGCTGCCCCCAGAGGGCACACCAAGGGTCAATCCTGGACTGCGCATGGACAGCACCCCAGCTCCGTGTCCCTGCGCCAAGGGGACAACACCACGAGTCCCCTGATCCTGCCCTGGCCAAGCAGAACTAAAGCTACGGCCGAGTTTTTGCTGCACAAGAGGCACCAACAGCAAAGCCCAGCTCAGGAACAGCCCCAGAGGACAGAGTGGGCACGGAGGGGCCACTACTGCTCACCTGCCAAACCCAGCCTTGGGCTGGCACCCCAAAAAAAAGCCAAGTGAGAGGGCACTCGCCCACGACACCCCAAGCAGATGCTGCTCCCCAGCAGAGTCAGCGAGTGATCGAGGTGGGATCTGGCTTTCCACAACACCTCTTGCCAGCACATGGAGGTGGCAGAAGGCAGGAGCAAGAGAGGAAAGTGGTCTGCAGCAACAGATGGCCTCTGAGGTAGATTTGAGACAACTCCATCTGCCAACAGCTACGTGTCAAAAGCCAGGCTTTTCCTAAAATGCAAGTCGCTCCTTGCAGCCCCGGCTTCCTTCCCTTTCCTTCCCTGTCATCTCATTCACAGCTCAGAAAGGGATGAAGGGGGCTAGGAGTTTTGGAAGAAGCCCTGGATTTGATAGCACCTTGGGTGGATACAAGCTCTGTATCCATTGGAAACAAAGAGTGAGGCTGGTGGCTGCCGAGGGCACGGCTGGACTGGGATGGTAGGGACGAGGAAGGCTGAGGTGACAGCACGAGGGGCACAGTCCCACTGATGCAAAAACCCTTTGCAGCAACCAGTTTGTCACCTGGATGTGGTCACCAGCAACAAAAACACCAGGTACATGAGGCACAGACCAGCTGGCAAAGGGCCAGGGCTGACAGGAGCCAGGCCAGCACTCAAGAGCAGGGCAGGCCTCAAGGTTTCACGTGAAACTGAGGATGCTGCTGCCCCATAACAAAACACTGAGAGCTGCAGAGCCCTGGGCCCAGCTCTTGGGGCTGAGAGGCCCAGAACAACCACAGGGCAGCCAAAAGAAACCCAGCTGGGGCAAGCAAAGGCTGGGATATGGACCTTCCATACAAAGAGGGAAGTTCTCTCCCTTCTCTGCTGCCCAGCTCTCGAAAATTCTCAAAAGCAGGGTTCAGAAAACCCCAGTTAACCAGAGGTCCAGCAGGAGATAAGACAGGGTTGAGCTTCCTCCATCAGACCCTGGTCTCTCTTTGCAGCATCACCATCCTGCCGAGTGCTGGCCAGATGTGCCCCATCTCACCTGAGAGCACCCCTGAGCCTCAGACCTCAGAGCCCCAGCACATTCCCCCAGGAATCTGATCCCACAACACACATTTGGTGCCTTCAAGCTGTCGTGGCCCTGTCCCAGGGGTTCAGGGAAGCACCATGAAGAGAGGGGAGGAACATGCTGTAGGAGAAAAAAGGATTGTTTGGAACCATCTATGATACATTTGTAACCATTAACCAAAACAACCAAACACTAAAATAGAAAAGGGAAAAAAAAAAAAACAACGACAAAGAATTGCACACTGGTTTACGATCAAACAGAGGAAGGCAAAACCAGGAGGGCTGGAAAAGGTTCCTATGAGGGGGGTGGGAGAATGGGAGAGGGACCTTTTTGGTTTTATTGCAAACGGTTCACGAGAGCAAGAAAGGAAGGGAGGAGAGCGAGAGACACCTTGGGAAGATGATCCCGAGCCTTTCAAGACGCCGCTCGTGAGGAGCAGGAGGGGGTGCTCAGTCCTGGTATCTCGCCCTCCTCCCCAGGAGACAACCCTTGGCTTCTATGGAGACTTGAGCTTCTTGGTGCGAGGTGAGGTTCCGTTCTCCGCTTTCACCACTCCGTTTTCATGGTACCCTGGGGATGGCAACAAAGGGACACAGAGCTGGTGAGGGGTCTAGAGTGTCATCTGAGGGATCTGGGCGTGTTTAACCTGGAGAAAAGGAGGCTTGAGAGGGATCTTCTCACTTGCCACAACTCCCTGACAGGAGGGTGCAGTCAGGTGGGGCTCTGCTCCCAGGGAACAAGGGACAGGATGAAATGGCCTCAAGCTGGCACAAGAAAAGATCAGATTGGACATTAGAAGGAATTTCCTCACAGAAATGGTGATTAAACATTGAAATGGGCAGCTCAGGGAGGTCTGGAGTCATCACTCCTGGAGGTGTCCAAGCAACAACTGAACGTGGCACTCAGTGCTCTGGTCTGGCTGACACCGTGGTGATTGGTCAAAGGTTGGACTCCATGACCCCAAAGGTCTTTTCCAACCTAAACCATTCTACGAAAGAAACTTCATCCCTTACACGAGCCAAGCCCTTTATCCTCTCAGGACCAACCCCCAGACACGGGGAAACCCCCTGTGACATCAGGACACTGCTGGGGACAGCCTGCACGGGCAGCAGCAGCAGCCTGCTGGGGGATGCTGCACCCCAGGAGTGACACCTCCACGGTGCCCACCCTCGCAGCACTCACCCGAGTCCCTCTTGAGCGGCTTGCTCTGCTGCTTGCTGCCGCCGGCCGCTCGCTTCCGACTGCTCTGCTCGTTCCAGTACTCCCTCCAGCGCCGCAGCTGGAAGTGGATGAAGCGCCACATCACCGAGGCCTGGAAGAGGCACACCAACAGCAGCACACTCATTCTGCCAGGGGCGGAGAAGAGGCAGGCTGAGAACACAGCAGAGAGGCCACCCCCAGCTCGGCCTTTCCACCCCGGAGCGGGGCTGGTGGCCGAGGTCCCCCCGCGTGGCTGACGCTGTCCCCTCCAGCCACCACCTCTCCTTTCTGCCACCTTCCTTTCCCTCCACACCACAGAGCCCCTCAGGTTTGGATTCATTGATTCTTTCAACTCTAGGGCGGGAATGGATGGACAGGATCACCTCAACCAGCACTGCCCAAACCACAGCGTGGCACGGTCAAGGTACGATGTCCCCGGATGATCTAAAAGGTGGAAGGGAGGTAAGAAAGACCCTCAAATCCTCAGGTGTGCCAGCAGTCCTTGGCTTCAAAAAGCTTGGGAATGGCCAGGCCTAGCAAATTATGAACTGAACCCACAGCTGCTGCAAGGGTGAGAAAGGCTCCCAGACTTGACAGACTGCAAGGCATGAGGAGCTCATTCCACCCTCTGCTTCCCACATCAACAGGCAGCAAAACATGGCCAAGCAGAAGGGAAAATGCCTTTTCCTTGACCACATCCATGTCAATGCACTTACAGGTACAACAGGGAAAGCCTGAAGGCATTTCTCCAAGATAGGCTTGCACTTTATAACTTCACTTGATTAACACTTAATTTCCTGACTTTTCCCCTCCATTTTGGCTCTGTATAGCCTTTAAACCCTTCCCTGCTTCCTTCACACCCCCTTCAGTTCACTAAGACCTTTCCTAAATGGAATCAGGATCAGATCCCCACTGTCTGGATCCCATCTGAGTGGAGCTTGGAGCAACCTGGTCTAGTGATGGTATCCATGTTGACAGCAGGGGTTGGAACCAGATGATCCTGAAGGTCCCTGCCAACCCAAACCGCTCCGGGATTCCACGACTTCCAAACTCAGCAAACCCCACGCTGGGATAACACAGCCAAGGAAGACACAGGAGACATTCCTACCTGAAGAGAATATTGTTGAAGAGGAAGCTGAAGAAGTTTCCTCTCTCGGGGTCCAGAGCCTGGCTCTCCACGCGGGGCAGCCCGAAGCCGATGACCAGGATGTACAAGGTGAGGGTGAAGAGCCTGGTGACCACGAACACCACGGCCCAGACGTTAAACCTGCAGGAGGAACAAGCAGAGGTGTGGGCAGGAGCAGCCCCAGTGCTGATCCAGGAAGTGAGAGCAAGCTCCAGGCTCTCCTGGGCTCTAAAGGAGGATGGGAGCCAGGGGCAGCTCTCCCCTTGCTTACAGCTTCTCGTTGTTCTCGTCGGTGAAGTAAACCAGCCTCGCCATGTGGAAGAAGAACTCAGCCAAGTACTGCAGCAGCAAGAGGATCAGCCCCAAGCGGGTTAAACTGGCAGGGAAGAGGAAGAAGGAAGCATCACTAGGCTGGTCAGCCTTCATCCTTCTATGTCCATCCTTCAAACCCAGTTACAGCCCGGCCCTGCTGTCCGTGAGCTGCAGCGCCAGCCTGAAGCCAGACAGCAGCAGTGGGACTGCAATAGGGGAAATCCCTGTCTATAACCCACCAACGCAGTCCAAAACACTTGCAGAGCTGGGATGTATATAACACAAAACCCCTGTGGCTGGCAAGGCTGCTCTGCTTTTTATCAGAGAATGGTTTGGGTGGGAAGAACCTTAGAGATCATCTCATTCCAACCTCCTGCCCTGGCTATCTTCCACTGTCCCAAGCTGCTCCAATGCCCATCCAACCTGGCCTTGAACACTTCCAGGGATGGGAAACCCTCTGGACAACCTCTGCCAAGTGCCTCACCACCCTCACAGGCAACAATTTCTTCCCAATACCCAAACCTCTCCTCTTTTAATTAAAAAACCTCCCACTTGTCCTATAGACCTGCTTAGGTAAAAAGTCACTCTCCACTGAAACAGTCCCACTTATTCCTTCTAAGCCCCTCACCCCAGTGAGGATTCCCAGGTGACTCCCAGGGCAAAAGGAGCTGCCCAGCCCCATCCCTGGCGTGGGAGGGGAGGCTGAGGCAGGTGACTCACTTGAGCAGGTAGGCACCGGCGATGTGCAGCAGGTAGAGCGCGATGCAGCGCAGCTGCCGGGGGATCTCCTCCTGGCAGGGGCAGAAAAGCCAAATCAGCCTCTCAGCCCTCTCCACCCACCCTCTCGCAGATTTCCCTCTCCCAAAACATCCACCTGGCTCTCACCTTGCGGACTTTTTGGAAGTAGAGCTCAGGCAGGGCGTGCAGCCAGTACGCCAGCTGGCACAGGTAGAAAAACTTCACCTGGTACCTGAAATGCAGGGAGGAGCCACGTGAGCCAGCCCAGGCCACGGCAGGACCCCAAGAACCTGAGTGCCAGGGCAGAACTGGGCCAGTGGAGAGATCCTCCAGTGTTTTGGAGCCGTGGGATTTAGGAGAAATCATTTCAGGGCTGAAATGATTTGTTGAGCTGAGAGAGCCACACAGGGAGTTTACCCAGATGCTTGCGCTGTGGTCTCTGTGCTCTCAGCAAACCTCACTTTTTGTGAAAAGCCAAGAAGGAAGGGTCATCCCCCACCACATTTCTGCCGTGAAAACGAACAGCAAGACTTCCCCAAGGTCATGCAGGAAACAGGCAGGATGAGAAACCAAGCCCACGGAGCCTTACTCATGAAACCCTCCCCAGGCTCACAAATGAGATATCCCCATTCCCCCTGGTCTCCCTACAGCATCCTTGCTGCAGGGTGGATGTACTGTGCTGTTAGCACCCCACTCCCACAGGCAAAACCATGGGCAGGAAGGAAGTGGCCAACCCCAGAACAAAATACCCTCACTAGTGCTTACGGCAGATAAACATGGGGGTAATTTTCCCACAGACTCCGGGGGTTTGAAATGTATCCTTCCTGAAAAAGAGAAGAGAGGTAAGGCTTCAGCAAAACGAAACAGGTTATGAGAGGGTGAGCTGATGGTAAAGTGAAACGAGGAACTGGGGGTGACATCCGAGTCTTGCCACAGCCTGCAGGAAAAATCACATTCCAGTGAGGGCCAAGGCTGAGCTCTGCATCTGTGGGTCTCTAGCACCCCTCTACAGTTGCACAGAAAGTCCCAAGTTGAAGAGAGGATATTTTGGGGTTTGGAATGCTCTGGAGGTGTAGGGGTGAGATTCCTGTAGCACAGCTCAGGCAGCTGTGTGCATGGTCCAGAGGCTTCTTCCCCATTGGCATTGCCAACCCCAGCACCACTTAAGCAATAAAGAAATGCTTCTTGAAGAGAAAGAGGAACAGAAAACACCAAAAAACAACTGGATATGAATTGGACAGTTCCATTTCTCACCTCTTGCCTTACAGGATGGGACCCCTTTCTCACTCCTGCCACATGGATGCTGCCCTGGGCTTTGCAAAAGGACATGCTGCCATGGGAAATGTGCTCTGCCCAGGCACATCCATCCAACCCCTGTCTGCCCCAAGACCTTTTTTTATTTTATTTTTTTTTCAGCTGGGGAACGCCAGGGAAGCACAAGGGTGACCTGCTCTGCACATGCTGGGAGTTTGGGGAGCACAGCACAGCAGTGTGGGGAGCACAGGAGGCTCCACCCCACAGCTGCTGAGGGATGAGTCGGGCAAGGGGAGCCCAAAACCAGCAGCAGCAACTGTTTTGCCAGAGTTTCCTTCCTCAGAGCCCTATGGGGGCAGAGGCAATGCCAGCAGATCTCTAGAAATGCTGGCCTTGAAGGGAAAAGCAGTTGTCCAGGAAGGGCTGGCAGGATCCTCTGAGCAGTGGGGAGGGGATCTGTCCCCAAGGATCCATCCCCAGAGCCACTGGAGACCACAGCTGGACACCAAGAGCTGCAGGTAGCAAAGCATCATCACTCCACACTGCCAAAGAGTGATCAGCTCTCTCCCACACCACCTGTTCTTCCCCCCTTCTTCCCTCCCAAAATGACATTTTCCCTCTAAATCCTTGACACATCCCCAAGGAACAGCGTGGTTTCCCTGTTTCCAAAAATTCCCTAACCAGCTTGCCAGGGAAGGAACCACAAAGAGAGATCATAAAATTCTGCCCATTAGCCCCACGACCCTGCAAAAGGCACCCAAAAACCTCAAGGCACTGAATGCACATAAGGAGGAAAACACGAAGCTGAGAAAAGCATCAGATCCTGGAGCAGAGGACGGAGATGATGTGCCCAGGTGGGATTTCTGGGGCCCAGCTCCAAAAATATTTCACAGCCCTTTTACCTGTGCCTTGTACAACACAGGAGAGGGATCTCCCAAAACTGCCCTCATGCAGTGGCTGGAAAAATCCACCACAGCTGAAAACTAAACTGAAATGTGCCTGCTTTAGCCCAGAAGCTGGCTGGGGGACTCTGCTGCCAGCGGGATTTCGTGCTCCAGAAGCCACAACTCCCCCCCAAAAGCCAGCCAGCCCCGTGCCTTACCGTCACCACGACGTACAAGCACCAGATGACAGAGGTGAGGTGGAAGGCAACCAGCTGCCCTGACTCATTGAACTTGCTGTGTTTGACCTTGGACAGATGCAGACGCCTGTTGATTTTCTGGGAAGGAGCAGAGGGAGAGACAACAACAAAACGTGAGCCACCATCAACTCTCTGTCTCCTCCTCCTCCCATCCCGAGCAGCCTCCGGGGATGAAGGCTCACTCATCACCACCTCAGCCCCCAGAGCAGCCCCAGGACAGCACTGGAGTGCAGCAGGAGCACTCCCGTGGGACTAGAGGGATTCTGAGGACACAGGACAGGGAATGGCGCTCACGTCCAGCACGTATTCCTGCACCACGGCGTGCAGGATGATGGCGATGAAGATGTAGAAGAGGATGGTGACCAAATCCTTCAGCCCATAGTGATACTGGACCAGCTCCCCGTCTGCAAAGAGACCAAAGCACGGGTCAGACCCCCAAAGGATTGCCAGGTAAGGGCTCAGTGAGGAGGGAGCAGCTGGGATGGGGACACCAGAGAGAGGTCAGGACTGTGGCAGCAGCAGGGGAAAAGCTCATGGCAGAGAGGTGGGTGTACCTCTAACAGGGAGGGGACACTAAGAGCTTCCCACTGGGGACAGCTCAGCTGTGGGGATGGGAATTTATCACCTGGAGGGATGAAGACATGGGAGGTTCAAGCAGGTGACAGGATCAGAGATGCCCCACTAGGAACATCAGGGCTTGGGATAGGATTTCCACCCCCTTAAGTTATGGTTTAACACTTCCTCGTGATCTCCCACTCCTCCCCAAAAACTGCTGGAGCGGGATTCAGCTGCCTAAATGCAGATGCCTTCTGCTATTCCGAGATCTGAGGCAGCAGCACGGGGCTGGTAGATGAGAAATAGGACCCATGGGAGGCTGTGCTCTTCTGGAGCAACAGGAGACCCAACAGCACCCAAAATACCCCAGACATCTGCGCTTAGGTGACTATTTCCAGCTCTGAAGCTTATGGGAAGAAGCAGAGTTGGGAAGGCTGCAGGAAGTATCATCACACGAAGCTCAGCCCACCTCTGGCTGCTGCTCTCCCTCCCCCGGATCCAGTCTGTCCTCTCCTGACACCAGCACTGGGAAAAGACTGCTCTGTCACCAGCCCTGCTTACCCTAAGCAAAGCTTCATTCCAGATTTCCAAGATTTGAACGGGATTTATGAACACACCTGGCACAAGGATATATGAAAACACCCTGTCCTGTGCAGACCCAGAGGTAAAAATGGTGCTTGCATCCCAGAACAAGGTCAAAGACAGCACTGCAAGGGCAGAGAAAATAAGACCACGCTCTGCCTCCTCTCTCCAGGGCACCTCAGAAGCTCTAGCAGGAGCTCTGGGGGATGTGGGAAAGCCTTGGAAAAATTTAGATTTCTCCCAAGAAGCTGCTGCACCAAGATCTCTCTCCCCACCAGCTCATGCCCTATATTGATACCCCAAAACCTGGTCCTGGGGAGGTGTTCCTCTGCCCTCTGGGACTTCTTGTATCAGAAAAGAATAAATCCTTTAAAAACCAGCACTGGAAGTTGTCTGGACTGTGCCACGGGGCAGAAGGGACCACAGAGATATCTGGAAGCTGGATGATTCCTTCAGCCACAACCAAAGCCTTTAAGGGCAGAGCTTTTATCTTCCGCACGTCTGCCTCATTGTAGCTCCACTAATCCCCACACCCTGCTCTTTCCTTGGATGATCACTCAAACACTCCCAATTAACTGCAGCTCTCTGCCACCAGGCCAGGCTTTGTGCCCCGGGCATTTGGCTCATCCTGAGCCCAGGCCTCCACCCAAACCACCTCCTGCTGTCTCCACACCAGTGCCCAGATCCCTGCCAGATCCAGAGGGGCTCTGGGCCAGGAAGGCAGCAGCCAAAACAGGAACAGGGGCTGGGTCTCGTGGGACCTCCTCTGATCCCTTTGGATGCGAGCTGCACCAGCTCAGAGCCTCCTGGAAGGCACTCCCTGTGAATCAGAACCTGCCCGATGCTCCACAGGCATCTCCACACTCTCCTCTCCAGGTGCCAATCCCCAAAATCAGCAGGACAGGGACAACAAGCAAAGAGGTAAATCCCTCCTGCTCCTCAGGGGGACAAGAAGCTGCTCCAGGCAGGAATTACACAGTTGGATCCGGCCTGACCAGGCTTGGAGCAGCATCCTCACCCTGCAGGGAGCACAGAGTGGCCTGGCCACGGCAGAAAGAGAGAGGAAGCCCCCAGACTCCCTGGAATGCATTTCTTCCCAGCCCTAGCAGCACAAGGGCTGGCACACATGACCAGAGTGCTCTGAGCCACTCAAACTTTGCTTCTTCCCGAAATATCTTATTTTTAACATCTCTGCCAGACTGCATTTTCTGCCAGACAAGCCCCTGAGCGGCTGATCAGGAGGGGCTGGGCCCAAGCCAGCTGGAAGTGAGGATTTGGGGCAGAGCAGCCTCAACCTTCCCTTGTGGATGCAGAGGGATGCAGAGGATTTGTGGATTTGTGGAACAGAGGCATGTCTCACCTGCTGCAGGCACACTAACGTTATACTGAGGTAAGATGAACAGGAAGGCAGTCTTGGCTGTGACCTGTTAAAGACACAGAGGGGAGAAGAAGCAAATCACTGGTCAAATCCATTCCTCTGGAGCAGTTTTTTTCCTATCACAATGGGAAAGGCAAATCACCCAAGGAGATGTGCTGGCACCAGCTTCACTTGCAGAAACACTGAACCTCACACTGGTCGCCCACAAAATCCCAGATGCATGGCCAAAAAGGGGAAAAAAATCTTGGGATCCATCCATCAGGACATCCAAAACCCAGGGCAGTGCTGCTCACTCTTCATTTATTGAATCATAGAATTGAATCATGGAATATACTGAGCTGGAAGGGACAAAAAAAAAATCATTGAAATCCCACTCTTGTCCCTGCACAGAGACACAAGAATCCCATCCCGTGCCTGAGAGTGTTGTCAAAACCCTTCTTGAACTCTGTCAGGATTGGGGCTGTGACCATTCCCTGGGGAGTTTGTTCAGTGCCCAGCCACCATTTGGGGAAAGAACCTTTACCTAATATCCAACCTAAACCTCCCCTGACACAGCTCCAGCCATTCCCTCTGGTCGTGTCACTGACCACCAGAGAAGTGACCATTGACTAAATTGCTTTTAATTCAAAGCAATGACCCTCCCCAGCAGCAAAGCAGGAGGCTTTGTGGGGATGGGGCAGAGCATCCACCCCACAGGACAGCCCAAAACTGCACCTCTGACACTCAAGCTGGGCCACAGCAAAGTCCAGTGCACAGACATCCAAACACCAGACATGCCTTCATCCCATCCAACCCCACACTGGCAGCAGATCACCAGATTTTCCCTTTCCAGTGGCTCCCAGCCAACCCTCCGATGCTTCACAAGCACCCACCCTCAAACACAACCATTCCCAAAAGATCCCTACACGGATGGAGACGAGCTGCATTTCACACAGACGTGGCTGCCGCTGCTTCAGAGCTGCAGGTTATTAAAATCCCAGCTGGAAATTGCTCCACAGCTCGTGGGGGAGACAGGGGGACTTTGCCAAGTGTTCCCATCCTGCCACCACCAACATTGAGCAACCGGGGCAGGCAGCCCCGGCTCGGGGACAGCAAACTCCATGGCGTGGTTCCATGATGTTTGGGGATTTTATTAGGTTGTTTTGGTTTGTTTTTTTTTTTTTTCCAGTTAAAAAAATAAAAGGATATCCCACATGTTGCGCTCTGTTTGTGGAGGAGGAGATGCAGGAGATGGAGACCACGGGCAGAGTTTGGGGTGGGAATGGAAAAAGTGCATCGCCTGGCCTCAAGCTGGCTGAGGGAGAGACACTTCTGGCTCCTACAGACCTTGCTGGCTGGGAAAGCCAAGTTGCTTCATCCCAGGGCTGTGCAGCACATTCAGGACCTGGAGTTTACATCCAAACCTTGCCACGGGCTGGCGCAGGGCATGAAACAAAGGCACGGAGCCAGTGGTGGCCGTGTCACGGACGTGCTAATGGCAGCAGGCACTGATGGATTTACAGCTCCCCGAGTACCTGGCTGACATCCATGGCTGTAAACAGCTGGGAACAAGACATCACCTCCAGGTGAAGCCTCCTAACCTGCTGGAGAGGACACAGGCCAGAGCTGGGAGCCCAGGAAAACGATCCCCGAGTATGTCCAGGGTGGGAAGCAATGCCCGGACAGAGCTCAACCCCAGCAGAGTTTCCAAGGATTCTCCTTGTCTTATTTCCCAGAGCCTGGCAGGAAGGTTCCTCCATCCACTCCAGCATCAAGCAGTGCTTTGTCCCATCTCCACACCTGCCTTTGCTTCCTGTGGGCTGGAGGAACCCCAGCAGCTTTGGAACCACCCCAGCATCCCTCCACCTTTCCTTACAGAGGGCAGCAGGTTGTTTCTTACAGTCTCAAGTGAAATATTTTAACCACAGAAAATAAATGTAAATTCCTAGATGCAAGCATCTGTAAGGCAAAAACCAGGTTTCCTTGGCTTGGGAAATAGGGAGGAGCACCAGGGATGGCAAAACTCTGTTCAGAGCCTGCCTTGAGCATTTCACAGGCAGCCAGGGAAAGCAGAAGTTTGGAGTGGGAAGAGCAATGTGAGGATTATTCAGAGGCACAAGACTCGCTGTCTGTTTGCTCTGAAACAAGATGCTGGGATGGGAAAGGAAGTGCTGGGCACGCTTCTACCCTTCAGAGCAGTGAGTAGAGCCAGAGCTGCCACTAAACTGCTACTGGCAGGGGCAGAATTCATGGAATCATGGAATAATTTAGGTTGGAAGAGCCCTCTAAGATCATGGAATCCGACTCCTGTTCCCCCAGCACTGGCAAGCCCACCACAAAAATCATGTCACAGGTGCCACATCTACACAATCTTTGAACAATTCCAGGGATGGTGAGTCCATGACTTCCAGCCTGTTCCAATCCCTGACTGCCTTTTCAGCAAAGAAATCTGTCCCCATATCCAACCTAGTCCTTCCTGGCACAACTTTTTAGAGGGTGGGAGAGTGATTTGTCTCCACAGGACACAAAGACCACGTAGCAAACGCTGTATATTTATTTCTCATCCACCCCCTGACCCGCATTAAGGGCTCCTCTGTGCAGAGGGAGATGTTCCTCATCCTGTCCTACATTTTATGATTCTGTGTGCCTGAACCAGGTAAATTTGGGAAGCCAGCTGTCCTCCACAGCCATGAAGGAACCACATCCCCAGCAGCGAGTGGCTTTCTGCTGGCTAAAGCCAAGAACTCAAGGATCAAAGAGCAGATGGATGGTGAAGAGGCAAAACTCAAGGTGTCCACCAAGACCAGAGTTTCCTGAGATGCCCAAATCAGCCAGGACAGAAATCAAATCAGCACATCCACCTGAGGGGCAGAGCAACAGATAAAGCCAAGCAATCCCAGCAGTACCACACATTTACTGTCTACCCCCAGGCATTTACTCCCTGATAATGCCGTGATTGGAAAAATNCCTGAGGGGCAGAGCAACAGATAAGCACCCATTTACTCCCCGATGAAGCCGTGATTGGAAAAACCCACACCCCTCCTAGCCTGCAGATTGCTGCCTAACACAGAGCAACAAAGCTCTCCCCAACCTTTTTTAGAGTCCCAGAATGGTTTGGGTTGGAAGGGACTTTAAAGATCGTGTTCCAACCCCCTGCCATGGTTTGGGACACCTTTCAGAGACCAGGGTGCTCAGAGCTCCATCCAGCAATTTAGAAGATGCTGTTTTTACCCCTGCTGTGAAATGCTCCACATCAAAATCCCCACTCCACTTGTGCAGGTGGCTTTTCGAAAGGTGTCCAAACACACATCTAGGCAGTTTAGCACCTCTCCCAGAAAGTACCCACTGCCACTCTCAAACACTAATATTTTCAGGAACGAGGGATGATTTTTGAGCATCCTTCCCCATGGACTCCTGGAACAGTTTGGTTGGTTGTGGACTCCCCATCCCTGGAAGTGTTCAAGGCCAGGTTGGACAGAGCCCTGAGCAATCTGGTCTAGTGGAAGGTGTCCCTGCCCAGGGCAGAGGGTTGGAATGAGATGAGTTTTAAGGTCTCTTCCAACTCGAGCAATTCCAGGATTCTATGAAAACGTTTCCCTTCTCCAAAGCCTCATCCCAGATTTGTCTTCACCCCAGGCAGGAGTCCCAGGCATGCCCCCATCCCCACGGTCCTGCTTGAGTTAAAAACCACTCCAGAGGAAGGAAGCAGCTCCAAACCTCTGGCGGGGGAGGCTGGGAGAGTTTTCTGCAGTCGGAGCGGGGAAAATATTTCCAGGGCTTGAAAAACAAACTAATTACGGAGAAAATGCTGTCCAAAGGCTTTTCTCACAACTTTGGGTTTCTTTTCCTCCCCCTAGCCAGACCTCATTGAAAGACAAACCTGCTGATCCACAGTATGGATCGACAAAGGCCCTATATGTAAACTAAAGCCCAAACTTTGGACCAAAGCCTTTCAAAGTAAACATCTGGCTTTGACAAAAAGCCCTTCCCAAGGGCGGTGCAGCCCCTCTGCCCCCACAGACTAACTCATCCCCCAGCAGGACACGATTTCCACTGCCTCGCCCTCCCTCCTCTTTATTCCCTTTTTAAAAGTAAACCTAAATACCACTTTTTTTTTTTTTTTAAACCTTTTTCCCCACTCCTCCCCAGCTGTTCAACCCTTACACCGCCCGCGTGCCTCTGCCACCACATCTGGAAAAGACCAGGGGAGGCAGGAACACATTTTGTTTTCCCTCATTAACAATGGGAAGGCCTTAATTTTTAGAGTACTACGGAGGGGACCAGGAAGGGGAAAGTATATTTAGCAGGAAGCCTGGAAATAGCAGCTCATTCGTCAGCAGCCTTCTTCTGACAGTGTCACAACCCCGGGTTTGGGAGCCCGTGACTCACATCCCACGATCTGCACAGGGGAAAAGCCTAGCGAGGGCATGGAACTGCTTCTAAAACAATGGTTTATAACTTTATTTCATCACCCCAGGCGTAAGACTGAGCCTCAGTTTCCCCACCTTAGAGATTACAACATCAGCCCACATCTAATACAGAAACTTCTCCAAAATCAGTGAAGTTTTCCCCCAAACTTGACCCAACACCACTCACAGGAGCCACCCCTGGCGGGACACAGGTTAAACCCAGCCTGGCCTTTGCTTCATTTTTCTGCAAAGGAGGGTGGAAAAAGATATGCAAAGTAATTTCTGCATGAAGACGGGAAGCACCTGTTTCGTGTTTCTGTAAAGAGTCACTCGTAATAGTTTTTTCACCAAAAAAAAAAAAGAAAGAGGTTTTTTTTGGGGTTCCATCAGCCACACACACGT
>VWZN01019141.1:24860-35613 GCA_013396955.1 Regulus satrapa | reverse complement strand
CCCGAACCCGACCTGGGACCGGCACTGACCCCGCTCGGAGCCGAGCCCGAACCCGACCCGGACCCGACCCGGGACCGGACCCGAACCCGGCACGGAGCCCGTCCGGACACGACCTGGGACCGGACCCCACCCCGACTCGGGACTGGGACCGGCACCGGACCCCGCACTGCCCCGACCTGCACCAGGACCGGGACAGGCACTGACACCGACACCGGCACCAGCACGTCCCCGACCCACACCGGGACTGGACCCGGCACCAGCTCAACCCACACCAGGACCTGGCCACGAAGCTGGACCCACACCCAAACTGGGACCCAGCACCCAACCCCACCCCGGAGCCAGAGCGGACCGGGGCACTGACATGGACCGGGACCCAGCCTTAGTACTGGCACCAGACCTCACCCCAGCCTGGACACAGACCCGGCACAGCCCCGGCACTCATCCAAGATCCAGGACCCAGACCCAGCATGGGATGGAAAGCTCGGATGTGGACCCAGACCAAGAGCTGAGACCTGGCACTGGGTGTGGACATGGACCCTTCCCAGGACCAAGCCCCAGCCCTGGACCTGGATCCAGCCTCTGCTCCAGCTCAGCACAGCCCTGGACCCAGCACTGAACCGGGACCCAGGACCCAGCCTGGCACCAGACAGAGAACCCAGCCCTGGTCACAGCTCCCACTTGCCCCACGCATAGCCCAGCACTCCACAGCATGTGGAGGCACCCACTGGTTTGGGCACCCTCCTCACATCTGCGCCCCGGTGCTGTGCACATCTGGACACCCACCCACCTCTGCACCCACCCGCCATGCACATCTGGGCTCCCACCCACCTCTGCACCCACCTGCCATGTGCCCAGCACCCACTGTGTCCCAGCACTCGCCCTCTGTGCACACCCTGCAACCCTCTGACACCTTGCTCTGCATCCCAAAGTCCCCGTGCTGAACCCCAAATCTCCCTCACTAACCAGGGAAAGGCCTTCCCTATCCCACCCCCTTTCCAAAACCACACCCCAGCTCGACCTGGGGTGTGGCAGTGGGGACAGAGACAATCCCAACAGGTCTCCAGGGCAACAAAATAGTGGAACATTTGCTGGTTTTTATTGAAGTAAATCCCTAAAATCCCCCCAAAGCTCCTCAGGGAGCTCCAAGGACAGGAGGGAAGCGGGCAGGGTTCTTTGGTGGCTTTGCTTAGGGAAAATCAAGGTACAAACAGATTGGACAGATCTCCCTTCAAGCAAAACATGGATCCTTCTGCTTCCAGGGTCTTGTTCAGCTCCTCCAGCACCTCTGGACGCCCACGGATCCCTCACAGATCTGTCTTGTGTCCAGTGAGGATGCATTCACAGGAGGGAGGAAACGCCGCTGCAGCACATTTGAGGGAACTGAGCCGTCTCAAACCTGGTGCTGAGAGCACAAAGCATTTTCCTCCAGCCAAATCCAGCTGGGGAAGCACAGTCCCTGGGTCCTCATTAAGCACTCGGTCCTATTAGGCAAGTCCTGATTAGCTGGGCTTACCCTCTGCTCCCCCCCTCCGTGGTATTGTTTAGCCTTGGAGCCATGGGCACAGAGCTGCAGCTTCGGCCCTGCCTTTTACAGGAACACTGAAGGCACCAGAAAGGGATTTGCAGCAAACCAAATTTAATTAAAGGGGGGAAAAATATCCAAAGTTTCAGCTTGGAAAAAAACCAGACACATAACAACAGCCCCAGAGCAAATAATTCTATTTCCTGTAATGTCCAAGTATTGTGTTTGAATGTTGTTGGAAGTGAAAAGATTTACTTTTTTTTTCTCAGGAAAATCTTTCTTGGGCTAGTTTTTTGGTGGGTTGTTTGTTTGTTTGTTTTTTGTTGGTGGTGGTGGTTTTTTTTGGGGGAGGGGGGAATGTTACATCATTTTGGAGCTGGAGGGAATGTTTTTCACCCAGCCCAAAACCTGGCACCCACAGACAGTGCTCAGAAATTGGGCTGCTGGGGCAGGGCTGCTGCCCCACCCTCAAGCCCTGATGGTGCAACTCCATCCTGCTTTATTTTATTTCACCTTGAAAGAGGGATGAGAGTGACCCATTAGAAAAAAAAAAAAAAACAAGCCAAGGGGGCGGCACCAGCGGTCAGGACAGCCACGTTCCCAAGCTCAGGCACTCTCACCTGGGTATTGTTTAATTTCTGAGGGACGTAGCCTCTGTTCCTGCCTGTTTGCTCCCTTTTCCAGAGTGGCACGGCCAGTTCTCCTGGGGAGCTCTTGGGTCACTCCCTGCATTGTCAAAATTCATGCTTGGTTCCTGCTCCCGTGTTGCCTTTGAGAGCTCCTCTCACCTGTGGCATCGAGCTCTCCTGGGCTGGGACATGACCCATCCACCTCTCTAAAGTGATGGAGAGGGTTTCCTTAAGAAACCAAATGGAAAATAAAAGGTTCACAGGAGGCAATTGAGCAGAAATTTTCTATTCCGGAGCAGGAAAAAGCACTGGACAATCTGTCAGAGTGATGGAGGCATCCCCTTGCTCCAGCCCCTCTGTGTCACTCACCAAATGCTGGTGGTGAGCCTCCCCAAAAGCTGGGCAGATCCTTGTCTAGCTCAGGGTTATTCCTCACCCGAAAACAGCTCCATGGGAGATGCTGCAGGAGGAGCAGAGGGTATGGCCGGGTCTCCTCCAGCATTTGGGACATTTGGAAGATAACATCAGCAGGTTGCCTGCAGCAGTTAGTGCACTGCCCCTCTGGCCAGCTGCAGTTTTCCAGCCTGGGTTTGGACTGGCCCAGGCCTCCGTGTTGCTCCACACAGAGCAGCGACCTGGGATCTGTGGGATTTCTGCAGCCCCTGGGTTGATGTGAAGACAGGGCAGAGTGTGGAGTGACCAGGTCACACACCTGGGCACAGCTGCAAGGACACAGCACCAAAACCAGGACTCAGCACCACGGTGGTGACAGTTCCACCAAACCCCCAGGATCCCATTGTGCACCCAGTGGGATCTGGGGCATCTCCCCTCACACGCACACACCTTTGGACTTGAAGGCACCATGGGATATTTACAGGTCAATGAAGGGGGCAAAACCCTGACAGTGACTTTCAAACATTCCCCATGGCCCAGTGACGCCTGGGAAGCAAAAGGAGATGCCCACAGCCGTGGTCTCCCTCCTCCAGGCACTCCACCTCCAGTATCCCAGAGCTCCCCATCTCATTCCCACTGGCTCCCAGGGCAATGCCACAGCAGCATCACTCCTGCACCTCCCTCTCCTCTCAGGTCATCGTCCCTGGAGGGATTCAAAAGCTGTGTGGATGTGGCAAGTGGGGACACGGCTCGGTGGTGGCCCTGGCAGTGCTGGGGGATGGTTGGACAGGATGAGCTCAGAGCTTTTCCAACCTTAATGATTCCACAACACCGGAGGCGCACACAGCATCTGGACCCTGAGCAGCATCTCCCTCTGGTGGCAAAGGAACGAGGAGTTTTGGGGGAGAAACTCCCCAGCATGATTTCTCCCATCTGACAGCATTGGGAAAAATCTGGAGGTGCACCAGGTCATTGGGGCATCTTCAGTTCTGCCTTCCACAGGACAGGAAGGGTGGGGAGAGGTGTCTGAAGCTGTGACATGCTGCTGGAGTCTTCCTACTTCAAAAAGGGCTTTAGAATAGGGGGGATTCTTTTATTCACAAAAGAATAGGTTTAGATGGGATAAAGGGAAGAAATCCTTCCCCGTGAGGGTGGGGAGGCCCTGGCATAGGGTGCCCAGAGAAGCTGTGGTTGTCCCATCCCTGAAAGTGTCCCAGGCCAGGCTGGACAGGGCTTGGAGCAACCTGGAATGGTGAGAGGTATCCCTGCTCATGGCAGGGGATTAGAATGAGATGATCTTTAAGGTCCCTTCCAACCCAACCTGCTCTGGGATTCTCTGATTAAATGCAGGTTATTTGTACAGGCAGAGGCCTGTGGCTCAGTGCTGGCACAAGCAGGACTTGGAGCCTGGGTGCTACAGGGCTCTCACACAGGCTGGAAGCCTTTAATATGGACAATCCACATTATCCCACCCGATCTCACAGGTGAATGGGAGCATGGCTCATCAGTGACCAATTCTCATCATCAGGGAGCAAAGCCATGGGAACACAGCCCTCACACAAACACCCTCATCCCTACCCCAGTCCTCCTGCACCCTCTGTCCCCAGATTCCCCCCTTCTCTGTTGCCATTCCTTGGTCTGTCCAGGGTTTCCACAACCAACCCATCCCAGGTCAGAGGTATCAGCTCACGGTGACGTCTGCAGAGTGGATGTGCTCTGAGAAATCAAAGTCCACGTTTATCCCGACTCCTTTGCACAGAAGTATCCTTTACTTTCTCAAAATTGTCTGTTTCTTTTCTGACTGGCCTGTGGGGACAGTTTCATGCTGACTGAATCTTTTTCTAACACCCAACCTTAACCTTCCCTGACACATTTTCATGCCATTCCCAGATCCTGTTGCCCAGGTCCCTTCTTCACCCTCCCACTGGAAATCCTGACTGACAACTCATCCTGGGGTTGCAAGAGCCAAGAGTGGGAAGAAAGACCCCTCCACACTTATTTTCACCCCCAACATGAGACACAGACACAGCAAAGGCTGGTTTGGGGTGTTTTCAAGCATAATTATGTATTATCAAAAGTAGAAAACCAACCTAGATAAAAATTCCTTTAACAGCCTGGCAGCACTGCTGCCTTCCGTGTGATCCACACAGTGAGAAGGGCTCTGGAAAAGCCACTGGAACTGCTCCTGCCTGCAGAGCACAGCCACAGCACGGGGACTGGGGGTCCAGATGGAGACAGGGAGCGTTCACCCCCTTGGAATGTGGCTTCACTCCCTACTGAGCACCAACTGGGGGTTCTGTGCCCTGAGGAAACATCTGGCTGGGTCAGCCCCGAGAAGTGAATGCATCATGGAAGCTTTTTTTGAGTAATTCATCACATGCCTGTGCCCTTCCTGATGCCTTTCCTGCCCTGTGGCAGCACCAGAGTCCTGCCCACAGTGGGAGAACAGCTGGAGAGCAAAGCCAGATGTGCTCCAGCTGGCACTCAGGAGTTTGGTGGTGAATCCAGCTGATCACATCTCAATTAACATGCCAAGCCATGTCCTGGGCACAAATCCATGCCCAGCCAACCTGGTGGGAAGCACTGGCTATTTCTGAGAGCATGGCATTGATGGTTTTAGTTCCTGACACAAATAAACCCTGCCTGCACTGGGGGCTTTATGGTGGCAGTAGAACTGGTTTGAGATTTGGCCTGAGGCAAAGTTTAGGAGGGAGCATCCAGGCAGATGTGGATTATAACCTGGAAACCTGGTCTAGGGCAAGGTGTCCCTGGATGTGGCAGGGGTTGGAACTGGATGAGCTTTAAGGTCCCTTCCAACCCAAATAATTCTGGGGTTCTGTGATCTGCAGCTGGAATAGCACAAGGAGGGAAGTGGCCGGAGAGAAAAGGCCACTTGAGGAAGCAGGACAGTGGGCAAGCAGCAGGACATGGCTTTTGGCTGTAACTCCAGGTTCTGAGGTTCTGGTCTGCAGCAGGAAGAGATCTGCAATCCTATGTGGTCCCCGAAAATGGAGTTGGTAAAGGTCTCAAAATAAATCTGGTGGGGAAAAACAAATCAAGCAAGGCTGAGCCTTACTCAAGGCCTTACTCTGCCCAAAAGGAAGGACATCCGAGAGTAAAACCCATCATTTTTCTGATTTAGGCACTTATTTGTCCTGAGAAAACTGCTTTGGCCAGCACTGCAGCCCCTGGAGACAGCAACCAGATCTGCACACTGGGACAGGCCAGCAGCTTGAGCAGGCACTGGTTAAAGGACACACTTCAAGTCCCTGTCACAAACACACCAAAGGCAGAAGGCTCCAGCTGCCTGGCAGGTCTGTGACATAAATAAGCTCAATAAATAACCGGCCCAGGACTTTTAGGGCTTTTTAAGGCTTTTGAAGTTCTTCAAGACTGCCAGTAGAAGATGTACTGGGAGGGAAGGTGATGTCTCAGTGATGGAGGAGCACATCTGCCCCCATGGCAGGGGCACCTTGGGGACAGTCTTTGTCCCACCACCTCCTGCTGTACCCTGTCAATGCGACAGTCACCCCAAGGCTGACCCGAGGTGACAGTGCAGCCATTTGCAGGGTCACTCTGGTAACCCAGACCGGTTTATCTCCTCTCCCAGCTCCCCCAGTCCTTGCTGGGGGCATTTAGAGCCAGGCTTAGGGGTGGAGGTGAAGCACGGTGACCTCAGCTTGCTCCTCACCACAGTCCCCTGTGGGCCACAAGGGTGGGTGTCCCAAAGGTGATGGCATCCCACAAGGGCACCCTCTGTCCCTGTGGGCTCTGAGCCCTCTTTGGGGGGACCTGCCACCCCACAGCTGCCTGTGTAGCCAAAGGAAGAGCTTCTCTGCAGACACTTGTGTGTATAAGCGCCCGGGATTGGGCTGATGCTGGCCATGCCAAGGGATAAATCCTCTCCTCTTCCTCCTCCTCCTCCTCCTCCTCCTCCTCCTCCTCCCAGGCAGCCTGGGGGAGGCTGAGCTTGGCTGTCCCTTTGTACCAGGGCCATGCTTGTGGCTGTGGCTGTCCCTGTCCCAGGCGAGGCGATGCCTCCTGCACTTGCACTGAAATACACAGAGGAGCTCTCGGTTGAATCCGGGGAGAAACCACTGGGATGGGACGTGGAAGGGGGAAAATCAGGCTCCTGCCCTGCTCCATCCTCCTGTGCCGTTCCCAGAGTGCCAGCGCTGGGTTTGATGCCTCCTCCATTGCCCACTGCCAGTCCCGAGGGATGGATGTCCCTCATGGGGAGGGAAAAGTTTGCCCCAGGCTCAACACCAGGGGGTTTCCCCATCACCCATCCTCCAGGAAAAGCCTCTCCCACGCCACCGTCTCCGAAAGCTGCGTTGATCACGGACAGATCTCCCGTCTTCAAGGCCAGCTTCACCAGCAGCCAGTGGTGATGGTCTGTCCAGCTGTCCTCCAAACACCCTTTGGACTGCAGCACCGACGAGCTGGTCTCATTTTTGGGCTCTGTCTTGGTCCCTTCCCCTGGCAAGGACTCTTCATCTCCCAAAGTCCCCGAGCTCTGCTCAGCTTGGGAGCTCTCTCTGGACCTCTCCTCATCCCCAGCTGCTGCAGCACTGCAGATTGCCTCCAGGAATCCCTGCCAGATCTCCGTGGACTTGGGATGGAGCAGGCTGTAGTAAATCACCAGAGCTGTGGCACCTGGAAGGGAGCAGAAAAGTGTCACTGAGGAGTCCCAGCAGCATTCTGGTCAGGTGTGGAGAAGAGGCCAGACTGTGCTGCACCTCCAGACCAAACAAGACCTCTGCAAAGAGGCTGCTGAGCATCAAATGCATGAGCAGCACGTATTTCAACCACTCACAGGGATGCAAGAACCCTACTTGAGCAGCTTTTTGGCAAAGGAAGTGGACACTCAACCCCAAATTTAATCTGGATTAATTTGCAGACAGCTGCCCAGCAGGGAGATGTGTGATGCAGGAAACCTTGCGTGTCACAGCATCCCCATCCTCTGGCCTTTAAATGAGACTGTCTTAAAAACAGCTTCCTACTTGTACCCTAATCTCATCCAAGACCACTGGAATTGCTTCTTTTCCATCCCATTTCTTTAACACAGTTGATCTGAGGGTCTGGGGAGTTGCACAGCTTCCCTCTGCCCCCAGCCCAGTGGGAAAATACAACCCTGCTTGGCACAAAGATGCTCCAAAGGCTGGATCCCCTCTGCTCTGGAGACAGGCTGACAGCTGGGGGTGTTCACCTGGAGAAGAGAAGGATCCAGGGACAGCTCAGAGCCCCTTCCAGAGCCTGAAGGGGCTCCAGGAGAGTTGGAGAGGGACTTGGGACAGGAGTGTGGATGCTCATTTCCTCAAGCTACTCTGAGAATGTGCAATTCAGGCTCTAAGATCAATGTCCTTACCTATTACAGACCCTGACATGACAGCTCCCGTCACAGTCAGGCTGTTCCTCAGCTCTGCCTGCAGGAACCGGGTGCCCAACAGCAGCAGGACTGTGTTCTCCATCAGCATTATCTGCAGGGCAGGGGGAAGAGAGTCATCACTTATTTCCTTCTGAAGGCTTTAGATGTGCCACCGATAACAGGAAACACCCAGTTTCAAAATCTTAATAGATTTTTAGAATCCCAGAATGGTTTGGGCCAGAAGGGACCTTAAAGCTCATCTCACTGCACCCCCTGCCGTGGGCAGGGACACCTTCTGCTGTCCCAGATTGCTCCAAGCCCCGTCCAACCTGGCCTTGAGCACTTCTCCTGTTTTATTTTGCACCTATTTTATCACTTAAAACATCGAAGTTGTCAAACTGAACTTTCTGCAAGGTCCTCACCTATTTTTTATCACTGCCATTGTAAGGCTGCCTCTAAGGAATCAAAGCCAGTGCAGAAGGCACATCCACCTTGGTGCCTGCCACGTGGCTTTGTCAGGACACGGTAAGACACTGGAATTTGAACAAGTGGTGATGTGAGAGATGAAAATGGAGAGTCTGAAGCTGCTGCTTGTCCCCAGCAGCTGCATCCATATGGAACACAGAACATCCCAGGTACTCACTGCATAAAATACAGTCACCCTGGTCTTGGAGGGGCCGGGCCGGACGTTGATGTAGCAGAAGATGTAGACAGCTCCCAGCAGGCAGTTGAAGAGCCTCCAGCGGCACGGCTGGGCCACGATATCCGTCTGCTGGGCCCCCAGCCAGAAGGACATGAACAGCCAGTGGACCCCTGCAGGGAGAAGGGGCTGAATTTGCAAAGCCATTCCTGGGGGAGGCTGTAAACAGTCCCAGCAGCAGGAGCATCGCGGGGCTGACACTGGGGTGGGATGTGGGGAACAGGATCTCAGGTCTTACCTGCCACAGCGAAAACCCAGAAGGAATAGAGCCTGGCAAAGAGCACCAGGGCCAGGACCCGGGTCCCCAGCATCCCTGTCCTCCAGAACAGCAGGCACAGGATGACGGCGGCCGGCGGGCTCAGGTGTCCAGGCTTCAGCAGGCAGGTGAAGTGGCTGTAGGAGACCAAAGCCCAGGCCAGGGACAGCAGGGACAGCCCTGCACTGACACCTGTGTGGGGACAGGAGCAGTCAGGGCTCTGGTGGACGCCCAGATGCACAGTAGGGCCAATTCTCTCTGTTAAGAGGTGTTGGTAGCACGGCATCCCCATACAAGCCGGACACCCCTTGGTCCTGCCAAGTGAATCATGGAGTCAAGGAATCACAGAAGGGACCTTAAAGGCCATCCAGAACACAATAAGCAGGGACACCTTCCACCAGACCAGGAGGCTCAGAGCCCTGTCCAACCTGACTGGAATGTTACCAGGGATGAAATTGGAGTATTCCAACTAAATCCTGCTCTATCTGGTCTGTGCGTGCTCGGTGCCTCCTCATGGATACTCTGAGCACATGGATACCCTGAGCCTCCTCATGGTACCCTGGGATGGAGCTGTCTCTGCAGCCCCAGGACAGCTCCATCCCAGTCACCGCCCTCAGACCCGAGATGGACAACGAGCGAGTGTGACCTTGCACGTGCCGTGACTCCAGACCACGACACACCTCTCTTTGCACACCTCAAAGTTCACCCCTGGGCCAAAGCAGCCACCTTTGCACTCAGCCACAGCAGATCTTCCAGCCACGCTTGTCCCCGCTGCTTCACGTCGAGGCTTGCCAGTCCCTCTGCAGCACATTCCTCCATCCCCAGGGCACACACACATCCCTCACCCAAACAAATCACCCCTCAGCAGCCTGAACCCCCCCCCTCTCTCCCGGGAACTCACCAGGGATGAAGCCCGCTGGCTCCACGGCCACCACGACGTAGGCCTGGAGCAGAAGGTGAGGCAGGGTCTGCAGCAGGGCCTCCAGGAGCCGCAGCACACAAACATCGCCGAGCTGAGCCAGCGCCTCCCCGGCAGCGCCGCCCGTCTCGGCCCGCAGAACGTCCCAGTACCTGCGAGAGCCAGCGTGAGGGGGATGCCCGCCCTGCTCGGAGGAAGCCCAGGGCTGCACCCCGGGTTGTGCACCCATGGGTGGTGGGGAGCGTCCCTCACCGCTTCCAAAGGCCCAGCTGCAGGAGGTGCAGCGCCAGGAGCCAGCAGCCGGGCGTGTGTCCGTCCGCACGGAACCAGAGGACGCTGAGGAGCTGGGCGGCGTAGCCGGGCGCCAGGCAGGCGATGGTCAGCCCGAACCAGCCCAGCTGCCCGCGGACAAGGTAGTGGATGATGGCACAGAGCCCTGGGGAAGGGCAGAGAGGCGGTGCTGAGGGATGACACGGCCACTCTACCCACCAGCAACTGAGCGGTGACATTCATAAGCACAGAATCCCAGAGCGGTTTGGGTGGGAAGGGACCTTAAAGCTCATCCAGTTCCATCCCCTGCCATAGGCAGGGACACCTTCCACCATCCCAGGTTGCTCCAACCCCCATCCAGCCTGACCTTGGACACTTCCAGGGATCCAGGGGCAGCCACAGCTTCTCTGGGCACCCTGTGCCAGGGCCTGCCCACCCTCGCAGGGAAGAATTTCCTCCTAATATCCAATGTAAACCTGCTCTCTGTCACTTTAGAGCCATTCCAGCCTGAACTCCATCTCCCAGCCGGCCCAGGGGCTTCACAGCCCTTGTGCTGCTCTTATCTCCAGCCGCCGGCTCCCGGTGGCTTTGTCAGCTGAGGCACAGCCACGGCCACCGAGCGGCCCGGCCCCCAGCAAGGCTCTGATAAAGAAACACCTCGGGCTCCAAAAATAAACAAATAAATAGATACCGGGG
>VWZN01019141.1:9064-23648 GCA_013396955.1 Regulus satrapa | reverse complement strand
TCCTCTGTATCCTTCAGAACCATCACAAGCCCACCCAGTGTCCCTTGGGTCCTGGTGCAGTGGCACAAGCCCTTCCCGGTGTCCCTTGGGTCCTTCAGAACCATCCCAAGCCCTTCCCGGTGCCGCCGGGGTCGCCGGTGTCCCCGTGCAGCGGGGATGAGCGCTAGGTGGCAGCTGGGGCTCGGATTTAATCCCGTTCTTTCCCCGCCTGCCACCGAGGTGAAACCGCTGTGAAACGGGATCCCGAGCTTGCAGGGGCCCTCTTCGTGTGCATCTGCTTTTTATCCCGATTTCCAGCCCTGCAGCCAGCCCTGATGCTTTTTAGAAAATACATTCCCAGCAGGTCGCTATGGGGAAAAGCCACGAAAGGGGGTTTAATAATGTCAAAATGTCACCTCTGTTTTTTTGGGTTTTTTTGGGGAGGGATTTTTTTGTTGGGTTTTTTTTTGTTTTGGTTTGTTTGTTTGTTTGTTTGTTTTGGGGTTTTTTTTGTTTTGTTTTTTGTTTGTTTGGGGGGTTTTTTTGTTGTTGTTTTTGGTTTTGTTTTTTTTTTTCAGGAATATGCTGCAGGAAGTTCCCAAAACTTTGTACATCAGCTGGGCTGTTGAATGCACCTGTGTTCTGAGACTTTCATTCATTTATTGGTTTTGATTTGGTTTGGTTTGGTTTGGTTTGGTTTGGGGTTTTTTTTTGGGTTTTGTTTTTGTTTTTGTTTTGTTGTTGTTGTTTTAGGGTTTTTTGTTTTGTTGCTTTGTTTTTTTTAAATTGTACTGAGGCTTTTTTTGCAACTCTGGCAATAAAGCCCAGGCTCTGCTGTGTAACAGGAGCCACCAAAGTGCTCAGAAATGTCCTTGACTAGTTTTCCCTACTCTCAGGATCATCCCCAGGCTCTCTGTGGGTCTCCAGCACGGATTTTTACCGTGAACTTGGCATCTTTGCATCCTCAACTCCATCTGGCTGGGTTTGGGGGCCCTTTGGGTATAAAGGACAACCCTGTCCCACTGCCCTGCTCATATTCATGTTCCATTAATTAATGAAGTTGGGCTACTGGGCCCAGCTCCAGCAAAGCATTTTAATAATTTTAATCAAGTCAGGGGTGTAATTAAGGCTTTGATGCCAAGTGAAGCTCAGCCTTGGCTGTCTTTGTCCTCCACGGCAGTAAATAGCACATGGCCCGTTCCTAGAAAACCCAATTTTTAGCACACAAAGCATAACTCAGCCTCTAATGGGCACCAAAGCCTCTTCCAGACATGAGAGTGGGATGTGGAGGAGCCATTATTGCAAATTCAGCAGTGTGGGTGCTGCCAGGGCCCATGCGGGCACGATGTGACCCTTCTTGTCACCCACAGAAGACGTGTGAACCTCATCATCTCATCCTCCTGCCCTCCATCATCATCATCATCATCATCATCATTCCCTCCTGAGGGGTCTCAGCTGTCTTTCCTCTGCCTCTCCTCCTGTGTTCCAAGACAGCAATAAATCCCATGCCATCATCACCCCGGAACCGTGCCAGGCAGAGAAGGAGAAAGCCAGAATGCTTTCCAGAAGATATTCCCAGAGCTAGCCACCCTCCCCAGTTTCTCTGCCAGCTCCCAGTTGCTCTGGCTGCCTCCCAGCCACCGGCTTGGCTGCACTTTTCTCTGCTGGATTTCAGCACCCAGGAGCGTCTTCTGCTAAAAAAAAAACTCCTCATGTCTCCAAGAAGGCTGCATCCTGGAGAGGAGAAGGCTCTGGGCAGACTCAGAGCCTCTTCCAGAGCCTGAAGGGGCTCCAGGAGAGCTGGAGAGGGACTGGGGACAAGGGATGGAGGGACAGGACACAGGGAATGGCTCCCACTGCCAGAGGGCAGGGATGGGTGGGACACTGGGGAGGAATTCTTGGTTGTGAGGGTGGGGTGGCCCTGGCACAGGGTGCCCAGAGAAGCTGTGGGTGCCCCTGGATCCCTGGCAGTGTTCCAGGCTGGCCAGGGCTGATCTGATGGAAGCTGTCCCTGACCATGGCTCCAGCCCTTGGACCCTCTCCAGCAGCTCCAAGTCTTTCTGTGTTGGGCACCCCCGCAGTCAGCAAGCAGCCCAGTGGACTGCGCAGGGAATCAGCTCCAGGTGAGCTGCCCACAGGTGGTATCACACAGCCCCAAGCTGTTCCTCATGCCCCGAGCCGCTTTTCAGCCCAGGTGTTCGGCTGCACATCTGTCTGCAAACGCCTCTCAACACCCCAGGCAGGGTTTTGGCCACAGCCCCGCCCGAAAGGACTCGGGGACCAGGGCACATCTTCTGCAGGTCCTTCCCTTGCCTGAGGTGATGCGGCAGAGCAGATCTGACAGGTGATGGTGGGCCATGCCAGGAGATGCACACATTCGATTTGTTTTTCCCCTGGGTGAAATGTTCATTTTTCTTGCTGTACCATGTTGATTGTTAGAAACAGCTGGTCCTGGCATCCGCAAGAACATCTGCCTTCCTGGATTAGGTGCAAATTCCAAAGCGGTTTGTGGGAGCTGCTCTGTAAGAGTGACCACAGCACAGTTATGTTGTAGCCACGTTGCGGGACCAAGTGTTGTTCAACATGGGAGCACTTAATCTCAAATAAAAGCAAAAACGACGAAAGCAAAGCAATCAAAGGAGCAGCCCAGAAAAAAAAACAAGAAGCCTGCGGGGCAGCCTGAAAGCTGCTGTAAAGGCTGTGCTGGGAAACCTCAGCGAAATAGTTGCTTTGATCAGGAAAGGAAACAAAGGGATCTAAGAAAAAATCCCTGCAGGGCATGAAGGGCGAGCCCAGGGAGGCTCTGGAAGGGATGAGCTCAGCCGTGCTCCAGCAGCTGCTGGAGCAGAACGGTGACGCCCCGTGGAATGGGGCTGGCCGGATTCGAATAGGAAAGAGGGATAAGAGAGAAGTGAAGGAGTGCTTTGCTCAGAGAACTCTTCTGTCCATGGCGAGAGTGTAAAGATAATAATAAAACTCAAATTGCTGAGCATGGGCTGTAACNAATAAAACTGAAATTGCTGAGCATGGGCTGTAATGATTTCCATAAATGGATATGGCATAAAATATCTTATGTGCTATGCAGGTAATCTAGTAATGAAAATGGTTTGGTGCAAAAATTAAAAAAAAAACAAATCTAAACCACGTTTTTCTCTTTTTTTTTTTCATTCTTAACTCTTAGATTTCTGTTTTACTCTCTCACTTTATTCCCCTACCATTCCCTATTGAAGATCTTTTCCACGTCCTTAACTGTCCAGATTTTCCCTTCCAACAACAGCAATGATGTAGAATCAATGATGGCCCATTAACCCTCTCCCTGAATTTCCAAATACGATCTAACTTCCCATTCAACGTAGGTTTGGTGGGTTTTATTTTAACATAATTATTTTAACATAATTCCAGCCGATGATCGTTTTACTTCTACGATGACATATTGTTCATGTCTGCAAGGAAATATCTGAAAACAGTTGGAAACAGAGACCCTGAGTGAGCTGCTGTGGCCAAAGGGCTGCTCACAGGGAGGAGGCCTGGGGTGGTTTTCCTCATCTCATCACATTTCCCGAGGCGATGCTGCAATGGTCTGAAAGCCAGACCTTGGTTCCTCTTAGGAGAACAGCAAAGACTTCAGGAAATCCGCTCCAAGCTCCCCAAAGGCTCATTGGCCAGCAGAAGGCTGTGGAGGTCAAACATCCCTCAGCAGCCTCCAGAAGCAGCACAAACCCACGCTCTGCTCCTTCATCCCCATCCTGGTGGCTGACACTGATCCCAGGGCTGGTCCAGCCTAGAGCTCCTCCTACCCGGTAACAACCAAAATGTTCTTGTTGTTCAGCCTCTCTTAAAAGGTTTTGTCCTTCTTAAATGGGCTGGAGACTTCATATTTTTCATGTAAATCTGCATTTTGTTTCATAGCCTTAACTGTGCAGTGGCTTCAGTCTGTCATGAGCCAGTTCTAGAGGTGTCAAATGTTGATAAGGGAGGGGAGTTTTTGTTGGCTGCAGGAACTGCAAATACTCAAAAAATTTATCATGGGAATAATATAGTTCTTGAGGGGAAGAATAAACAACAGCCTCTAACAACCTCTTTTAATTCTCTAACCAAGGATAAAAAGAAGCTGGATTTTGAATTAATTGGGAAGGAGATTTATTTTTCTGCCTTTTTTTTTTTCTTAGTAGAAAAGCTTGAGAAAACCCATGGGGTTTTTTTGTATAAATCCAGCAAAAAATTGTTTTATTTTTCTGAATTAACAGCTTTAATTACCATAAGGCAAATCAAATTTATTGCAATGCATTGCAAGTTATCAAGAGATCTAGGATAAATTGCTGGATTTAACTCTAACCCTCATACTAACCTAACTCTAACCCCAACTCCTAACCCATTTGATGCATTAATTAAAAGGGGATTTAAAATAATTTTTTTTTTTTGCATGGAAGTTTTTCCTATGCCATTCCTGCGCTCCAGGAAAATCTTAGGACAACAGACATGATCACAAAAATGTGTAATAACCTCTTTTAGGGAACTTCCAGATCTTGAAGAAGATTTCTCTGTGTCACTTCTGGGTCTATGGAGGGACAAAGCTCTAACCAATGTTTTGGTCTCCTTTCTCTGCAGGGACTCGAGGTCCCAGCCCATCCTCTGCCATGAAAATCCTTCCTTTTCTCCTTGTTCTCCTCTTGGTGGCATTTCACAGAGCTGCAGGTAAGGTGAGGGACTAAAGGGAAAATGCTCGGGTCTTGCAAATGTCTCCTGTCCCCTTTGGGACATGACCAAGCTGCCTCCTGCAAAGGATTCTCACATAAATCATCAAAACTCATTGGAGATTACAGATGAGAAATGAAATTAGCAGGCAAATACTCCAAGCATCACTTAGAAAGGGGCAACCCCAAAATAACCATTCAGCACCAGTGTTTTCCCCGTTACAACCTGCAGGCTTGTACTTATTACAGTTTGCCACTGGGTCACCCAAGAAACAAATTAAATAATGATCAAATATTCTTAAACCCCACAGAAAAAAAAAAAAAAAAAGAAACCTGGATAAAGGAATCTATGCTTTGCTTTAGGAGCTGGGACATCGGGTGGGAAGCCATAAAATCATGGGGGGTGCACAGGAGTCTGGAGCCCCAGATCAACTCTATTGTCCAGAAAAAAAAAAAAGGGGGGGGATTGTATTTTAATATCGGTGCTGAAAATGGCACATCTCCCTTTGCAGGGTGCTCTGTGCAAAAGCAAGGGCTGGTGGAGGTTTGGTCTCTGTGGGAACAGGGTGGAAAGAGTTCCTCTGGGGAAGTAAGGATGGGAAAAGACTCTGATGAACTGCAGCAGGCCAGAAACGTGGGGAAAGTGTCATTTATACCCCTGGAGGGATTTAAAAACCTTCTGGATGTGGCACGTGGGGCCATGGATTAGTGGTGGGCTTGGCAGTGCAGGGTTAACAGTGGGACTTGATGGTCTTCAAAGTCTTTTCCAACCTAAACGAGTCTGTGATCCTATGATTTTATGTGGTTGTCTGATGTTATTCTTACCTGGGCCTCTGCCTGTGCCAGTTCTCAGAGTAAGGATGTGGGGCAAAGAGTTCCTTTGGGTTTTATGTCCTTATTTAACACACAGTGGATTTTTGGCCTGTTTTCAGTAGGGCCTTCTAGGTATATATTGCAGCCAGAATTTTATCTGTGTCTGGGAAGAAAAGTGTTTCTGAGAGCTCAGAGTGCTCACAGCCACCTCTTCAGTGCCCCACAGATTGCTGGTTTGAGGCCAGGAGTGTTTCATTCACCCTTAAAAGCACTCCTTTATTCCTCCCTGGGATTTTCTGGGTGTGCATGCCGAGAATCCAGCACGCCAGGGATGTGCTGGATGCACTGTACATGTGCAATACCCATTATCTCTTTGCTGGAACAAGCTCCCCTCTCTCTGAACATGCTGGACTTTGTGTTGTTCCAGGGATGAGCTGGACACTGGAATTAATTGGTTCATGTGCACTCAGTCAGGTGCATCCAGAGCACTTCAGCTGCCAGGCTGCATCTTTATTATTCGACCAAACAGGGCCAGGAATCCTCCTGCCTAATTGCCAGTCTGCTCCCTGGGGTTGTTTTGATCCCTGAAAATTAGCACCTTCATGGATAAAACCTGTTCTGGGGATAGCACAGGCTGGTGGCCATTCCCAAAAGGCAGTTTAAATGTGGCTATCCTATTTTAGCTGGGAATTCCATTCAGACATGCAGCAAGGAAGAGCAATTGCAGACTGTACAGCCCCAGACCCAGAGGGCAATGCCTGCTGTGGTGGGTTTGGTGGTATGGAAATGTTGTTCTGCATGGATTGATGAGTTTATCCATGTATAGGAGCCATCCCTATGGACTGCTGGACACCTGTTTGTAACCTGGGTGAAATGTGTAGGGAGGGAAACAGCCACATCTGTAGAATTATGGAATTGAGGAATTGTT
Organism: Regulus satrapa; assembly: GCA_013396955.1. Taxonomy (NCBI): domain Eukaryota; kingdom Metazoa; phylum Chordata; class Aves; order Passeriformes; family Regulidae; genus Regulus; species Regulus satrapa. Next base: position 17,234 of record VWZN01019141.1, on the reverse strand, counting down.
TGGGTTGGAAGGGACCTTAAGGATCATCTCATTTAATCTTCTGCCATGGGCAGGAACGCCTTCCACTATCCCAGGTTGCTCCGAGCCCCATCCAGCCTGGCCTTGGGCACTTCCAGGGATTCAGAGGCAGCCACAGCTTCTCTGGGCACCCTGTGCCAGGGCCTGCCCACCCTCGCAGGGAAGGATTTCCTCCTAAAACCTATTTTAAATCTCTCCTCTTTTAGTTTAAAGCCATTCCCCTCTGTCCTATCACTGTTTGTTCACATTAAAAGCCTCTTCCCCTCTTTTTTATACAAGTGTGACTCTCCCAGATGAGTTGGTGCATCTCTCCTGAAGTGTGACCTGGAAGGACTGCTAAGGGCCCACTGACTGTTTTCTACCAGTGTCTGATGTTCACCCCTAAAATCTGAGTCCCTAAGGGAGTCTTGGGCTTGGAGACACATCAGAAGAAGGAATTAGAGCATTTTCTTGGTCATTGTGCCCACAGACCTACTCCTCTGGGGACTGAACTGCACGACCTTGTCAGCTCACAAGGATTAGGCAAAATGCAAATCCCGGGCCCACATAAAATGTAAATGTCTCCCATCTTTGTTTATTTGTTGGTTTTTTTTTTTTTTTTTAAGGTAGAAGCTTGGCAACACCCTGGACACCTTACATGGAGTGTGGATATCGTGGGACATTCTGCCACAGGGGGAAATGCCCTCGTGGCAATGATTACCTGGGGTCCTGCCGTCCTGGGTACAGTTGCTGTAGGTGGTAAGTTTAGGACTTATCTGGGGCAAAGATGAATTCCAAGATTATAATTTGAATCCCAAGCAGCGGGATTTTCCTCATAATCATAATTCTGAACACCCTGAAATATCCTTTCCTTTGTGTAGGTTGTAGTGTGGATAACTGTGGAGAATGCCCAGGAGCGATCGCTTTTGGCATCGTTGGATTCAAGCAATTGTTGTAGCAGCCCCCAAGGATTTGTCATTCTCCTTTCAATAAAAGCAAGATCTAGGGAGGCTGCATGGCTGCCCTGTGTGGTGTTGTCTTTCATTTCCAAAAGTAATTAATTTCCCAAGTCTTATTTCCATTAAGAATTTTAAACAAGAATTCTGAAATCAGTCTACACCTGCCAGGGATGTGTAGTTCACCTAAATATTTACCCATCTTGGATTGCTGATTGAGTAAGTGCTGGCAAATTCTCCACACATGCCTGCTAGGGAATTCTCTGTCATGGCTAAGACTGAGATCAGTCACCATTTCCACTGGCAGCACAAAAGTCTTCTCCAGTGTGACACCTCACAGCACCTCTGCTCTGAAAACTCTGGGTTCCCATCTCCTGATCCAGAGCTTTCAGACCTGGGAGCAGCATATTATTTTATTATGAGAACTAAAGTCGTGCTGAGCAGACCAAATTGGTAATCTGAAGTTTGATTTTACCCATGGCATTTCTGTCTGGCATAAATTTGGAGTGAATCTGCAAAATGTATATCAGCTGCTGTTGCTGGAAATCAGAGTTAGACCTGTGGCATTGCTTGAGGCCATTACAGAAACGTGGGAGAGGCCACCCCCACTGTGCCTCTGATCAATTCTAAGAGACTCAGCCTATCCTGCCCTGGACCACAACAGAAAACCTAGAAAGTGCAGGTTGCTCAGAGAGCTCCTGTCTCTGCAGCTGTCCCTGCTCAGTCAGGAGCATCCTTGTGCTGACAGGGAATCCTTGGTGCCCAGAAAAGCTGGGGCTGCCCCTGGATCTCTGGAAGTGTCCAAGGACAGGTTGGATGGGGCTTGGAGCACCTTGGGATAGTGGAAGGTATCCCTGCCTGTGCCAGGGGATGGAATGAGATTATTTTTAAGGTCCCTTCCACTCCAAACCATTCTGGGATTCTGTGAAGGGAGGAGCAGTAATAGGTGACTTCTTAAGGGAAGCAGACAACCCAAGTGCAAAGGACTGGCTCGAAGCCCTTAGCTCCCCATTTGTTGCAAAGCAATGCTCGTCTTTCACATAACCACAGAATTTTTAGGGTTGGAAGACACCTCTGGAAATCCTCCAGTTCAACACCCCAGTCAGGGCAGGGTCACCCGGAGCAGGTGACACAGGAACCGGTTCTGGTGTGTTTGGAACGTCTCCAATGAGGAAACTCCATGCCTTCCCTTGGCAGCTGCTCCAATGCTCTGCCACCCTCGACATAAAGAAGTTCTTCCTGAAGCAGAGGTGGAATTTCTTGTGTTTCAGGTGATGCTCCTCATCCTATGGCTGGGCACCATTGAAGAGTCACCCTCTGACACCCCTTGGAGGTTTTTACATGGATTGTTGAGATCCCCTCTCAGGGTTCTCCAGACTGAACCAGCCCAGCTCCCTCACTCTCTGGGCCTGTTCAAAGCAGATGTTCCTGCAAGTGACTCTGCCACCATTGAAACCACAGCCTCGTGCAGGGCAGGAAGCTGGGCTAACGACCTCCTCCCAGGGATCTCCCTGGATGGAAGCCTGAGGAAGTTGCCAAGTGGAGCCAACCAGCAATTTACAGTTGATGTCCCAAGAGGTTTTTTTGCACAACCCATGGTAGGTGAATGTTTCACAAACTGGAATGGCACAAGGTCTTTGCTCAAGGACTGAGGATTTTGCAGGGAGGGTTCAGCCCTTGTAATTTTAGATTCATCTGTCTGTACCCAGTATCATGCAGAATCCAGTCTCATCATGCTTTTAGCTTACCACCACAAAGAGCTGTTCCTTTCCTTGATGGCTGGGAATTGGCTTCAAGAGCCAGTTTAGAGTGAAACAGGCTGAAACCCCCCAGGATCTATGCTGCACATCTCCTCCCTGCTTCTTATCCCAATCCCATCTCCCCAGCACTGTGCACATTCAAATTCACAGAATCAGAGAATCATAAAACAGTTTGGGTTGGAAGGGACTTTAAAATCCTATAGATCTCACCCCCTTGCCATGGTCAGGAACACCTTCCACTACCCCAGGCTGCTCCAAGCCCTGTCCAAGCTGGCCTTGGACACTTCCAGGGATTAAGCTGATGAGTGTGCTAAAGAGTAACAGCACAGAACTAATTGCCACCTTAATGAAACCCTGTAAGGAACCTGACTACTGGATGTAGTTTCTTCCAGTCCCTTGCCTCCTGGGGTTTTGGTGCCAAGAAATCTCATCAAATACTAAGAAAAAAAAAATTTAAAATGGGGCATAGCCTTTTTCTGGCTGTAGCTGTAGGATCAGGGTTTCCTTCAGTGGTGAAGGAAATAAGAAGCTGTCCTGAGTGCTCTGACTGCCACGACAGAGTAGTAGTGATCTCCCTGGGTCCAGGTTTGCAAATAGTTTGTACAATGTCCTCCACTGGGCAGTGAAAAAACAAAGAAATATGGTGAGTTGTTTGGATCAAAGGCATATCCATGTATTGCCCAGAGGAGCTGTGGCTGCTCCATCCCTGGAAATGTTAAAAAACAGGTTGGATGGGGCTTGGAGCTCCTACTGGGAGGTGTCCCTGCCTGTGGCAGCTGTTTGGAATCTCCTGGTCCCTTCCAAACCAAATGATTTCCAAACCAAATCATTGTGTGATTCCACGATTCAGTGGAATCCACACCAGGCACGAGTGTGTTTTTAACATCCATCCCCATGCATGAATGAACAGGGATGCCTGACAACCAGTTTCATCCAGCCTGATGAAGCAGCAGCAGCAGCAGCAGCAAGGCTGGAGATTTATGGAGATGCTCCATCAAGCAGCAAAGGGTTACACGCAGCAAACTCCACCAAACAAAGCCACAATTAAAGCTTGTCCTTCCTGGGATTGCCAGCTGGGCTGGGATCTCATCCCAAGTGGCGTCTTCCCAGCTATTTTCAATCGAAGCGTAGAGAGCGCGCGTCCCGTGGGGGGAGGAGGACAGAGCTCCTTTGTGTGGTGAAAGCCGATTGTTTGCCAAGGCCCAACGAACAGGAGTGCTGTGTGTGTGTGTCCCCAGAGGTGTCCGGCAAACCACAGCACCGAGCAGCCCTTACACAAGGCAGGATGACACAAGATCCTGGGCTGGAGGCCTGGGAATCCTTCTCAGGTGTCAGATGAGGAAAACTCTGCTTGTTTTTTTTTCTCTGCCGGGGGAAGAAACAGAAAAGGAGCTTTGGGGCTGGACATTTTGAGGACTCATCCGTCCCAAGGGATACTGTGCCACGTGGAGAGACCAAACTGCTGCTGCTGGTGCCAGGAAGCTCCAACAGCCGGGCTGCCAAGTGCATCCTCCCACCAGTGGCTGGTCACATCCCCTCTCCTCGGTCCTGTCCCGGTGCAGGTCCTACACGACCTGCAGGAAGGGACCCTCCTGTTCATCTCTGCCTCCTTTCTCTTCTCCCCAGAGCTGTGACTCTGCTGGCCTCTCCCAGGCATGCGGATCCTGCCTGTCCTCTGTGCTCTGCTCCTCCTGCTGCTCCAGGGAGTGACAGGTAAGAAATGTGGAGGGTTTGTCCTTTGTGGGGGTTTTTTTAGGGAGGATTTGTCACCTGAGCTGGTGAGTCAGGTGTGGTTCTCCTGGTGGCTGTGCCATCCCCACCGGGGTTCCTCTAGCCCCACACCTTTAAGGAAAGACTCCAGCTGCAGGTTCTGCTGTTGGGACCAGAGCTGGGGCATTTTATTAAAGCTCTCATCCTTCCGAAACTGGGATTTGAGCCCTCTCCATGCCTCCTGACCTTGCATTTCTGAGTCAGCAGCAATGGGCATAGCAGCCCTGCTGGAGAGGAGGAGGAAGAGGAGCAAGGAGGAAGATAAATCCCACCCTTGGACTTCTCCCTTGTCCCAGGAAGGAGGCAGCAGCCACGATGGAGACCTCTCCCAGAGCCTGCTTAGGGATGCAGTGGCTGTCTCCCATCCAAGTGCCACAAACTCACCCGCATTTCTGCTCAGCTGCTGTGGCAGGGGACAAGCAGGGCTGGGCTAACGCTGGCTGCGCAGGGACCGGGGGAGCTGTGCTCAGCATCTCGCATGGAAATCTCCTCTCTCTGTGCCCCGCAGGGCTGTCCCCGGTTGGAGCATCAGCCCAGGAGTGCGAGCGCCGCGGGGGATTCTGCTCGCACCGCTCCTGCCCGCCGGGCATCGGCCGCGTCGGCCTCTGCTCCGAGCAGGAATTCTGCTGTCGCATGTGAGTTCAGCTCGATGCCTGCCGGGGGAAAAACCCGGGGAATGTGCAGCCCACATGTGCAGCAGGGAGATTCCCGAGCCTCGCTGCTGCCCTGGCCGGCACAGGCGCTGCCAAAACCTCTCCTCCCACAGGCGGTGGTACCATCGCTGACGAGCTCCTGGAGCCCCCGAGCAGGACACCAAGCCCGTGCCCTCGCTGCGTGCTCGGTTCGATGCTGCCTGGAGGCACCGAGCACTGCCAGGAGCAGCAGCAAACCTGCCCAGCCACACCTGGATCCCACGGGAATCCCATGCCCCGGCGTCCCCAATACAAGGTGGCGGTCACCCCCGCTGCCAAAATGTGTGTCCTGGGTGTGCATCTCTTCACTCTGCGTGCAGGGAAGGGCAGAGAGGATGGGGTGAACTCCTGAGAGGCATGGACGCACAAACGCTGTCCCATCGTCCACCATGCTGGGCCTCAGCCACGCCAGTATTCTCCACCCACGGTGGGAGGGGGGACACTGTGACATGTGTGACACGTGTGACGCTGACAGGGACCCCAACGCCAGCCTTATGGCTCAGCCAGGGCACCCCAGCGCCTCTCACGCAGGGGTGGAGGCTGCTGTGAGCACCCTAATTTCAGTGGGGAGATGCTGGATGTCCACTGGCTCCCAGGGTGGGTTAGGAGTCCTTTCAGGACTGTTCCATGAGACACAGCCTGGTCCCTTGGTTGTGCCATGGGGCTTCTCAGGAGCTTGGCACTGAGTTGGGGGTCAGTGCTGGGAGAGTTCCAGGGCCTGGGGCCGGGTGGGTCACTGTGGATGATTGGTGTGGCAGGTCCAGGGTGCTCAGCTCAGGGGTGCCATGGGGGTGGCTGCTGCACTGCCATGGGACAGTGAGCACAGGGGTGCTGGGACAGGGGACACCCATTGCTCCCCTCCTGGAGCAGGGCAGCCAGGGGAGGGAGCAGCCTCTCCTGGGGTACTGGGCATTGCTGGGGTGCAGGGAGGGTCAGATCAGGGTGCCAGCTGTGGGTCCAAGTCCGGGTCTGGATCAGCAAGGCCAAGCTGCAGCTCTGATGGGGTGGAGCACAACATCCCCAGCTCAGAGCAGCTTCCCAGGGCAGGGCTGGCCCCATCCCCCCCTGCAGTGGGGGTTATAGGAGTCCTTTCCACACCATAAGCAGCAATCCCTGGCTGTACTGGCCCTGGGTTGGTCCTGAGTCTGATTCCAAACCTCCAGGAGTGAGGATATTCCAAGGACCCAGGAATGGACACCCAATCCTACTTCTACAGACTGATGCTCAAGGGATGTCCCCATCATGCATCAAGGCCAGGTTGGACGGGTCTTGGAGCATCCTGGAACAGTGGAAGGTGTCCCTGCCGATGGCAAGGGTTGGAAGGAGATGAATTCTAAAGTTCCTTCAATTCCAAACAATTATGTGGTTCCATGCAGCTCTCTGAGAGATGGCACCAGACCCTGCATCCCCAATGTGTCTAACCCCTAGTCCCCAAATTCTCCTCTCCAGGATCCAGCTCCAAGAGCTTTTGTTTCTCTGAGCAACGGACCAGCACCCTGGAGACAACCCACAGACAAACTGTACAAAAAAGGGCTGCAAATAAAGTTTACTAGGAATGTAGGACAGGTAATAGGATGGATGAAGGGCATGGCTGAAAGCAGCCATGGATACATTGCTTCTTTCTCTCTCAGGATCTTTTCTGAGGAGTCCAGGAGTCACCTTGATATTTATCTTTCTGAAACACAACAGAATTCCTATAAATCAAAATACTGACCTGATCAGGTCCACACCTCTAAGCCCTGATAAGGCCCTATTTACCTTCCTTCACTAATCCCCCATGGATTTTTATATACAATTTTATATGGCGTTTTGCTGCTGTTGAACCACATTTGCGGATTTTGTACCACATAGGGCAGTTTCAGAAGCAGTGGGCTCAGGCAGAATGAAGTGAGGTCTCCCCTGACTGCATTTCCTCCTAATCTGATCTGTGCTGAGCCACAGGCCGAGCTGACCTGGCCACGTGCAGCTGGGATGGGATGGGACTCGGCCAGGCACTGCTTCAAAGGCCGGGAGCCAACAGAGCTCTTCCCTCTCTTTGTTCGTTTATAAACGTGCTCTACCACAGGGGCGGATCAAACTTTTTAAAGTGGTTTAACCCGCTGTCACTCTTCAAAACGAGACAGCTGATTGGCTCTTCAACTAGCCCGCTAATTGCCTTTTCAAAACGAGACAGCTGATTGGCTCTTCAACACTAGCCCGCTAATTGCCTTTTCAAAACTAGCCAGCTGATTGGCTCCAGCAGGTCCCCACAGGCCCAACTTCCCCCCAACTGAAACCTGGACTTCGTTAAACGGCGACCGCCAGGAAATGTCCAAAATTTTACACACAGGTAATGAATGTGTTGGCTTTTCTCTGCCCATCTCAGGCAGTCTGGGGTGACAACACTGCTCCATCAAAAGCAGTGACTTGTCCATGCCTGCAAAGCAAGTCTGGGGCCTTAGGACTGGAGTGGTTCAATACCGGTGTGTCCATGTCCACACGGCCATGGGAGCAAATTGTGACCCTGCCTGTTGCAGTGAAGAGTTTCCTTCCCAAGAGTCATAAACTCAGTGAATTACTGATGTTTGGAAAGCTCTCTGAGATCACTGGGTCCCACCATTCCCACAGCACTGCCAAGCCCAGCGCTAACTCAAGTCTCCAAGTGCCACCTCTACATGGCTTTTAAATCCTACCAGGATTTGTTAATCCTTCACTGCCCCGGGCAGCCTGATTTGACCTCTCTTTCTTCTAGGAAATTATTCCTAATATCCAGTCTAAACCTCCTCTAGTGCTACTTGAGGCCATTCCCTCTGGTGGTCTCACCTGTGTCCTCAGAGGTGAGACTGATCCCCAAAAGGCTTCCACACCCATTGCTTTCCAGATGTGGACATTTCAATGAGGGATGTTCAGATCATCCCAGCCTGCCATGGACCCTCTCCCCTCCTGCTCACCTGTCCTGGCACTGGTCCTGGAGCTGTCTTCACAAGCTCCCTCCACCTCTGCAGTGCAGATCTGC
>VWZN01019139.1:8833-27492 GCA_013396955.1 Regulus satrapa | reverse complement strand
AAAAAAAAAAAAAAAGCATGTCCTGATCTTCAGAGGGAAACTCCTGTGTTTCAGCATGTGTCTATAGTCACTGGTCCTGCCACCAGACATCAGACACTACTCCTTGAGCCACCATTAGATTCTGTGAATTATTTATTTATTTATTTATTTATTTTTAATTTAATGCCCCAGTACAAAAGGAATGTGAGCATACAGAGGAATGCAAACATACAGGAGAAATTCCAGCAAAAGGCCACAAAAATGCTTAAGGGATTGAGCATCTCTCCTTTGAGAAAAGGCTGAGAGAGCTGGAGAAGAAAGTCTTCATTATGGATGTATTTTTATTATGTAGAAACCAAGTATAGTAAAGTTATTTAGTTTAAATTCCCTAATCTACACAAAACCATTTTGTATTGCAAAAAGTAAACTTGTATGTGGTGATTTTTAATGTGATACTAATTTATATTCATAGCTGTATGATGTTTTAACCTACAGTTTTAACCTACAAAAGGTAGAACAACTTACCGTCATTTTTAAAGTTCCATTTCCAACATGAAGATGGTCAATGACATGACATTTTGTATGTCTTTTGGAATTTCTGAAAAAAATATAAATATTAAATAGAGATCATAAGGAAAAGCAAAACATCACATTGGGCACAGCTGTCAGTGTTCTTGCCCATGGGCTGGAGAACACAATATTTTTGTATCTAAAAGATGTCTTGCATAGCAGTATTGGCAAGAATAACTTGATTACGACAACAAATTATAACCTACCTACTGCTTTCTGCAGTATTATTCCTCAAATTTGATCATCATAATTTCTTATTTGAATGTTTTCTCCTCTAAATCTCCTTCTTATCTCTGGCTAATTTTTAGTCTCCTTTTCACTTCTATTTACCTACACATTTTACCCTCCTTCTCCCTTTCTGGAACTCATATATCTTGCTTCTCTTCCATGCTACACTGTACCAACTCTTCACATTGAATTCATCATGATTTTTTTTTTTTTTTTTAACTCATTATTCTCTTAGGCCATATTGCTGTGGCTTTTAATATTTCAGAACAATATTTCTGGCTCTTGGAATTGAGGCAGTGAGGGAAGGCAGCCTCTTATTTTTTCCTTAGGAAAAGTAGAATCTAACATGGTTACCCAGCAGGGCACACAGAAAAAATACCATACTAAGAAAAGTGTTGATTTTGTTTTCTGTTTTTCACAACATGTTTTTCAAAATCTGAGTAGTCGATCAGTGAAAGAGTTAAATTCTGGATTGACAGAAGCATCTGTCAAAGATGAACGAGAGGTGTGAATAGGACAGCTAGTTTTATGACAAACAAATGTTTTCCCTAAAAATAAAAAAATATGGCGATATAATCTGGTACTAGATCACATTGCATTCATCAGTTTACTCATGTGGCTGTCCCTCAGACAAAATGTCACAGCAGTGGAATTGAAGGAAAGCTGAATGCTGCAAAATGACCCATTTTAGCAATCTTTATAGCCTTGGACATCTTCAAATATAAACAACAAATGCAATGGAGGCTTCAAGGTACCTGTTCACCTTAATAATCTTAATTAATCAATAGCTAAATATGAATATCTATTCCTTATATATATTATTATCTATCACATGTAAAATAAGTACTATAGCTGTAAACAGCTAGGCCTCTGGAAAACAGGTGCAAACACCATATTTTAAGAAGTTAATCCATTAAAATTTAGGAAAAACATACCCAACATAAATAATTTCTCTACCACATTCCAAAGCTGAAAGAAAGTGAAAGAATATGACTGGGAAAGGTTATCAACAGTTTGTTGTTTTACTGAATATGGTAAATAATTTTTGTACTGCTCTTTAATCCCTTTCCTGAAAAATTGAACAGCATTTATAATATTCTACCTGAAATGTAGAGAAACCAAGAATAAATAATCATGATCTGAGTGATGCAAACTTGAATACTGCTCCTTAATAGGAGCAGTATTCAATTTAAACCAAAGTCTGCGCGATGTTGCCTATATTACACATTCTTAGCTATTTTAACTTGTTCAGGCGAGGCTATTGCTGTCATAGAACACAGAATTCCAAATACGAGTGACTGAAATTTTAAATGTGGATTAATGCTGTGTACTATAAATTTCCAGATATTTTAGCTATGAGGAAGATCTCTGAAGTTAGTTCCTGCTGGCCAAAGAACAATTTATTACCATATTTTCCACCTGAACTGTGAATATTCTATAAATTAATCTTGAAATTATTACCATAGTAAATAATCAACACAGTAGATGTTCCATTATAAGTAGCATTTTTGTGATAAAACTCTGAGAAAACAGAGCATTTAATAATTATTTTTCTGTAATGTTTCAAAATAGAATTTTTGTACATTTTTTCTCAGATATTGAGTAATCTGTGAAGTTTTAATCTTTTCAACTCTGATAGCTCTTCAGGTTAGAAGGACTATTATCTTTGCATTTTCTATTATACTAGATGCATTTCTTGGCCCTTAAATGCCTTCTCTTGTTCAGCATGTAATTTTTCTTCCTGCTTCATTTTTGTATTATGGTTTTTTTTCCTTCCCATTTGAAATATCTGCCCATAGTCCTACCAGAAGTTCAGGTATTTTTTCTGTTATGTTCTTAATTATATTCCAAAGAATCAATATCAGAAATCAAGGGCTATTGTTTTTGATATCAATCTTGATCATCTTAATAATACGCATTGCTGCCAATACGTCATTTCAGGATGAGAAAGTTCAAGTGCCAAGAGATAATGGGTTATGATTTAAGTGACCCCTCAGTTTAACAAGAATTTTATCAGATTGCAACAGTCTTTTTCACGCTTGATTTCTCCTGTAATCAAAGTACCCTGAAGGAAACACCACATTTTGTTCTGAACTAACAAAAGTATGATAAAAACAAGCCCAAGAAACGGAAGCAACACAAAGCAAACTTTGATGCATTATTTTTAGAGATCTCTGTGTCAGGTTTTCAGATAACTTGCATTCATCTTTTTCAACTCTTTTGGAAAAGGGAAATTCATGATTTGCACACTTTTGCTGCCAGCTAGAAAAGTCACAAAATATTGTCATTTGGCATGCTACAAATTCCATGCTCACAGGAAAAGGCTGGTTCTGCACAGCTATAAGGTAAAGGGATTCATGTTTGCGGGGATATAACGTACTTCTGTAAGCGTAAAAAATGAAAAAAAAAACCAAACCAAACTTTGAAGCAGGAAAATAATTCCACACATCACTGTGTTTCTAGTGGGAAGTCTGCACAAAGCTATCAGCATTGAAAAAGTATTTATCCTTAATGAACCATTGATTGATGTGCTTGGTAAATTTCTGCTGTGAATACCCCTTCTGCTATCCCATTATGACTAATGGGGTTGCAGTATTTTAACTTCAACCTTAATCTGAGGCACTATGAAAAGGAAAACTTTTCTTCATTTAACAAGTTATCATGGTAGTCTAATCTAGCTTCACAGGTTCTAGTGGTGTTGGTCTTGATTTTCACCGGTTAGGTATCTGAAATGAAGGAAATCTGAGTAGCTGTCATTCTGTGCAATTTTGTAACTTGAAAAGGATGTTTCTTCACATAAGTTGCCAAAGGATGTATGTTTCTCCAATGAGAATGCAAACTCTGAAAAAGGCATTAGAATAATCTATGCAATTAAAATAACTTGTTACCTTAAAAAATGCTTTTAAGTTGAGACAGTTATGAATTTCATTTGAACTAAATTATTTGTTTCAAACAAGTAAAAAGAAGACAAACTTCAGAGCTGCTGATATGCTTTGCTTAAAAATTGTGAAGCATGTTGAATCTAGCTTTTGAAAACAGAATCATAGAATCACATAATCATACAGTTTGGAAGGGACCTCTGGAGATTACCCAGTTCAAGCTCAAGGTCAAGGCAGTCACCTACAGCAGGTGACACCAGAACGTGTCCAGGTAGGTTTTGAAAGTCTCCAGAGACGGAAAATCCATGAGCCCCCTGGGAAGACTGTTCAGTGCTTTGCCAGTCTCAGTGTAAAGAAGTTCTTCCTCCCTCATGTTGAGGTGAAACTTCTTGTCTTTTGATTTAAGGCCACTGCTTCTTGCCCTGTCACTGGGCACAGCTAAAAAGAGCCTGGCACCATCGTCTTGGCAGCAACCATTGAGATATTTATATGTATTGATGGGATCCCCTCTCAGTCTTCTCTTCTCTGGACTAAACAGATCCAGCTCCTGCAGTCTCTCCTTGCAAGAGACATGCTCCAAACCCCTCATCATCTTTGTGAGCCTTTGCTGGACCATCTCCAGTAGCAACTTGCGGTTTTTTTATATGCTAAGGAGACCAGAATTTGACACAACATTCCAGATGTGCCCTAGAGGGTGCTGAAATTTTTGATGCAATATTATGGAAACGGATATATAACTACCTTACCTTGGACAGTATAAAACACAACAGATCTTTGAATTTACTGAATGTTCTGGAAGTAAACCAGTTAGTTTTGAGTATAATGTTACTTTTCTTGACTGAGATAATGCTGGATTTTCACTGTATTAAAGCAAACTGATTAAAGCAAAACAAAACTTTAAAAAAAATCACCTATTGGAAAAGCTCTCTGAGAAGCTGCAGAAGATGCAATTGCATAAATACTTATTAATAAGTTGTCCAAGTCTGTCACCATATTTTGGAAGGACCATGTAAGCATGAACTATTATATAGCCAGTTACAGAAAGCAACAAAATGGCTGATTTTCATCTTACTTCCAAAAGCCTGACTGGAGATAAGTGATTAAAATAATTAAACAGGCAGAAATTTCCCCTAATCAAGTTAACATTTTATGTTTGCTTATTGTGGCAGAGAATCTTCTCAGAGGTCTACAATAATCACATGGTATGCGCGATATTCACAACATACATATTGAAATTTGCTTATGTACGGTTCTAATTATCTCTTTTCTCTGGAGGTCCATGTTACTAACAGCATCCCTGAATAACATTTGCAGCAGTAAATTAGAAATTTATGTGAATAACAACCAAGGCTTTCTATCACAGATTTTGATCTTCAGATGTAGCTCCTTTCTCTTAAGGGAAACAGAAAGAATGCAACATTGTGCCAGCTACTACCGATGGGTATTTGAGGAATCTGCACAAGAGCCTGCTTAGTTCAATATACTGACAAATTACTTGGAAGGAGTGAATAAAATGAACATGTCTATTACAAAGGATACGATAGTCAAATCTAAAGAGAACTGAAGATTATCTCATGATACTGAGTGGCAAAATGAGCAGAAAAAAATAATTGTTAAGAAGTGTGCTTGAATAAATGTATTCTAAGGAGATCTGTATGTTCTCATTTATTATGCTGTTGCCAGATCTCTGAGAGCATCAGCTCACTGTTGCATGGCAATCAAAATGGCAAATAGATTATGAAAGCTGTTAAAAAAAGGAAAAGAGAAATAGAAACTGTCATACTTCTCTGGTATAAATGCACAATATACCATTTTCTTTAATGCTGTGTGTGATCTTTAAGAAGATATAACAAAACATGAAAGGGGATTGAAATGGGAAATAAACACAATCACAGTTGCTATGAAAATTCTGAAGCCTTATTCAACATGGAAAACAGGAAGGTTAAGGCATCAAAGATAGTATAGCAAAGATGGTTTGTAACATTCACGTAAGATTAACTATTAAACATAAAATATACCTATTTACTTCTGGGAATTGGATTGGATAATCTTAGGTCCTTTAAAACTCATTCTTTCTATTCTATTCTATTCTATTCTATTCTATTCTATTCTATTCTATTCTATTCTATTCTATTCTATTCTATTCTATTCTATTCTCATAATAGAAAATGTATATGAGGTTGGGTAGTTGTGTTGGGTTTTTTTTAATTTTTTTTTTCCTTTGGTTTTGTTTAGAGTTACTCTTGTGTAATATAAATAGAAAATTAGAATTTCTGATAGGGATCTAGACCATAGTGTTGCAAAATTAGTGTTTATTCTGTTTAGGATAGCCCTACAGAATACTTTTTCTCTTATTTGTCTACATTAAATGGGTTTAAAATTATGGAAGTTATCATAAACAGAAAGAAGATATTTAGTGAAGGGGAGAATCATATTTGTTATGGAAGGCAACATGGGGCTGAAAAATGAAAGTAAAGACAATACAGTTTAGTGGGTGAAGAAGAGAAGAATATATATATTAATATAGATACAGTCATAAAGGAAGTTAAAGAGGTGAGTTGAACCAGAAAGTCTTAGAAGTTGAGAAAGTAAGACATGGGACTGACAAACAATCCAATTATTGTAGAAAAGATAATTTCAGTTCTCATCAGAGCAGCCAGAAACTGTAATAAAACTTTGGCAAAGAAATGTGAATGTTAATGTTTGCTTAGTTTTGTTTTAATTCCTGTGTATCATGCCTGAGATAGTCCTTTGCTTTGGAATTCATACCAATAATAATAAAACTGCAAGCACAGTTTGTAGGACTCAGCTCCAACAGTGATTTCAACAGAATGTTGCAAACCCAGAAATAATATCCAAGCTCTAGAATACAGAGGATCCACACCCCCCCAAAAGAATGTCTTCAGGCATGAAACCTCATTCTGTTTCTAAAGACTTATGAGCTCCACCTATATCCCACTGGACTGACAAACATGGCAATTCCATTTGGGTATAAATTGACAACTCAAATCTGAACATCTCTCTGAATAATTAAAGGTTAAACTTAATTAGCAAGACAAAGCCCAAAGATTTTTAGATGTCAGCTGAAAGAAGTTTTGTTATTTCAGTCATGCAGCTCCATTACCCAGTACCATAGGCATAGATTAATTGAATCTATTCTAAACAGAAGTATTATATATATATTACTTAACACAAGTTCTAGTAGATTTCTTCTGAATAAGCAAAAAACAGCCAAAAAACCCCCATCCACCCTACTGATATTTGAAGAAAAAAGAGAAAATATGCCACCTGTTTTCCTCAGACACATACTTGGTAGTGTCTTTTAACCCAATTTGCCTAGTTTCTAAATGGCAAGCATTGATCCATGTACTATTACAAACTGTGACCTCACCCATGTTTCAGCCCACTGGCTTACAATGAGCAAACCAAGTAATTGAATGCAATCTCAGTGGCAAAACAGCATGAAGAACATTAGAAAAGCTGACCCCTTCTCTCCACTCTCACCTCAGCAGTCTATAAAATTTATAGAAAAGCTCATCAGCATCTGCAGTGCATTCCTCAAGGAGCACCAGGGTTGCTGAACTCTGTCTGCAGCCACTTGATAAATTCTGTGGTACTCTCCATGCAAGATCCTCTTCTCTGTCCTACTTGTTGAAGCATGCAACAAAACTTACCCTGCAGGGGTTTATGATGCTATTGAACCACTCTTGTGTAGTGTAGCATTTTGAAGATCTAAAGTGCAGGCTTAAAAAAAAAAAAAGTACAAATAAAAAGTCTCTTGGTTCTGGAAGATTAGACAAATTTAAGCTGGATTGACTTACTCTTCGTGACATTTGTGGAAATGCAGGCAGACATGCAATAAAAGCTCCATATAGTTAACATTGGAAGAAAAGCATGAAGGAACTTCATTTTTCTAAAGAACAAAGGTTAGCCAACCTATCTATCAATATTTCTTTGTTCCTGCTGTGAGCAATGTCCCCATGCACATCTCTGTAATATCAAGTAAGTTTTAATGAGATATTCCAAAGGCTATCTATGCAGTTGAGTTACAGGCACCGTATTTTAAAAACAAATTATGCTAAGTAAAATATTTGTATATAGTCAACATTTTCTGGGATTGAAGAATTTAAAGAGCAAAAATCAGAAATCTTTATGAAAGACCTGCTTTTCTGACAGTTTTTTCTTTTTTTTTTTTGGTTTTTTTTTTTTTTTTTTTTTGTTATTCTCTCGAGCTTATAAGGATTCCCAAATAACGTCTTCAGTGGGTGAGTGCAGAGAGTCAAGGGATAAAAAAGGTCTTCCTTTTCATTTTTTTCTCCTTTCCTCAGCCATTATAGCACCTTTGCTTAGCTTCACTGGTGATCAATGTGCATAAATATCCATTAAGAAATATAATGTACTCTGCATTTGCCACCCCTCTATTTTATTATCTGTTGTCAGATGCATATTCTAATATTCTTAAATCACTGCTGCTAAATAGACACTCAGAAGCATTGCCACCAGACCCTTCTCCTGCCCAGACTTGGAGCAGGATCAGGAGCTACTAGTATTTTCATATGGCAGAAAGTCCCATTTAATTAGGTAGTCATTGTTGACTGCCCAGTAAACTCCTCTGGTCAAGAGCTCTGCTTTGTGCCTTCATTACAAATATGTTGGGAGAGTGTAGCTTAGTAAATGGTATGTGAATATCTGATGTTCACGAAAGGCTGTATTTTCCTATTTTTTCTGCTTGTAGTTGTCTGGGTTTCTTTGAGAATCAGCCAGGTAGGATGAACTGGTAATTAGTGTGAGAGGCAAAGGCTAATTGCTCAATTATCCTTAGGAAGACAGCTGGGAAACTTAGTGTCCAGAGCCAGTTGGAATCAGTTTGTGTTTAAGAGCAGATTCCAGGCTATTATGCTGGATAAATGTTCTTCCCTTGAAAAAAGTTCCTGCCAGTTACCAAAAAATCCGTTCCTTTAAAACACAGAATGAAAAAAATTGCACACACTAAGACACACAAAACTAAAACAACTACATTTTGTGTAGGTTAGTTATTCTTCTGTGGTGGATTGATGCTGGCTGGACACCAGGAGCCTACAGAGCCCACTCCAACATTCATCTCCTCAACTGGGCAGGGAAGAGAAAATACAACAAAATGTTTGTGGGTTGATAAAAGTATAGGAAAAGTTCACTCACCAGTTACTGGCAAGGGCAAAACATACTCAGCTTGGGCAAAAAATAATTTAATTTATTATCAATTAATTCAGGAATAAATCCCTACTCACACTCTTCCCCTCTGCTGTGTGGGGCCATTTCCACAGGAGATAGTCCATACAACCCTGTCAAATGTGAGTCCTCCCCACAGGCAGCAGTTCATCATGAACTGTTCCAGCATGGGTCCTTCCATGGGGTGCAGTCTTTCAAGAACAGAATGGATTCCCCATAGAATCATAAGTGATGCCAGCAAATACGTTTCAGTGTGGGATTCTCTCACCACGGGACCACAGGTCATGCTAGGAGCCTGTTCCAAGCACAGGCTTCCCAAGAGGTCACAGCCCTCTGTGGTCATCCACCTGCTCCATCATGGGGTCCGTCAGGGGGTTTAGGGTACCTCACCTCCCTCCTCTTTCTTCAATGATCTTGGTGTCTACAGGGCTGTTTCTCTCTCTCCTTCCACAGCTGTTCTGCAGAAAGTTGATTTCTTTCATGTCCTCTTCTCAAATCTGTTATCCCAGAGGTGCTGCCACTGTCATGGATGGGCTCTGCCTCAGCCAGCAGCAGATTTCTCATGGAGCCAGCTGGCATTGGCTCTGTCAGATAAGAAGAAGCTTCTGGCAGCTTCTCACAGGAGCTGCCCCTGTAGTCCCACTGCTACCAAATCTTTGCCATGCAAACCCAATAGACTAACCTACATGTTATGTTGTTAAGCTATTCCTTTACCCAAAAATCCACTTTTAAGAAATTCAGAATGCATATATGTCAATGTTTTCATAATAATTAAGAGGCTGCTTTTGAAATGAATGTTCTGGTTTTCCCCCCTTGTAGCACTCAGTGAAACACCTGAGAACATGCAGACCATGTGTTTCAGATTAAACTAAATTGAAAGATGATACACAGAATTGTGCTTAACACCAACTGTGCTTAATCCAGCTTCTAAGAGATAATCAAACTTAAGGCTAGGCTAGAGATACTGTGAAATACAAAACTATATGATGTGCATACTATTCAGCATCAATTCTGTGGCTGCACAAATCTACTTGTACCTGTAGGAGTAAATAGTGTTATTTGCCAGTCTACACATAACATCAAATACACTGAATTTTTTTCCTGTTCTTAATTGTCATCTAGATTAATCTTTTATTTCTATTGAGATTAGATGTCACAAAGCGAAATAAATATTAGTAGGCTAAAATAAACCTGTGTTAATATTCCCATATTTTTATTATTAAAAAATTACATTCTATGTTTTAGAAAGTTTTATCTCTTTTCATTTTCATCACCAAATTTTCTAATGTTGTTAATTATACATTAATAAATTTTTAAATTAATGTAGTGTTTATATGCATAGGTATAGGTCCATATATTTTATATATTTGTATATAATGGTATTTTATATATGCATTACAGCAGACTTGCCAAGCTTATTTTAGACTTTGAAGATTTTTTTATGACTTTCATCAAGAAATTCATGCACATTTGTCTAATGAGAATGTGAGAAACACGCATGTAAAAGCAGGATGGTAGAAGCTCAGTAGTAGAGGCTTAAGATATTAATTTTTAGTGGTTAGTTTAAAGAATATATATATTTCCTAGGCTACTATACATTTTTAATCAGGTTTGCGAGAACACACTACTAAATTTTATTAGATAGTTATTTTTTACATTGCCTGCAGGAAATCTTTATGAAATATTTCAATAAAAACATGCTTCTTCAAGAGGCAGTAATGTAATAAAATGCATCACTAGTTTTGATTGCATTGATAGCTTGTAGGAAGAAAAGTCCCTTTAGGGAGATGTGCTTTGTGTTCATAAGGAAGAGGAAAGACTATTTTGCAGAGCATTAAAACCATGGGAACCATTAGGTTTGAATAATAAAAATCTTGTAAACACTGATAGTTTTATGGTTAGTTTTCTCAACAGCTGCTTTATACAAGAACCTGTGGATATTCAAGTCATAACACTTTTCAAAAGGGCCTTATTAACTTTTTCTTAACTCAGCCTATATTTTCATTCCCCTAACTTGCATAATCATGAATTGCATTCCAATTTAAATCAATTGTAATAAAAAATTATTTTCAATTTTGTGTAATAAGAAACAATTTTGGAGGGTCCATTTGCTTTAGAGTGTGTATATTATTTTCTAGTGAGGATACAAAAACCAAAGAGCTCTTAGAGAAGCAGAATGTGAGAAGAAGCTTTAAAAAGCAGAAAGAAATTTGATGTCCCCTGAAAAAAGGAGATATATGTGATGGCTCAAGACAGCGGGAGAGATTAAATGTAGATGGATACAGATAAAACAAACTGAGTAATAGTTGCATTTAAAGTGCCCATCTGCAGTAAGTCCTATAAATATATGGACTCAGGTTGAAGGACAGAATTCGGTGTATCTTGAAATAGTCGCCTGATTTGGTTAGAAGGTCAAAGGCATCTTTGTCACAGAAAAAAGCACGATTGGTTTAATAGTGTTCAGAGGGATGGGACAATTTTACTGGAGAGAAGTCAGAAATGTATGAAAAACTTCAATAGAAATCTAACTCTATTGTTTTAATTAATCCACTCAGGAGTGAAACTCCATAATGGGACTTCAAGGGCATAGCTAGAAGAATTTTCATATATTTGTGTTTATCAATTTCATATATAATTTTCATATATGTGAATAATTATTGACAATTTAATGTGTTTTGTTATTTTCTTCCTTTTGCCCATAGAATGAAATTTAAAAGTAAAGCCATTAAATAAATAATAAAAAAAGGTCCTGCCTATTCTTCTGTAGAAAAGATGTATCATTATTAATTAAATGGAACACAGGGGAGTGAGGTTTCTCTGTAAAAAGGAACTGCAATTTTGGTCTATGCTAACACCCACTGACCAACAAATGTATTTGAGTTCTGTAGTAATGAACATATTTATTTTCCTAACTTTTCCAACGGTAAACATTCATATAGTTCAACTTTTTAAAATCGTTCCACATAGACCTTTCTTGATCCTTGTGCCTTGACTAGGTACAAAGAACCCATCTCATCAACTATGAGCAACATTATAATAATTTTCCTTTTAAAAAAACCAAACAAACAACAACACAAAACAACAACAACAAAAACAAAAACAAAACAAACAAAAATAATTCAGAAAATCTAAAATACCAACAACTGAAAACAAAGAGAAAAACAAAGAGGTGTTTGTATAGTGATCATGAAGTTGTCCAAGAGAAAAAACTAGAGCATTTTTAAAACTTCTGTCTAATCTCTATCAACTAATACCATTAGTGTCTGCTCAGACTCTAATGGTGGTGGCATCCAGGTCCTGATGCATCATACTTCATGTCTCATTTTTTCTTTTTATTCTACCACGTAAATTTTTTTTTTTTTCTTACCCTGGTCTTTAAAAATCTATTGAAAAAACTAAAAGGCTAAAGAAGCTCCTATAGAATGTTTAAAAGAATGGGCAGAATGATAAGGAAGTGTATCAAAATACTTTAAAGTTTGTTTACTTGGTAAACTGCTTTTCTTTGGAATCCTATTAAAGACACAAACAAAAACAAAATTGCAATGAGAAGAGCAGTAAATTAACTTAAATAAAAGACCTGTGCTTACAGTCTTGGTGTTGAATGGCAATGTAGGAAAATTCCTGTTGGGAAAGAAACTCTCTGGATATTAAGCCTTTTCTCCTAGGGGCCGAGAAAATCACTGCTCCCTAATATCTCAGCTGTCAATATGGCCAATTAATGCCATAAGCCAAATGAAAGCTTTTGAAAGCCCTAGAGGGAGTATTCACTCAAGTTTTATGATCAAGAAAGAGGAAGACATGGAATTTTCTTATGTAGGTGTTCAAAGGCATCATCTTTTTCAGGTAAAGAAACCCAGAAAGGAACCCAATTTCCACCAGAAACTAAAACTGTAGGTATAAGTTGATTGTTTAATAAATGAACTCAGATGCACTTGAGTAATGAATTATGCCTGAAAAATCAACAGTAATACATATTCATATGCCTTTGATTTTACTGTTGTTAGTAAAAATGACTTAAAATGCACAAGACATTTAATTTTAAAATCTCAGTTTAATTACAACTGCCTTTATTTTCCCCCCTCCTTTAATTCACCTCCTCATTTTTATAAGTCTTTACTAATTTTCTCTCATTGAGGAATAAATGTTGTTTTTCAACATGTTCTCATTTTAAACCTTAAATTTTAATGCTACTAAAAGGAGATTTCATGAAGCAAGCCCTAAATAAAACATTCACTCTATATTTGCTGGTGTTTCAAGCATTAAATTAATATTCTCAAAGTTCATTCATTAAGTCCCTAACTTGTAATTAGGATTCAGGCCATGCTTCTGATTAGACGGGAAAAAGAAATCAGCCCACAGAGAAAGGCAGCTTTTCATTTGAATCCAATCAGGGAGAGAAAACACACTCCAAAAAGGGTTTCTGTGGTATATAGATATAATTATCATGAAGAAAAAGGGAAAAACAACTCGGAACCTTAATGAACATGAAAGAGGGTCTTTTAGCCTTGAAAACTCCCTGCAGCAATGTTACCCTTCTTAGCGTCAATCCTATTGACCAAAACTTGGCAATAGACGACAAGAAAGTTTCCTCATAATTAATCTAGTGTGCTTCATTATATTCTAAAATGTCTGAGCTGATTTATTACATCTGGTAGATCCATGCAAATGAAAGGAAGGATGGTATTTGGTGCTTATACATAAACAAGCAAAAAGCCATACTAGAAACCAAACCAAACCAAACCAATCCCACACATTGAGGTATAATAGGGATGAAGAACACCATTAGAATGGCAACCACTGGCACTGTTGGAGGTCAGATCGCAAAATATTTCCAATATACAGCACGGAAAAATGAAAATTGGTGTTTGCTGCAGGGAATACAATTGAACTAATTAAACTAAATTAAACAATTCATACATAAGTTATGTATGAAATAGCAGAATCCTGTTTTTAGTTATCATATATATGTTAGTTATTGATACTCTACTGAAAACTGAGGGTTGATGAAGTGTTTTCATAAATCAGGTCACTTAAACACCAGATAGTTTCAGGGATCTAATTTTAGGCTTCTGGAATTCTTGTTTGGAAAATAATAGTGAAGAATTCTTAGCTGCTGTTAGCTTATAAACTACTTTTTGCCAGTAGATTTTGTCAATAAAAAGCAAAACAATTAATTTTGACAGAAGAAGATGATATGTAAAACCAAATCTTTGCAGTAGTGACCAAATAGCTAAATCTTCCTTAACAGATTTAAAGCTATTTTTTGACAATTTCTTTTAATTAGTTGGTTCACTAGCTGAACTAGTAATTTTTATGTAACATATATTGTAAAACATAACTGAATACCATAGATCCTGAATTAGTTTTCCTAGCCATGTTGCCCCTAGGGATTTACCTCTTCTGCTTTTCCACATATATTCTCTTTTAAATCTACCCATTACCCTGCTCAGTAGGACCAGAGACATTTAAACAATATTAGTCTTTCTGAGAAAAGCCCACAGTAGGAATAAAATAAAAGTAATTTATCTCGAGACCACATCCACTTCTAGATTCTAGTGAATTATTCTCTTAATACCAAAGCAACAGAAGTAACAAAAGGGACAATTCTAATATTTGTCAAAAGCAAAGGTATTTAGTTAATATAGGTATGTAAAAGTAATAAAGGTATTTAGTTAATATAATTTTTCCTAGAACTTCCCATGTATATTCATGTTTTTTTGGTTTTTTTTTTTTTTTTTTTTTTTTTTTTTAAGCTAAATTTTCAGATGTTAAGGTTAAGAAGTAGGTATGTAAAATCTTTTGCTACCACTAAGGTATTTCTAGTTCTGGACTAGTGCTTGTATTAGGAGCATTTGGACCAGTGAATAATCTTTTGTTATTACTAATAAAAGCCATAGACTTTCTGTTGAACTCATTGCTGAGGGTCTTATCCCTTATCTAAGGTTTCCACAGCCTGAACTGGCCTTAACTTATTCTGACAGTCATCTAAAAGTAACAAAACTGTTGTCTAACCTGTTTTAGCTGAAGGAGATTAAAAAAAATTAAAATGTTTGAGCTGATGAGAATTTGCAATCACTATGATTGGAAACCAGTATAGACAGAAGGAAAGTGGTGTGCCTATTTGGTCCATTAAGTAGTATAATTTATAATGTAGGTAACATAAGAAATGCAACATTGATCGATTACTGTCTCACATGATAGTTACACAACATGACCCTGAATCCTTCCCAGAAGCATCCAAAGGAAACCTAAAAGTCAAAATATGTATATTTAATCTGCTGGAACATATAATATTATTTCAGTCCTGTATGCAAAGCAAATCTACTAAAGTGGGGGGAAAAGTAGTAGTAAAACTGACTCTAAGTGTTGAATTCATAATGTGAAAATGAGAAGAAGAAAGGAGATGGAAAGACAATACAGAAAACAACTTCATTGATGGGGAAGAGATGAGAGACAGAAAATTTTTCACCTACAACAGAACAGATATGCAAAATTTACAGTTTAAAAGTGGGAGAATAATTTTCCCTTTGGAAAGGTTATGCTCAGTAAAAGCAGCAGACAAAATTAACCTTTTTTTAGTACATGCACTGATAGCCCTTTTCTACTTGAGTGTACTGGTTTCCTCTGGAATAGTCAGTTTTCTTCACAGTAGATAGTACAGCTGTTTTGAATTTTTGCCGTAAACAGTGTTGATAATACTGGGATGTTGTGCTTTTTTTTTTTTTTTTTTTTTTTTTTTTTTTTTTTTTNTTTGACGATTGCTGATCAGGGCTTTCACAGAGCCAAGGTCTTCTGTGCCCACCCCATGTTTACTTGGTAAACTCAGAAACCGCACAAATGCAAAAGCGGGTCCCAGCTGACTCCAGAGATATGCAATTTATTTAAGAAATAAATTAAAAAATATCTGAGTATGCAATAAATAAAAACAGCGATATTATGGAACAAAGTAAAATGGGAACCTGGCATAAATTAAACAGTAATGTTCTTGTGTTTCTACACTAGAATCATAGACACACCAGAGATATTGTCTATTTAGAAATTTCAATATGGAAAAATTATCTCACCATAAAAGAAAAGAAGTTTTTCATTTAGAAATGAAATTGTTCTCAAACCTTAACATTTGTCTGGGAAAGCTTAGGCAGTTTCAGTTTCTACCACTGTTAACATTCAAACAATTTCAGGAAAAGAAAGGAAAAAAAAATAAAATCTGTGTTTGTAACTTACTTCTCTTGGAAGAAACTCAGGTAGATAAGTAATTGGCTTATCATTTAATAAAGGTTCCTAAGTTTTTTGTTTGTTTGTTTGTTTGTTTGTTGTTTTGTTTTGTTTTGTTTTTTTGGTTGTTTTTTTTGTTTTTGTTTTGGGGTTGCTTTTTTTTTTTTCCCTAAAAAGACTAAATTTTAAAATATTTTCTTCAAGGTTTCCCTGCTGTGATTGATACCTTACAGATCTAGAACATTTGCCTTATGAGTACATATTCCTTTTTGCCAGCTACCGTGATAAAATTATGAAGACAGCTCCTGAAGGAGTTTCTTTTGAGAGCACATAAAATTCTTTGAGAGACAAGGTAACTAACAATCTGGGAAAAAACAGTTTAATAATTTGAGGTCCTTGAGAGGTGACTCCGAGATTTTGTCAAATTTGTCTAACTGATGACTGGTAGAAGGACATGTTGTAGCAATTTAAAATCATGGAAGGATAAAAATAGCAAACAGAAATTATTTAAAGGGTAAAGGAAGAGTAAGGATGAGAAATGGGAAGCAATTTCAAAAGCAGAAGGTGATTCATAATTTCAGAAATAATTTCTGTCCCAGCATCTCTTAAATATATTTCTGTGTGATGAAGTGAAGGGGCCATGGCTTGTGATATTTATGAGACCAGAAAATATTCTAGGTAGTACAGCATTGAATTAGTGGGCAAATTAGATAGAAAGTAGTAAAGCAGAATTCCAGAGACTAAAAATAGAAAAATTTTATTGCTAATTTCTCAGAATGATACCCAGCTGAATTCTAGTCAAAGTAATGCAGAAGCTGAATGATGCACTTTACTAATTTAAAAATACCACAAGCAAACAAATCACTGTGGGGTTTTTTTTTTGTTTGTTTGTTTTTGTTTGGTTTTTTTTTGTTTGTTTTTTTTTTGTTGTTGTTTTTTTTTAGTTTTTTTTTTCTGTTTTTTTTTTAGGGGGTTTTTTGTTTTTGGTTTTTTTTTTTTTTTTTTTTTACTGTAGAGTGACAAAATAGAACAGAGAAATATTTCAGAACAACACTCTGCATTCTGTGGACAGAGGGGGCAGTTACATAGGTATGTATCTCCAGGAATTATTGAATCCTTGACTTCTCTTTAGATTGATAGTGGTGCCTGAAATCTTATTCATGATTGTAAGTTACAATCTTACCATCATAGGTTTCACCTGAACCATTGATAATGGTGGAGCTAAAGGACCACGGTGTTTTAGTCCAAGAATCTATGCCCACAAAAAATGACAATTTAAAGTTATTTGTGTTCATGACAGAGACATCAGTAAGGAAGTAATCCAGATATATATTTTTAAAAACCTCAATGAAAAGAATTCTTTTTCTTCCTGAGAAGGAAAATAATTGCATGAAGAATATCTTCAAGAAAGGACCTGTTAGTATCAGACCTAGAATATATGTCTGTGCAGAGACTCATCTAAACAGGACACTAGGCCTGAAAAAAGGCCAGGTGCTGTGTACCAGTCCATTGCCCAGAATAATTTGGGCAATAATTTGAATAAAAAAACAAGTAAACAAACAAACAAACAACAACAAAAAACCCAACTAATAGTAGAACAACTTGAAAGGGAGAAAATGAAAACCTTGAGTCATTTATATATGAAAGCTTGGTATGTTTTTTCTTTTATTGAGGTTTTCAGCAACATCCTAAAAATACAATTTGTTAAACTGAAACCTTTTAGCACTTCTTTAACCTTTGCAACAATCTCTGACTTTACTGTCTTATCCCTTTATTTCAGCTGAAAATTCACAAGTCTTTGATAAAAATGTTTTTTAGGAATTTTTTTGAAAACAAAGCATTTTTTGTCCTAAATATGCATTTTATTAGGCTTATCCTGTCAGTGCAAATTTAGTATTCCAGAAAGAAAACACATTGCAATTATTTACAGAACACATTTAGCAGTTATATTTGAGTTCATAGCTTTAGTGGTTAGAACAAGGAACAATACTACTACTAACAATAATAATTTTAAAATCCAATTTGTTTTCAGATGTATGATCATTAAATAAGTTTAAAGAAGTTACATATGCAGGCTTCATAATGGCTGCACCAGCAAGTTTTGCTCTTTAGTCCTTGAAGATAAACTAGAAATTGGGAATAAATGTAGGAGAGGTTAAAAGGTTGACTTTGACAGTACAGTTAAAGGAAGAATTCAGAGTCCCTGAGTCCCTTTGAGCATTTTGAAGTGCATCCTCTTCTATTTGATTCCTTCTTCCAACAGTAGGACTGCACAGGTTCTCTTCAGTCATGGATATTCATGAAGCCATAACTGTGGCAGCTACTGGCTAAGGAGTTTAAATAATTTTATTTAACCTTTAGAAATGCACCGTACATAGGACCATGGTTTCTCTAATGGCTTATGACACAAAGTGACAGGAGTATGAAGGGGTGTATGGAGATGTTTAAAATTTTTAGGTGGTTTTAGAATTTTGAAAAAAAAAATGCTGTTGAGCGTCCTGATACTGCTGAAGGTTATCTGTAATAGAATTAATTTTTACCTAGGTAATATCACCAACATGATTTTTTTTTTTTTTTTTT
>VWZN01019134.1:7858-23731 GCA_013396955.1 Regulus satrapa | reverse complement strand
TATATATTTATATATGGCTCTAAAACATATCCCTACTAATTAACAATTAAATTAAAACACATCCACAAGAGGTCTAACTAGTGATTTTGGTCTCAATACTTTAAACATTAGTTGTTCCATAAAAATACACAATTCAAGAACGTGGTTGTATCAGTAACACAAGGCATTTTGAAAGAGGCCTATGACATAAAACCAACCATGCAATTCAGTGCTCAGTGTCATCTAACTGATAAATATTTATACTGCATTTTCAAATTACCACTATCTCCCAAGCTTCTCTGCAGGCTTACCATGCTTACAAACATGCAGAAAGCAATCACATTTCTCATTTGCCCATGGCAACCACTTTTTTTTTTTTTTCAAATAGATCAACTGACAAAGCTCAAATTCAGATTTTAGATTACTAACCTTTTCATTTAATATATTGCTTCATGTGAAATAAGACTAGGACTTAGTCACATAGCATGAACTCACTTTTGAGTAAAAGCTTCTAAAAATCAAATTACTAACAGTCAATTAGGATGTACCCACAGCTGCCATACAAGTGAACTGATACCCAGTAGACAATGAAGTTAATTGTTCAAAAGGTGAAGCTTAAAAAAAAATCCAAACCAAACCCAGACCAAAAACCTAAACTACACAAGTACAGCATCAAATATGATAGATTCCAAAAAGTGGATCTNGAAAGTCAGAAGAAAAATAAACAAACACAATGCGTGTGAGACTGAATTTTTATTTTTCTGTTGATAAAACACAAAGATCCTTCACAGCAGCAAAAGATGCAGAAGTTACTTGCAGAAATGATACCTCTTCTTAATCTGTTTATATACCCAAGTATGAGAAGTGTGTAGGGACTGCATATTAACACAGTACAAGCACTGCTCAGTAGTAACAGACATCAAGTTTCCTGGAGCATTTAAATTGACCCTTTCCTTATTATTAAAGGGTTCTCATAGTATCAAAGATATTGATTGTTATTGATTTTTTTTTTGTTACTGCAATTTAAAAATATTTTGTAAAATTCTACACATACTATTTATATGCGCAGATATACCTCTCCACATTTTGCAGTAGTTGACAAACCATAACCAAATGCTACAATTCAGAGTGAAAATTCTACTGCATTTAGCAGCTCTAGCAGTAAATATTTCATTAAAGTAACAAAACACACCTCTTGTTCAGTAATACAAGAGACATAGTATGTAAAATAAACATTCCGATCCTGTATCCACACCTTTCTGTAACATAAATATAAATATATATATATATNCATTTGCCCATGGCAACCACTTTTTTTTTTTTTTCAAATAGATCAACTGACAAAGCTCAAATTCAGATTTTAGATTACTAACCTTTTCATTTAATATATTGCTTCATGTGAAATAAGACTAGGACTTAGTCACATAGCATGAACTCACTTTTGAGTAAAAGCTTCTAAAAATCAAATTACTAACAGTCAATTAGGATGTACCCACAGCTGCCATACAAGTGAACTGATACCCAGTAGACAATGAAGTTAATTGTTCAAAAGGTGAAGCTTAAAAAAAAATCCAAACCAAACCCAGACCAAAAACCTAAACTACACAAGTACAGCATCAAATATGATAGATTCCAAAAAGTGGATCTCTGTCCAGAAATTTTCAAAATTATACACAAAACCCATGCCATCATCAAGAATACATGACATAAGACAGTTTACAGACAGAGATGTCCTTATTTAGATATTGTGATGTAGTACTTCTGTAGTACAAACAAGAATCCCTCAAGTCAGAAGCAGTCAATAGTAAAACCCCAGACAAGTTCACATGTCACAGTAACCTCGCATATAAGACTCAAGACATTTTACTCTTACAACAATAACAATCAGTAATTTAGGTACTAACAATTCCAGAACCAATACATTCAATATGTAGATAAGACTACAATAAAAGATAGTAGAAAGACAAGAATGGTATGACATTTAAGATGAGTAATTCTTTTACACAGCACAAAGTCAGGGAAAGATCTGGAATTCTTTTGCACTGCATTCATATATCCTTTGTTTCTCAATATAAAAATACATCTAGAGAGTCAACCCAGAACCGCATACAGCAATCATGTTTCTCCCCATAACTGCTTTAAAATTAGTACAAAATAATGTAAATTACAGAAATGATTGTTGCAAATTTGTAAATGTTGGCTATTACAACATCATTATATAAGAATACCAACTGTAAATTATCTACAGGAGAGGTAATACAATTTCCAGAGCAGTGAATTATAATTTAGCAGAAGTGTAAAAACAATGTACTTACCAAAAACATTACAAAATCTGGTATCAATATCAGCTACACAGTAGATTGTGATTACACTTTGTAGTTGACATACAACATATTCTTCAAAAAAGTGCCAACTGCTACATAAGAATCTTTTTTTCAAAAATCAGTTAGCAAAAACCCTGGCAGATTCTATGCTAAGTAATGTCAAAAGAAAACAGGATAAAAAGGATGCTGATTGCACAACTATGTCTTATTAAATGCCTTTGAAAAATCTGTAAATTCACCTTCTTGCTTAAAAGTCTGACGTAAGACTTACTAAAAAAATCAACAGAAATATCACCATATATGCTTTTCCACAGCATTTCAGGCCATTCTAAACTTACACATTCCTCCTAAACAGTGAAACACAAGAAGACTGAAAACATTCTGAAACTGGCTGAACTGCTGAAGATTGTTGTGATCAGTGGCAAAATGTCCTGCTGGATGCCAGTCACTACCAATCCACACCAGGGCCCCTACTAGGGTCTATACTCTTGCATGATTTTATTAACAACCCAGAGGTGGGACAGATCACACTCTCAGCAAACCATTCAAAGGAACCTCAGCAGGCTGGAGAAAAGGGCAAACAAGAGTCTCATAAAGTTCAGCAAAGAAAAGTGCAAAGTCCTACATTGGGAGAATAACCCTGCCCACCAGTACAGACTGGGGGACTGACCAGCTGCAAAGCAGTCTTGCAGAGAAAAATAGCAACCCAGGAGCAACCATGTGCCTTTGCAGCAAAGAAGCCTAACAGTCTTCTGGTATACACTGAAAAGACCATTGCCAGCAAGCTGAGGGAGAGGATTCTTCCACTCTGCTCAGTCCTCATGAGACGCTACTTAACTGCTGGGTCCAGTTTCGGGCTCTCAGTCCAATACAGAAATGAGCATACAAGAGTGAATCCAATTGAGGGCCACAAAAATGATAAAGTGATTGGAATATCTTACAGAGAGGAGAAGTGAGAACAGGGATTGTCTCTCTTGCCTGGAGAAAAGAAGGCTCAGGTGATCTTACCAATCTGTATAAGCCTGAAAGGGAGGAGTAAAGGAAGAGCCTATCTCTTACCAGTAAATCTAGTGACTGGATAAGAGGAAGTGGGCACAAGTGAAAATACCAGAAGCTCTACTTAAACATAGCAATGTATCTTCATAGTGTAAGGGAGAGCAAAACACTGGAAGAGACTGTCCAGAGATCTTCTGGAGTCTCCATGCCTAAAGATGTTTAATAACCCAGCTGTCACACTCCTGAGTAACCTGCTGTAGTTGGCCCTCCTCTGAGCTGCATAATGGGGAACAGACTGGATCTAGTCCCTTTAACCTCAATTCTTCCATGAGTCTATGAAAAGGACAGGGTCTTCTGAAAGGCATTGGATCAACTGAGTCACAAAGAAACTATAAAATGTAAAAGGAATATATATTTTCTCTTTAAGCTATTGCACAGTGTTAATTTTGCTGCCTTCGTTTTGCCGATCTCATTTTTTCAAATCTCGATTCCATTTCTTCAAGGACTTTTGGTGTGTACCGCACAACTAATTTAACCTTTCCTTGAGCTGCCTTCAGCAATTCTACTGCTTTTTCATGGTGCTCACCTTCAACACTCTGTGAAGTATAAACCATTTATATTAGTAAAGACACAAACTGAAAACATATTTTTTCATTTTTTTGTACAATTCCATATATACAATTATATTTATGCATTTATTTATATGTATACTTTTTTAAAACTGCATAAGAACAATGTAATACAATTTTAGGACTAATGTTTCAACAAACCAAGTGAGATGATGATAAAAATACTAATTGTATTAGCAAAAGAATAGTGCAAAAATCTTGGTTGGATTTATGCTGAACAATTAAATTCTGCAATTATAACCGTAGTCAATTATGAAATTACACTTTAAAATCAAAAGCTTCAGGAGAATACTTACTTAAAATGTAATATTACTGAAAACTGCATGCATTTTAAACTTAGCAGTCATCCTCAATTTGCTTGATAAACTGCCACAGACAACTGCAAGATTGCTGCCTTCTTGATGTTACCTTGCATCACAACAAGACAGAACAGTCCATACTGGGTGCTTGCAATGGAGCAACTAACATACACTGTGTTGCTTATCTTAGTGCTCCACATGTCTCTCAGTAAACCCAAGACATTCAAGTTCATTTCCTCTAAACTGATTATCAGTAGCCTAACTCAACTCAGGAAGATCAGAATAAAATAGCTTCCCCAAAACAACTCTGAGAATTTCTTAGA
Source organism: Regulus satrapa (assembly GCA_013396955.1). Classification (NCBI taxonomy): domain Eukaryota; kingdom Metazoa; phylum Chordata; class Aves; order Passeriformes; family Regulidae; genus Regulus; species Regulus satrapa. The sequence goes on along the minus strand of VWZN01019134.1, from coordinate 19,181 downwards.
ATTACATTAGATTAATCTAATTACAATTTTTAAGCAATGGTTCTCAAAAACTGGATTCAATTATACATTCCTGGACAGCATATATTTTACCAGCAAAACTTTTCTCTCCCAAACTTATGAAACACAATGATGGGACTACTCCAAGCCTACCTCCCACTGGTGCTATTAGAAGCTAGAAGGCAGGTGATGTACCTGTTGATTGGAGGGTTTCCCCGTTACTATAAAGTTACTTACAGAAAGAAAAACAACAGTTAAAAAAAACCCCCAAGTTATTTCTCTTCTATCAGACTTACACAACACATACATTTGAATGTTTTCATTTTTGTTATTCAAGAGGATGTGTAGGCTGTTCAGTTTAAAACTGGTAATAAAACGTTTGTAGAGTCCTGTTTAATTCTATAAAAAACACCTAAAATTGTGAAGTATACTCAAGATCGCCCACCTGAAAAAAAGAAACTTGTTTTTCCATCATATTCCCTGCAGTCTTGGCAGAGGCATTTTAAATTATTGAATTATAAATTGCAATCACAAGAAAACTCCTGTCATGATGACAGGATTCCATCTGTAAATATCAGATGACAATTATTTTTCTGAGACTACATTAGAGTTCTTAACAGCAATTTATGCACTCACTGTATTCTTACAATGGCTATATGTATATATACATGTGAATGCACATATAAGAGTCATTGTTAGCTGTACCAGTGCCTGATGCTCAAGTTCAGTTTTGGGTGGCATGGTGGTTTTGCTGTCTTTAAGAGAGTCTGTGGGTGAGGAAGAACTCATCTGAAGACAGTTTTGCATCAGTCCTTCAAATGTTTCCGAGTAACAAAAGGCTAAAGCAAAGGCAGTTGCATCACTACATCAATGATTTCTCTTATGTCTCTTGAAAAGGATAGCTGGATTCCCAGGTAACAGTCAGGAGCCAAGTATATCAGAGATTTGTGCTAGCCAGGAGTTCCTAGAGTAAAAATACCCAGTGTCTGTACCCAATCACTAATCCTTTCAAGAGTCAAAAATCCCAGAATCTAGTTTGACCCTCAGTCTTAAAATAAAATTTGGTTTACAGATGTAATGATGAGATATTAATTTTAAGACTGCACAGAGCATCTCCGTAAATAAAAGTGTTTGGGATATATTTGTATGTATTTGACTGAAAGCTGTCTCAAGTCAAAGTGTGCCGGTAATTTTTTCTTTCCAGCCTCCTTTTGTTTTACATTTTGTATTAATTCTTCAGAAGAGGATACTTACTTTAAAAAAAAATCCACACCAGCACTTTAGACATGTATTTCTTAAAATACAGTAAAAAACCTGCTTCTGAAGCTCAGTATAGTTAAGTGGAAGGGAAAAAATACTATAAAAGGTAACACCACCTTGCAGTTTCATCTCATTACTTTCATCATGCAGTATCTTTTTTATGGGGAAAAATGAGAATCTGGTCAGCTCAAAGCAACATGGCATAATTTACTACCTACCTTAGAAAGTGCAAAAAACTCTATTAGCATAATCTGCATAATGAAATTTCAATAAAAAAGGAAGGCAGTTTGTATTTTACAAAATTCTTTGACTGTTTATATAAACCCTCAGAATCTGAAATACTGATAAAGATAGTACAGTTCATTTTTGAGACAGATACCAAAGCATAATCCTAAAACTCTCAATGCACACAACTCTACAGAAACCTAAGCAAATTTGTGTGGTGAGGACAAAAATAAAGTATTTTGCCAAGATGAGAAGACACAACAAGCTTCAACCCAGTGTGTTCTCTGTGCCCCCTCAAGTGGAAACAAGCAGTTACTGCTACATAAAGGAAAAAGAAAACCAGTTCCTACCACTCCATTTACAGAAAGTAGCTGGTCTCCACGTTTCAGGCCTCCATGTCTGTCAGCTATACCTCCAGGGATAATTCGAGAAATATAAATTGGAGAATTTTGTTCTTTGCCTCCCATAATGTTGAAGCCAAGACCTTCTTCAGTTTTGGGTAGTTCAACCACTCTGGGATGAGAATGACCTTCACTAGCAGCAAATGCAGCTACTGTGGCCTATGAGAAACAAGATTTTCTCAATTATAAGAAATTAAATACATTCCCTTTAGCCAGACACTGAGCGGACTAAAAATGGGTTTTATCTCAAAGTACTTCAATGTTAAGAAAAATGAAACAATTTATTCCCTAAATACCAACACTAGCATGAAAAATTCAGAACTCAAAGAATAAAACCAAAGTTGAATAAATTTTAAAACAAGAAGTCTTGTTATACCTATTAATAAACTGTTAAGCTTATCCATTTTATCAGACGTCTAGATAAAATCCTTCCGCATTTTATATAATCTGCTTCTGAAGTAATGAACGACTGTATTTTTTTGCAAGTAATAGTTTGGCTTTTACCTTTGCTGTTGCATTAGCTCTAACTTCAGGGCTACTGCTGATATCCACAGTTTCATATACATGTTCATACACCTTTAGAGAAAAAAACAGTTTCAGTATGAGTAAAACTGATATTTTCCTGCTTAGGTATTGTAACAAAATATCAGGTACAACTCAAAACTGTGCAAATTAAAAGTATATACCTCTAATGTTACTCCCTGATTCACAAGAACAGGCAATCTAACATTCTATGAAGAAACAAATCTCTCAGCCTCTTTATTATTCAGTCTCAACCTAAGTTTTCCCTCCTTCTACGGTAACCAGACTTCACAGAGACTTCGGAAATGCTTATGGCTAGGCTTGCACGCCTGACCCAAGGCATGATGATTATTTTCTTTTCCTTGATTCAAGCCAGAACTCTTCAATACAGATGCAAGTAAAATCACTTAAGGGCAGCATTTCAAGGCTTTGCTGAGAACCCACCCCTCCCTGCAAACTCCCAAATTCTCCCTCAACTTCAGCAACTAATTGAGTATCTTAAGAAAAAATATAATTGAAAACACAGAGATAATAACAATACTAATGCTAAGGAAGCCTTGCACTGGAGGCTAACCCTCATCTTTTCATCTCCCTGCCAACCATTTTTACTTGCTAAGCAATAAGTATAGTGTCCTCAATAGGATGAAAACACCAAGATAACACCGCTGTCTACAAAAAAACTTTAAAAATCATTCCAGCTGTTACCATCAGTATTAACATAAACAACAGCAATAGCAAGGCACATCCAATCACCTAAAAGTCTCCAAAAGAATACCTGGAATAAAGATGAGGTGGCACAAGACTCCACCTAAAGATGGTGTGGATTTGGCTTAAAAATAAGAAAAGCAACTGTTACTTTGTCTATTCTCATATATCAACTAGATAAAATCTTGTTAGCTGCCAGTAAGGACAGACTCTCAAAATAACCTTTAATAAGTGATTTGCTATTAAGCCACTATTTTATACATCTATGGTGTCTCAAATTATTTTATTTTGAAATTACTTAAAAATAAGTTTTTGTTCTATTAAGCCCTGTAAATTAAATATGGCTTTATGAAGTTCAAAATCAGCTTACTGCACTGAGCACAAAAAGGAAAAAATAAATCACACTGGTCTTCAACTGAAGGGAACTGTTTATATTAAGTTAACTTACCTCTCTTACTGCATTACAGAATTCACTTTGAAGGACCCTTTGCAATGCCTGTAACTTTTGTGGTGGTACTTCTCCACTTCTCTGTAATTTTTCCAGCAATTCAATTGCTCTGCAGATGTCTATGAAAAAAATAAAGCACTAGTAATGAGGAATAATTGAGAAATCTCAAGGTATCGTTGGGGTTTGGTTTTTTTTTAATAGTTAAGTTAATGGACCAGTCTGTGTGTGTGCAGTTGCATATACTTTATAACTATGCTTTGTTACCCATAAAATGATGTATTTACAAAACACTACAACAAAACACTGTACTTTCAGCCTGTTATAAATCAACCATAGCAACAGCCCTGTAACATATCTGGAGCTACCACTGAGATATGAATATTGCAAAGACAATCCAATTTTTCCTCAGAGGACTGAAATATTGGTATGTGTATTAAAGTACTGGTAGTGTATACTTGATTAAATACTCTATGGATGGCATTTTGCTAACACCAGCTATAATATTATCAAATATGATGCCTAACATTCCTTTTATATTCAAAAATTAATTGAATAAGGTATACTCAGTATTTCCAATAGAAGAGGGCTGAGAACTATCTGGCCTATTACTTTTCCCTCCTCAAGGGCTTATAAAACCAACAAAACTCCTTTTGATATTTTCAGCTGAGAGACAGTATCTCCATAGTATAGAATCCAGACCCTCAAACCTCTTCCAATTCCTTTAAATTTGCTCCTAAGAGTTCACACTGTCCATTTACTCATAAATGCTGCTTTGTGAAACTGAACTCCATGAAGGATTTGATTCCAGACTAGTATGATTCAAGACAGGCATCAAATGCAATGTGACATTCTCTTGGCAGCACCAGAAGAGTAGAATACATTCACGTTGCTCACTTGTATTTCCAAACTGTTACATTAGTGATTATTCTGAAACACAGAAGTTCTCGAACAGAAACAGTCTCTTAGAAAAGCAGATAAAAAGGATTACTTTCATGATAACAAAGACAAAAAAAACCACCAGTGATTAATCTACTATATAAAATAATGCACAGATCATTTAAAACAGGATGAAGTCTGGGACACTGCTATGTCTCAAATGCATTACTTTTTTTTCTGTAATTAACCTCTAGATACTCATTTTTCATGTGAATGCACACCTACTCAATGGCATCACATCATGATGAACTTCTAAAATATGAGTGTAAAAAGAGAACATATATAACAGGATGAAAAGGTAGTGGGGTGCATGTTTTAAAATCAGGGTAAAGTGCACCAGCAAGACACAGCCCATGGCAATATTCTGTCCGTTCGTATGAATTATCAGACACATCTTACAAACGATTAGATCCAGACCTGGTCATGTAGTTGATTAAACAAGGTATACCTTAACCACACAAGTCTGGTCATCCATGGACTGGAAACAAATCCTTCATGGAAAAACACTCAAGTACTACAGCCATAAGAGTCAAATTATTTCTGATGGTTAACGTTTCCATGTGCCATGATAACTTGGTGTTTTCTGGCAAGCATTTTCAACCTTTAAAAGCATCGGTTATCTAAAGCAAAGCCATATGAAAACCTAAATTATCTACTAATAATCCCAAGTTCTATAGAGAACACATTTTACACAGGCATGCAAATTTGCTATTTGTATAACTGCAAACTGAAAAAAATACACACATTTAAAGCTCATTTCCTAATACATATTTTGTATTCAATTTAAAATCCAAAATAGTTGGTGAAATTAAAGACATTCTAGATGGTGCAAAATCACCAATGCCCTTAGTAACCCTTATGTCCAAAAACAGCAGTACTGATTCATGTGGTACTTAATTAATGAAATAGCCCACTGATCAATTTGAAGTGCTATGATCAAATGGCAATCACAGCACTTCCAATCTGACAACACTCCACATATTAATGAGAAACGTTTAGCAAATCTATCAATTACAACACTGCTATCATTTAAATACTTGCAAATGTTTTCAGATAAATAATTATTACATGCAAATGAAGACTACACTTCCAGGTAGCCATTCTTGAGCCTAGGTCTATGAACCATGTTAAGATGTAAGATGTACAAACTTGCTATCAGTTGATTAGGATTCTCCAATAAATTTTATATGGTGACAGCAATGTACTGATACAAGGAGTAGCTGTAGAAATTAAGACACCAGAATTCCATGTTATAATTTCTCTTATTTTTCAGTTTCATGTTTTGTCACTAAATTATATATGCTTCCTACCTATTATCTCTTAGACAAAACATTTAATGACACAGCACTTTTTACCCTAAGGTAGAACTGATTTGTTTGGGAACTAGCTGTGTCTTTCATTAACTACAGAACATAGAATCACCTTTTCAAAAAGTGATTAGGATACACTGAACTGGATTAATTTTTGATTAAAGTAAAGCAGAGGACACACTTTAATTTAGAAGTGTTTTCAGATCAAAGGAATTTATATTCATATATTCTTTTTTAATTGCTATAAAGTAAAAACTCAGAGCAGTCAGACACAGCATGAAAGTTACATCCTCAGTACTCAATAAATCTTTTTGTCACACCACAGTTCTTACTCAGGTGGATAGAGACAATATATCCCATCAGCAGGACATTTTGTTCCAAGCAGTCATTTTGTTGTATGTTATTGAGAGAATTCCATTATAGCAGTGTGGAAGTGCAATTGAGCACAAGTTTCTTCTACTGAACTGCACTGTGCACCTTAAGTCAAAAGCTGAATATTCATGCTTTAGGAAAAAGGGTTTTGCTGGGAACAAGGAGCAAAACACACCTTCTTTCATTTTTCAAGGAAAGCTTGTTGACTACTGTGTTGATGTAATTTGCTTCCTCCTGAATCACTAGCTGGAATATGATCAGCTGACAGCTGTCATCATCACAATATAAACACTACAGTTTAGCCAACTGTTCTGCACCAGAGACCAAAATGAATAGTAGAGTTGTATTCCAATGCTGGATTTCAACAAAGATTTATGTAGATATAGCTCCAGAGGTGGACAATTAAAAAAACTCAAACCATAAAACTAACTGCAAAACTAATCCATACTAACAAAAAAATTTGGGGTCTTTTCACCTTTTCTTCCTTGTTATACCAAATTGCCTTTTCTTCACAAATTATTTGTGTGTGATCATTGATACTAGACTGAAATCCTGAAAAAAAGAAACATTTAAACAAGAAGAACGTGGGGAGAAAAAATCCAGCAAGATGTTACCACTCCAAAAATGTGTGAACAAAACACAGAAAAAGAAAAAATGCAGCATCCTCACAGATACTCCTTATCAACCACCTCTACTGCTCATGTTCAATTATTTCTAGATTCCTAAACTGTATGCAGAATTAATACATGTCACTACTAAACTGTAAGAATAACTGAAATGTGAGGGATTGTTTCATGCCTGCTCTCTAGTGAATTTGGGTGGTGATGTTTGCAATGCAGCTTGGAGGAGAAAACACCCAAGAATTTCCAAGTGCCATGGTGGTAAGCATAAGGTAACAATTTTAAGGCAAGTCATTTTCTACACTATTCTCTCTCTTCTTATGCTATATGGCAACATTAGTGACTTTCACTTTCAAGTTAATTATGACTCATCATCATGTGCAGTCAACACCACACAATTAACATTTATTTCTGTAAATAAGGCTCTTGCTTCCATAGGTCCATTATAAGGTACTCTCTTTTTCTTTTCTTAAAAAGACCAATATGCCTCAAGACCAAATAGATTGTTTCATTGATTCCTAAGTAACTCTCCAGATTTGTCTGTTTTCATGGACAGAGCATAGTGGCAGGATAATGAGGTGCAAGGATAGGACCTGAGTCTCACGTCCACAGATCTTCCAAGTGCAACTAATCCACTCCTGAAGCAGCTGTCCTAATTAACAAGCTTTGGAGTAGAATGAGTAGATGAGCTGGGGATAACGCACTATTTACAGGCCAACTCACACATTACAAGTGGTTCCCTTGTGAAATGGGAAGCAGGGCTAGGAAAGACAAGAACAAAAGGGAAGAAAGAAAGAGAGGGAGAGAGGGAGAGAGGGAGGAAGGAAGGAAGGAAGGAAGGAAGGAAGGAAGGAAGGAAACTGAATTCTTCAGTAAGTAATGTGATAGTACCAGAAACATAAAGTGGGTATGCAGAGTGTGTTATACACCTACAAAAATACATCTAGCCCCATGAGCAACAGCGGTGCTCCTCGTGCGAATGGTACTGAGAAAAGTCAGATGATTCTATCACCCATATTTCACCTACTTGTTTTCCTTTCCAAAACATTCCTTCTAATTATCAGTAATAATTTCTCATGTAAATTTCATTTTCCAGTCCCTACGGTCCTAAATACATACCAACAAACCAATCATCTACACTGTTATATATGCATCTGTGGACCTTACACAGTACCAGATAAACACATTGAAGGAAATTTACAATTGTTTGTTAAAAACTGTGGATAAATGTCACAAACATACTATGCAAAAGTACTCAACTAAGTTCCATAGTTTCTCTGCTTTGCTCTTAATTTCAGTTGCACACTGCAAGTATTAACAATACAAATTAAGACTACATACTGGAAAAATGGGGTGAAAACAAAAACGTGAAAGGGTAGTAAGAGGACAATCGTGAACAAGTGTAGAGGGACCCCTGCAAGTGTCAGCTGTCTTCTACAAAAGAAGTAAATTATTATTCTTAACACACAGCTAACAGACCGAAATTAAAATTTTAAGAATTCTCCTGCGTTCACGATGAAGTTTTGCCATGAGAGAAACAAGAACCAAGAGATGGCAGTCTGAATAAGAGCTGTCTGAAGCGTTAGCAGCAGTGAAGGCAGAGCAGACGCAGCTACAGAAGGTCTTAGGCGACTGCAGTCATAGAGACTTAGCCGCAAGCTGAAAAGCGAGAAAAACCTCCGGGGGCTGCATATAGCACAGCCACAGAGATCGGTCCCACCGACACGCTTGAAAGCGCCAGAAGCACCAGATCAGATCAGCTATTCAAATCAGCTACGGCTGCGCCCGGCGGGGAGGAGTGGCTCACCTCCTGCGGCAGCCGGGACGGCGGCAGGGGAAGGGCGGCACGGCTACTGCTGCCGCGGCCGTCAGCCCGCGGCCTCAGACCGGGTCGGGGAACAGGGCGGCCGGCCAAGGGCTCGGGACAGACTGCGCCTGCGTGACGGGGACCGGGCTGGGCCGGGCCAGGGGCTCCACCGCCGCCGCCCGCCCGCAGCAGAGAGCGGCGGAAGCCCCCGCCGGCCCGCAGCCACGCTTACCTCGCTCCAGCCGCACCGGCTCGCCCAGCGCCGCCATCTCGTCCTGCCTTGCCCGGCGGAAGTGACGTACGCTGCCGGAAGGGCGCGCGGCGAGGTGGTGCCTCGGCCTGGACCGGGGAGCTGTCGCGTGTCGTACCTCGTGAGTCGCGGGTGAGACGCGATCCTCTGCCTGAGTGTCCGCAGTAGCATTGACAGTGCAGGCCGGCACCGAGTCCCTGCGGAGGTGGTCAGCTGCCTGGCTGCCCGCCAGCGTACGGCGACATTATTCCTCCGGACTATGTGATGCCCATATTCTAATGTGAATTTCAGTAGAAAATGTCCTCTCCGGTTTTCCTGCACCCGTTAGCGTGACTGAGGACTGTTTACACTCTAAAAACACTACGAGGACAGATCTTTCTGTGCACCCGGAGTGCCCCTGGAGAGGGGGTACATACATATAATATGTAAATAATGTTGAATGTGTGTAGATATTGTTATAAGTTGAGGCAATAAAGAGCCATGGTTAATGCTAATTAAACAATTTATTATAGCAAGCGGCGGCAGGCGAAATACACGTGCGTGGGCGAGCAGGAGTCACCGCTATCAGGAAAATTAATCCACAACCGTCAGAGGTTTATGTCCAAAAAGGAGACAGAGGAATACCTTTACTTTATTCAAATAAAAAGAGAGGCCATGGGGCATTCCCCTGGGATCTCTCAAAGTTCCGGAGGACGCAGCCTCCCTTTTATCCCAATTTCCCGGCCGCATTTCCCTTATCTCTTTCCCCATCGGCTGAGGTACTTGAGATGCACAGACTTCCCGGAACACCTGATTCCTAAAAATCCCCCTTTAATGTATAACCTTCCCTTTTAATTCTTAACTCTTCCGGAATTCATGTTTTCTTCCCCATTATTTCTTTCATCTTTCAATATTCAGTTTTATTCATCAGCAAACCTACAGTTTGTTTGTAAAAGCAAATGTCTTATACCCATTCATCAATCAGTGGAATCCTAACATTGTTTCTCCTATCTCTTGGTGCTAATACTGTCTGTCACTAGACCCACAATTTGTAAAGACACAACCATCATTCCTCTCACCGCTCCACCAAGGGCTCGCACCCCCCTGCCCGAAACACAAGGTTTTTTGTTTCCGGTCCTTTCGTCATTCTGGTGGTACTCTGCGTTTGCACGGCCTGTTGCTAGGTGGTCGTATTCTGCCTCTCGGTGGTCGTGGGGAGGAAGATTCTCTTCTTCCTCGCAGCTTTTGTCCTTGACTTATGGATAACTCTGTACTTGGCTTAAGCATCGGTTATACAAGTTATATTTCTGATCCTATATTTAGTTAAATGCGCTGAGTATACAAAATTGGACTTAGGCCAGCTAAGTCCTCTAATTAGACCGTCTTGTAACTCTGGCCAGTTCTGCTTCTCAGACTCCCCCGGTTTCCAGTATCTCACTTAACCTATTTATTCTCTCATTTTTATGAAGAAACTCCATATACTCATCACAGTATACATACTCATATAGAGAGAAATGTTGCCTACCTAGACTATAGGAAGATTTTTGACGCTGCCGAAAACCCAGTGCGCGCAAAGGAGACAGAAGGGTCCTGCAACTTCATTCAAATAAAGGAAGAGAGACACTTTTAGGCCGCTAGGTCCACTAGATGTCTCTCCATTTATTAAAGCTGCAGGACTCCTCTGTCTCCCCTGTCTACACTGGCTTTTCACAGCGAGATTCTCCACACAATGCTGTTTCCCATTACATCCTCAAAGGTAAGCTCAAGAAATACGGGTTAGAAGAATGTATAGTGAGGCAGATCAAGACCTGGCTGAAGGGCAGAGCTCAAAGGGTCATGATCAGTGGAGTAGAATCCAGTTGGAGGCCTGTACTCAAGGGTGCTCCCCAGGGATCAATTCTGGGTCCAGTCAGCCTGTTTATCAATGGCCTGGATGAAGGGATAGAATGCACCCTAACCAAGTTTGCTGACTATGCAAAACTGGGGGGGAGTGACTTACATACCTGAAGGCTGTGCTTCCATTCAGAGGGACCTTGATAGGCTGGAGAGTTGGGCAGAGAGAAGCCTAATGGAATGATGGTTGTGTCTTTACAAACAAACTGTGGGTCTACTGATAGACAAGATTAGCACCAGGAGATAGGAGAAACAATGGGTAGGATTCCACTGATTGATGAATGGGTAAAAGATATTTGCTTTTACAAATAAACTATAGGTTTGCTGATAAATAAAATTGAATATTGAAAGATGAAAGAAACAATGGGGAAGAAGACATAAATTCCTGTTGGGGGTTGGTTTCTCTTTCTATCTTATCTGTAGAATTTTTTACCATTGTTCTCCTAGGAGCGCTAATGTGGGTACTTAAGAAAAACAAAGACTCTGGGCCAAGGCAGACAAAAAGACAGGGGAGGACATGGTGACTCACTTGGCAAAGGGGAGGGGAGAGGAGGTGTTTCTCAGAGAAACGTGGGCTGTGGTTTTTGGGGTGGTCTCT
>VWZN01019133.1:63172-83098 GCA_013396955.1 Regulus satrapa | reverse complement strand
GGTACCGGCGGTGGGAAAGAGGGGGGAGCCCGAGGGCAGGAGCTCCGCAGGCGGATTTGGGGCGGCCTCACGCACTCCTGAAGTTCAGGGCTGGGGCAAGGGTACAGACCCGACGACCCGGTCAGGGGCGGGCGCTTCTGGGGGCCCCGCAGTGCAGCAAACCCCGTCAGCAGTGTCCCGGGAAGGGGAGTCCGGGGTCCCTCCCGGGCATACGGCAGGAAAAGCTGCTCGGTGACTCACGGCAGAAGCATGGAACCTTCTCCTCCCAGCCCAACACCGGCTCCCAAGGCAACCTGCCAAGCTCCCGCTGGCCCCTGCCTCGCCGAGCCCCCGACTCCGCACCGGGCACAGGCCCTGGGGCTGCCTGTGCCACCCCTCAGTGCTGGGAGAGCTACGGGCACCCCGAAGCCCGAGGCAGCCGAGAGAGCAGTGCTGGCACGGGGCAGGATGAATACTGAACACAGCCCAGGCACATGGAAAACTCGACAGAACTCCAGTTCCAACACTGATTTTTTTGTCTATTTCTCCCCCAACTTTTGGGGCAGTCCCAGCGTTGGAGGCTGCAGGTTGTGCACCCCAATTTTCCTCCTTCAGGAGAATCACCTGCCAGAGGCTCCTGCGGGCTCAGAGAGGCTTTTGGCTCTGGCACGTGGCAGATGAGAGGAATTTCCTGGAGGCTTTGAGCCCAGAGCTGCTCCAAGCCAGGATGGGGTCAGTCTGGGCCATAGCAGGAAGAAAGATCCTGGAAAAAAAAATCATCCAGCACAGACACAGTGCTGGGCACAGAGTGTCCACTCACAGTGCCAGGAGGAAGGAAAAACACCAGGAGCTGGGAGAGAAAAGCCCAATGACAGAAATCCTATGGGGAACTGCTCCCAGGGGTCCCACCTTCTGCAATCCATCTCAAATCATTCCCAAAGCTCTTTTACCTCTTTCATTTAAAGCTTCAACATCCATAAGGCTCATGATGGATTTTATCCCTCATTTTGTCCTGAGACTCAGGTACCAAAGGGAGCACCCCTCTGGGGTGGCCTTGGGATGCAGCTGGGGAAGACTCCAAGACCAGCAAAAATGGACAGAAACAGGGAGGAAAGGATGTTTGAGGGTGTTTTTTGGGTTTTTTTTTTTCTACATGAAAGCAAATAATTAGTACCAAAAGGGAATGACAAAATAAATAATAAAAATAATACCACCACCCCCCCAAAAAAAAACCAAAACAAACCCAAAATCCCAATAACTGGGATGAGGACCAGCCCCAGGAGGGAGTTGGGAATGCCCAGAGCCCTCAGGGTGAGGGGATGAAGGAGCCTCAGGTGCATCAGCTGAAGGTGTTTATTGTCAATGAGTCTGTGGTGCCACAATGAGACCACGGGTACAGCCCGAGTGCAACGCTGCGGCCCTGTTCACCAGGAGACCAAATATCACCAATTAATCTGGAATTAATTTTTTTAAAAGGGTGGGGTGGTTTTTTTTGTTTGTTTTTTGTGAATAAACCACTGCAGTATTAATTCAGTTCACTCGGTGTCATGTTAGTGAGACCCAAAGCTCCCCCAGCCTCCTCCGTTGAGGGGCTGGGGAATGGTGAAGGTGAATCTCATTTAATAAAATCAAATCAAATCTCATTAACGAGTTTTACACACACTGAAAGACAAACTTTTCCTCCATCAGGATGCGATGGCAACAATTTGAATTCCAACCACACCTGTAAGTGCACTTAGTTTGACCTTTGGGTCACACCACAGTCTCCCCATCCCATCCCTGTGGAAAAATCCCTCCTGGGGGCAGGTTTGGTGCTTCTCCTCCAGTTTTGGAGGTTTCCCTCTAGGACTGGTGCTTTTCCTACAATTTTTCTGCCTTCTCCCTCTCTCTGCTCCCACTACCTGCCAAACCAGCAAGGTCTGGGGGCTTCCTATTCCCGCGCAAGTCCAGCATCCCTGGGGATGGAGCTAACCAAACAGGAGAGAAATTCCCCCAACACCCGAGGAACAAGTGATGAAACATCACCTCCTGCCTTCCCTCCCATGCCCTGGGGCATCCCTGTTCCCAGCACAGCCCAAGGATATTCCCAACGCCCAAATAAAGCTGCTGTTCCGATTTTGGGAAAAATAAACATCAGAAACTAGAATTTAAACCAAGTGCCCATAAATACTGCAGGGTTTGGGTTGGGTTTTAACCATTTCAGCTTAAAATTTGGGGTGAACTGGGGTGGGGAGGGGAGCAGGCAGAGCCTGTGCCGCATAACCAGCACTGCATGTTCCTACCCCGGGGTTTAAGTCCACTGGAATTCCTGCAGTTTGAGGGAGAAACGCGGAATTTGTTCCAAGGTGAGAAGAGCCAGCTGGAGTGGGTGTCACACCCACCCCTTCCCACGGTTTCAGCCATGCTCAGGGATTTTATAAAACTAGGGAAAACAACTTACACTGAAGTCAAACCATCCCTGCGGTGTCTGAAATTTGGATTTGAAAATCTGTGGGCAAAGAGCATTGCTGGCTGGACTCAAACTGTTGGGATCCCACTAGGAAATCCCACTAGGAATTATTTGGGGGGCATTTAGGTGTAGGAAAGGCCTTAATTCAGGGGGTTTTAGGTCTAAGTTAACATTTTTAACTCTAAGTGTAAGGCGTCGGGTGATCCCCCAAGCTCAGCACACTTCCAGCTCCGCTGCTCAGGCCCTCATCCCTTCTGGAAATGGCCATGGGCAGGATGGGGGTTGCATAGTTTCATGCCCTCTGGAAAATCAACCCAAAAATAAAAACGAGGGAATATTGTAAAGCTCTGGCTGAAGGATAGAACTCCTGTTTTATTTCTGTGTGATAGGAAATGCTGCACCTCACTCCGTGCAGGATCAGGCCTGGTTTGGGAGCTGCAGTTACGAAAAAACCCAAGGAATTCTGTGCAAACATTGCAGTGCTAAAGTGAATCCCACCCTGGGAGCCAGGGGGCCGGGAAGGGGTCAGGAATGGCGCGGGACATTAGTCACGGGAGGATTTTACCTTATTGTTCTGCTTTTTAGCCCTGTTATCAAAAATATGGATTAATTCCGCAGCCTAAAGGTCAGTTGGTGGCTCAGCACAACAGAGCCGAGTTAATCAGGATCAGAGGTAGTACGGAGTAGCTGTGCTCAAGTAAGAGTTACATGGGGCTGTGACCCCCCGGCTCCACCCTGGGACTGGGGGTGCTCTGGGACCCCTTTCCAGTGGGTATTCCTGGGGGATTTGCCCCACGCCACTGGGAATTCCCGGCAGGAGACGCTGACACACGATCTCACCTCGGCTCTCCTGTGGGCTGGGGGTTCTGCACAGGAAGAGAAACCTCCAATCCCTTGAGCGCTGGGAGTCCCCCTGGCTCCCCCCACATCAGAAAGAGTTTAAAAATAACATTTTAAAACCAGAGTTGAGCTCGTCGGCAGGAGAGCAGGGGACAGAGCCCTGAGCCCATCCTGGTGCCCAGAGTCATCTAGGACTGGGTGGGGGGGCATCCAACCCACCTCACCTCACCAGTGTCCAACTCCAACACGGTGTTGCTCAGTACCAGCAAGAAGAAATACAGAATAAAACCAGTGTTAAAAAACTCCATTAAAAGGTTTGTGATGCTCAAAACGGGGCATTTTTGCTCTGTCCCAGATGGTCAGGAAGCGGGAAGGACCTGGTGGGAGCTGCTCCCCCTGCCCACTCCCAAAGCTTTGGTCTGGTTTATTGACTTTTTGAGGAATTCTCTCCCCTCACCCTGTGCTCCGACCCGAGCAGCTCCCATTGTTCCCAGGCACCCCTGGGAATCTTCCTCCTCGCTCACAGGAGCTCCGGGAAAGCAGGGGCTGATTTCCCCCCTCTCTCCCTCTGCACCCTGTCAATCCCACAAGCCCCATGCCACTCCCAGCCCAGCCTGCCGAACACCTGCTCCCACCTCCCGCAGTGCGGGAGAGGAGCATGGGTAGGTAAAAAACCAAAATGGATCTCTGTTATTGCATTCCCCACATTCCACGGGTCCGGATCCACACGGGGGAGCGTCAGAACCTGTGCACCAGCGCCTCCCGCTCCCTGCGCCGCAGCTCCTCCTTGTAACAGCAGGAACAGAAATTCCCAGTCTCTGGGTGTCCGTAAAAGCTGCAGTTGGGCTGTTTGCACTTGGTCTGCTGGATGTTGTAGAGGGCTTGGCTTCTCATTTTATCCACTGTTCCTCCCTTGTCCTGCTCGAGGAATTCCCGGCAGCCGTTGCTGTGCGGGGGGAGGCAGCCGGAGCCCTCGCACTCCGAAGGGAAGGGAGGCTGGATGTCCATGTCTGTGGGGGAGAACCGGCCCAGGTGGGCAGGGCCGGGGGAGCAGGGGCCGAGCCGGCCCTGGTGGTGCCGGGGCAGGGTGGCGTAGGGGGGGAGGCTCCCACAGGGCCCGCCCGCCAGCTGCCGCCGGCCCTCAGGGCACCCGGGTGGGTGCAGCCCCTCAGCACTGCCCATGGAGGGCCTGGGGAAAGTGAAAACGCCAGAATAGCCAGCAGGAAAAGCAGCTATTTTAGCACCCATGGCTGGCTCCAGGGGCTGGGGGGAGTAGGTGGCGAGTGGCTGGGAGAACACGGGGCTTGGCATCGCCTCCTCGCTCCGCTGGGCACCCACCTCCCCTTCTGGCCTCCTGGCAGGGGCAGTGCTGCTCAGTGCCTTCTTCTCCACTTCCTTCTGCCTCTGCTCCGCCAGGAAACGCTCCTCGGCATCCAGGAGGTACCTCTGGATCATCTCCTCCTGGAACTGGTGCCGGGTGCTGGTCTTGAGGTGGCTGGCAAAGATGAACTTACGCTCGCCCTGCATGGCTGCGCGCAGGATGCTCAGGCTCAGCCGCACGTCGCTGCTGTACTTGTAGGGATCCGACGACTTCTCCAGGGCTGCTTTACCTGGACATGTTTTCTCTACAGGAGCTAAGTCTCCTGAGGAACATTCCTCTTTGCTGTCCTTCTGTGCCTTCAGGGATCCTTTCTTCTTCTTCTCTAGGGTGTCTCCTTGCCCATTGCTCACACCACCCTTCACGGCTTTGCTGTGCATCAGGCCGCCCATGTTCTTCTTTAGTTTGCTGCCCAGAGTCTTCCCAAAGCTTCCCAGCTTGTTGGCTACCGAGTCAGCCCGTTTTTTATCCTTTTCCTTCTCCTTTTCCCGCTCTTTCTTTGGTTTTTCCCTGTCCTTGCCTGCCCTGGTACCCCCGTTGCTGGCAGAGCTGCTGCACACTGACTCCTTGTCTGACTCGCCTGACTCTGCTGCCGAGCGAGCGTCATCGCCCGCAGAGGCCGTGGGGGATTCTGGCTGAGCTAGAGGTGCCTGGGGAAGAAGAAAAGACATCTATCAAAGTCTAGAAACTCCTTGGGTAAAGATTTTCAGATGGAAGGTGAAGCAAAGGAGGTGGTGTTGCCTGGAACACGGAGAGGACAGTGTCTGGACACACTCAGAAAGGCGTGTCCCCAGTGCATCCTGTGCATCCCTAAATATCCCCATGGCACCCTTTCAACACGAGATATTTCAGGATCTTATGATTCTATTCTGGGATTCTATGATACCTCCACTTGCTCAAAGTTTCAGGTGCAAAGCCAGAGAAGAGGGGGTGAGACTTGTCTCAGTCTCGAGGCGGCCATAAACCAACAGCTCCCATTTGTTTGGGTGTCCCTGAGAGGCATGGGGGCTTCAGGGTCACGTGAAAACTGAAAATGGGCATGGAAAGCTCTAGGGAAAAGGTGCCCACCCACAAAACTGAGACATTTCCCTGCTCTCTGAGCAGAATCAGCCACAATTCCTGCGGGCACAGAATCCACACGAGGCAGAGCCACCAGGTAAGGCCCTACACCAGCTTCCCTGTAGAGAGGAGGGTTGAATAATTCATAGGTAAAGGAGATCTCCCTGGTCCCTTTACCTGTGTGTCACAAGGCAACGTGATCCATCGGACATTCATGTAGCTGTGCAGCAGGTGCAGTTTGGCTTCCAGGGACAGTGTCACGCTGGCATTGGAGCAGGGTAAAACCACAAGTTAGAGCCATTTCCATTTCCCATCAAGAAATATCTCCCACCATATTTAAATTATTCCCTGTGTTATGTATTTAAAGGGGTGTTTTCCTACAGCAGGTCCAATGGCACAAGAGGGACAATTATGCAGCTTTCCTTTCAATGGAAACCCAAAGGGAGAAATCAGATTCTTCAATGTCGGAATCAAAATGCTTCTGCCTCAGCCATAGGAACTGCTGGGACCAAACCATGGTGAGACTGCCCAAAGTCTCACCCAAATCAGGCATGGTCTGGTGGCCACCACCCTCCCCGCGCCAGGGACCCACGACACAGGCATTTGGTGGCAAATGGTGGCACCCTTTTTGTGCTACTATGACAGAAGCTCCCCTACTGCTGCTGGTGTCTTGAGCTATACCCAGCCCAGAGCTCCAGGATTTGGAGCATCATCTACTTACTACGTGGGAATGAAGCTCATGACATGTCACAGCCCCACCCAGACCGTATCAAAATGAAGGAAAATTAAGGAAAAGCTGCTCCATCCCCATGAACAGTGTCGTTCTCTGGGCACAACTTTCAACCAGCACAAGAAATCCCAGATGGGGTCAGGACTGACCCCTTCATCCGTGACCTCTCTGCAGATCACCCAGACCCTCAGTGGAGCCTCACCCTGGATCACCTGCAGATCACCAACCTGGCCAGCTTGACATTGTCACTGTCGTCCTTGCCCCACTGCCACTCCTTCCCGGGATCCACGGCGAAGTGCACGGGGAGCAGCTTGTGCTCAGAGTCTGTCAGGGGGATCACAGCTGCCCCGGGACAGAAATGTCACGTTTACAGCCCAAAAGGACAAATACTCCACACTTGGAGCCAACTCTGAGCACCCACCAGGAGCATTGTCACCTATGATGGGAATGGCCTGACAGCAAATCCCAGTGACTGCCAGTACTTGGGACGATGGAATTGTCAGAGCACCATGGCATGTCTCATGACACTCACAGGGAAGAGTTTTTTCACAATATCCCATCTAACTCTGCCCTGTGTCAGTGGGAAGCCATTCCCCTCGTCTTGTTACTCCAGGCCCTTGTCCCAAGTCTCTCTCCAGCTCTTGGAGCCCCTTCAGGCACTGGATGGGCTCCAAGGTCAGGACACTGTTGGTTTTCTGGGCTGACAGTGCACGTTGATGGGTCCTGGTCAGCTTTTCCCCCCCCAGCACTCCCAAGTCCTCCTCCTCAGTGCTTTGTTCACCTGAATCTCAGCACCCACCTTGATCCTTTGTGTTTTCCTTCTGCTCCATGGAGACCAGGGCAGAAAAATGGGCTTGGTCATAAGCCAGAACCAATGGAGACCGGTGGCATTTGTTGGCTGGGACTTCCAGGGGCAGATAGATCCCTCCAAAAGGAATCGGGGCAAATGCTGGGAAGAAACGAGAGTGGTTAGTTTTGATCACAGGTTCAAGAGTTCAGAGTTGTTTGTGCTGCAACTGCTTCAGAATGAGCCATTTGCCTCCGCTGAGGGCTCACCTGCAATTATCTGTCATCTCAGGGGACATTAAACAAAACCACAACCCAAAATAGGTGTTTGTTTTTACATCAGGAGGATATAAAACATAGAATGAACTGGTATTTTCTATAAAAATCCCTCCTCTTCACTCCCCCACAAGACAAACTTTGCCCACAGAACGATGGAAATTGATTAACCTTCTGTGACAGGAAACTGAAGCCGATGATGGAAAATCCGCCACCCAGGGAACGGAATTTCCCATCTCTAGATGTGTATGTAGGGGAAAAAGAGGTAGAAAAAAGAAAAAAAACCTCATGTGGCTGCTCTTAGAGCAGTAGGAATGAGGTTGGGAGTCAAGCCTGGCCCTGGCCCCTCGGTAGGTTCACCTGTAGCAGGTCAGTTTTCCCCCTTGCGCCATTCCCAATTCCAGGTCCAGCCTTGAGGGCAAAGAGACCCCAGGAATATACAGGGTAGAAAGGAAAGGTGGACAGACCAAAGAGGCTTTGGGAAGAAAGGCAGGTCTCACCTTCACCACCGGAGTCCCGCAGCATCGTGTCTGCCACCACCACAATGGGTCTCTTCAGCACGTGGGCCAGGACAAAGACATGGAACTCCTCCAGGCTCTCGTACACTGGCTCCTCTGAACTCTCCACCCTTGGGGAAAGGAGAAGTCTAATGTCATCCCTTGGATATTCAATCATTTGGTTTGTAACGCCAGGAGGAGGTTTCACAGAGGTGGGTAGACAGCGCTAAGGCTGATCTCAGCACTAATCTGAGGGTTTAGGTGTGGATTCCCAAAATGTCCAGCTCCAAGACAAGGTTTTATGCCCAAGGAATGCCCAGCTGCTACCTGGCATTGCTGGGAGTCCTTTATCTAAGAAGCCTCACAGCTGTGGCAGGGAAGTGTCCTTGAAACAGAAATGAGATGGCAAAACCTCTCAACTCTGTGTTATTCTCTTATTTCAGAGCAAGCAACACAAGGAAACACAAGAAAAATATTTATTCCCCACTCAACCCATGTGCTACTCTACAGAAGAGGCCATGCAGCACCAAAATCCTTTCCCAGCGTGCTCTATGTGCCTTGTGTTTCCTCAGGACCCTTTGTCCTTCCTCTGTAACCAAAATGAGACAGACCAGCACAGACCTGCAGCCCTGCCCTGGGGCACCGTGAGAGGTGTGCCCTGAGGGAAGACATTCCCTGTTCTACAGCTGGACATGTTCTCTGCTCCGTACCCGCCGCAGCCGCCGCCGTTGGTGCCGTAGTGTACACGGGGCTCACTGGACGCCAACTTGATCAGCTCGTTCCACTCCTTCTGCCACTCCTCCTCCGTGTAAACCAGGCCAGACTGAAAAACAGCAGAGAACACTAAATCTTCCAAGCAAAGCTCTTCCAGTTGCTCCAGCGCAGGTTTATACTCACAGCACAACTTTTCTCTACGGGTTTATGCAAAAAACAATCAACATACTCTGCACCACGTCCTCAAAAGTGCTTCCCAATATTCATCCAAATTTTCCCTCTTAATTTAAATCCATTACCCTTGTCCTGTCACTTGTCCCAAGACCCTTTCATTTTGGTACAGCTCTGACTGCAGGACACCCCTTACCACAGCACAGTCCAGTGGCACAGCAGGGAGCTGCCCAAAATTCCAGACCTGACAGGGAGCACCCTCTCAAACCCACGGGATGTTTTCCCAGGATGTTCCCCTTGGCAATGAGGGCTCAAACCAACATTCATTTGGCTCCCACCTCCTTGTTCTGCTGTGTCTGCTGCCAGCGCCATCTCCGCCTCAGTGCTTCCCGCTCCACTCCCTTGTCCATCAGGGTGTAGAGGGATTTACGGAGCATGAGATCCCGATCATGGAAGCCCCACATACCTGTGGGGAGAAGGAATGGACTGGAAGGTCAGGAGGGGCTAGTGTCACTCCCTGACCCACCGAGGTTCCTGCACAGACGTGCTAGAGAAGGGAGGGGGCTGCTCCATCCCACATTTCCTTTACAAACCCAGGGAAACTTGCCAGATGGAGGGGGAGAAGGATTTGAGAAGCATACAGGCTGCTGGCAGCCCCTTCCCTTCAAGCCATGCCACTCCCACAGAGCCCGAGCAGTGCGACTGCTCTTGCACACCAACGCTGCTGCAGCTGGGAGGAGCAGCAGCATCCTGGCTTCCCACCAGAACGGGTGGGTCCTGCTCCCAAATGGGGTCATGGGCTCTTGCCCAGAGACTGGTTGGCTGTTTCCCTGAGGATTAAGCCAAGCCTTACCCAGGGAGGCAGCGTGGAGCAAGCAATTCCCGTCGCCAGTGGTGGCCAGGGGCAGCAGCCGCTGGCAGCTCGGATCCACCGTCACCCACCAGTTGAGACGCCCTGGGGAAATTTGGGAGAGCGTGAAACCATAGCAGAGCATGGACTAGGGGACCCTGGGGGGCACTGTGGGGCTCTTCTGAAACCATGGCCAAGGACAAAACCAGCTCAACAAGCAGGGGGGCGCCTGGCCTGGTGGGAAGGTACAGACCCATCCCAGGACTGGAGAGGAAGAGTCAGGAGTGACAAAGCAACAAAAAGAGGAGACTGGAGCTGCAAAACTCCCCAGGGATGCCAGGAAAAGACCAGGCTGAATTTGGGGTGACACAAATCAGAATTATACAAAAATAGGAGCCAGGATTTCCACTCAGACCAGTTCTCCTCTATCTGTTTTTTCCCCACACCCCTTATTTTCCTCCTCATAGCTCATCAGGCTGAAAATGTCTCCAGGAGAGTCCAGCACAAACAACTTCTCCAGGGAAATCCAGCCTTTTCCTGCTTCTTGGAACCAAATCCCTCCAGTTTCAACTTTCCCATGGCCGGGTTTCCCTGCTCACTGTTTTTCAGGCAGAATACTCCAGGATTTCTGCTGATCCCCGCAGCTTTCCTGCTGCAAATGCAAACCGATGGCACTTTAGACTGGGAGTTTTGGGTCATTGTGGTGATTCAAGTCAAGAGCAGCTAAAAATAGAAGGTAAGAAAAAATGTCCAGTGCGCCCAGTGTGGCTGGAGATTCAGCCCCTCCCAAGGGAGCAAAGCCGAGCTGAATCAGGACTTGGAACCCCCCAGTCCATGTCTCGCCCATCCCTCAATGTTCCTCCTTAGCTACCATACGTTCCTGGTTTTGGATCCTGTGCAACAGGCAGGTTTTTGGCCGGATTAAGCTGTTAAGGCTTCCAAGTTGTATCTAAATTGCCCCTGCAGGAAACCAGCCCTTTCCCATCATTTCCAAAGACCCTGTCCTTCTTCTGTCAGAGATCCCAGTACACAGACATGAGACTGCTGGAAATGCTTTGTACAACCTCAGGGAGAACAGCTGGAGAGGAATTAAATGCAGAAATCTGTTAAAACACCTCCAAACACTAGAAAACAAAAACCCACTTAGTTCAGTGTGACACAGGCAGGTCGCTCCTGTCCCCAGCGCCAGGAAAGGGACCTGCCAGAGCTGGAAGTATTCTACACTGAGCCCGGGGACAATGGCTCTGCACGGAGAAGCCGGCTGTTCCCTCAATATAGCTCCTGGCACGGCAGAGTCGGGAGCCTGGCCAAGTGGCCCAGGGCCAGCGGAGCAAACGCGGCGCCTCACAGGAGCTGTCCCACACATAATGCTGCTAGGGGCAGCACCGAGAGCTCCTTCTGATCCATTTCCCCTCATTCCTGCAGGATTTGATGCTCTTTTCCATAGAGTCTGCATGTCCAGTTGGTGCTTCAGAGGTTGTGCAACCTCTGCCCAAGTCAGATCTGAGGGGACACACCTTTGAGAGGTATTTCTGTGCCCAAGTGTTTGCACTGACTCCAGTTACGCAAGAGAAGTCGTCTCCAAAGGAACCGCACGCCCAACCCTCCTCCCAGTGTTTTGCTCCTGTCAAGGAGGCGGAAAGGCCAAGAGGCTGCCCAGAAGTATTGAAAACAACACACTTCTCAGTGTGTGGCTTTTAAGAGCCAGCCCTGAGAGCTCTGCAGAGAAATCAACTGGATTTAGGAGCCTGAGGGAATCTTCCCAGAACAGCCATGGTGGCAACAGATCTGGACACAAGAAAAGTCCACTAGCATCCAGAAGCTCCCTCTGCATCAAGCACCATGACCTTATGTTATCCCACAGAACACCTGTCTGTCCCCACAGGGTGTCTGAGGAAATCCTGTTGTATCTTCCAGCAGGAGCCACCTGAAAAGGTCATGGCAATGTGAAGGAACCGTTGGCTCCGCCCAGCCTGAAGGGAGGGTTGCCTCATCCAAACTACAAATGGCTTCCCTAAGGCTACTGAGAATGGGAATCCACTGTGTGATACAGGGAGTGTCCCAGGGATTGCTCTTGGGGCCTTGTGTTCCTGAGGCCAGTACAAGGGATCCAACACAGACACAGCTCACTGCCCTGTGTGGCAACCAGAGACCAATGAGGGCTTCCCCCCAGTAGAGGTGAAGGACCAGGAGGATCAGGATCTTTCAGTTCTGCAAGATTTTTTCCCCCTAATATCCTCAGGTGAGGCACCATGGACTGCTCCTTCCCCTGTGCCACAACGAAACCCACTCTGCAGCTTTCACACTCAGAGGGCAAGGCCTGAATCCCGATCCTCAGGGGTCTGTGTCAAAGGATGCCAAGGCTCCATTGAGAGGCCGAGGTTTCAGCTCCACCAAGACCTTTCCATACTGCACCGAGCACATTCAAAGCATTCCCAGAGGATCTCACTGAAGTTTACAGCCACTTTGAAAGCACTTACTCTGCCACACAGAGGTAACAGGACCTCTGAATACACAGGGAAGAGGATCTGAACATTTATTGGGCTATAAAATATCTCCTTAATCCCCTAAGGATGGTGTGTGTACTAAATTAATAACGGGAGTCTCTGCAGTTTACAGCACCATGCTAAAAACCCTACTTGGAATCCAGCTTGGAATATTTTATAGCTGCACTACAGCCCTTTGTTACAGACAAAACACTCATTTATAACAACCCACAGACACTCAAGTCTCCAAAAGGCATTTTCTAAAACTCTGAATTTCTAAATTCCTTCCCATTAATGGCATCTCAGCACACCTGGAAGTGCCCCCAGCCCATGGATGAAGCACCCAGCAACCCCCAGCCCCACACCCCATTTGTGTTGGGACACAGGAACCCAACCCCTGGCTCCACTGGGATGAGATCTGGGGTTTATCTGCACCAGAGCCAGCAGCTCTGCTGTCACTGCACGGCGTCGCTGTGTAATGGGATCGCTGGGATCAAGTGCTCATTCCCAAAACATGAGAATATTTCTTACAGAAACTCCTCAGGAGAGGGAGAAATTGGGCCCTTAGCGTGTCTGGTATCCTTGAGGATAATGTATTTTCTGGCATGTGCAGCACCACAGAAACAAGGGGGGTGTAAACCCTCTTGAGATCCCTCACAGCATCCTGCCCCTGCCAGCACGGATGTCCCCCTCATTCCCTCATTTACAGATCCCCTGGCAGCTCTTCAGGAACCTGATGGAAAGCAAAGCACAGGGTTCCTCCCCAGGCACCCAGCAGGCACTGGAACAGCAGCATCAACCTCCAGGGTCTGTAATCAATGCAAAATTTGTCAGCAGGATGTGTTACACAGGAATTCCTTCTTCCCTGTCTCTCCATGGGACCAGCAGGACAGAGTATTGGGATGCTCCAGTGGTGAGACAATGCCAGTTTTGGGGTATTTTCCCTCAAAACTGTGCACAGTGATACCAGCCCTGGGTTATTTATACTGAGTTTCCATGGGTGAAGGGCAGCAGCCCCTACTCAGCCCTTGCACCACCTCATAAAATGATGGAATGATTCCCTGTTGGATATCCTGGGGTGTTCCCGTGGGTGACACTCCCCAACTGCCCACGGCACATGCCCCCAGCATGGATCCAGCACTCACCAGCCTGCTCCAGTGCTACCAGCATGGACTGCTCGATGAGATCCCGCTCGATGAAGCTGCGGAAATCCTCGGTGTACACAGTGAGGTCAGGCAGCTGGAAGGTGCAGATGGGCATCTCCAGCAGGTGCTCGCTGCTGCTGCCATTGCTGGAGACATGGGAACGGGCCAGGGACACGATGGTGGAGCTGGCGTGGGAGATGCCTCGGGACAGGCGCTTCTCTGGGAGAAAGAAGGAAAGGCAAACAGCAAAGTGGGGCGGGAGCAGCCACCACCAAACTGCTGCGGCTCCGTCAGCGAGCGGCCGCATCGCCGTGGCACGGGAGATCTGACGGATCCCTCCGACTCTGGGACACTGACCTTGCACAACGTCATCCTGGCGCTGCAGCGGGGGCCTCCCCGGCCGCGCCAGCTCCCGCTCCGGGGCCCGGGCCCCGCGGCCCTCGTTGAAGGAGTGCGGGAGGTTCCCGGCATGCACCTGCCGGAGCTGCTCAAAGTCGCTCAGCGCCGCGCTCAGGTCCCAGTTCTTGCCTGGACGGGAAGCGACCAGAGCCGGTCACCCTCACCCGGCATGGAAACGGAGGCACTTCCTAAACAGCTGCGTCAGAAACTATTCCAGCCCTCAGCTGCCTCACCCTCTTCCAACCCCTTCTCCTCCTGACTCCCCATTAGCCATCCAGGCACGTTCCTCATTATTCCCAGTTTTCCATACCTTCAAGGAGGTCTCTGGCCAGCCCTGGCTCGGCCCCTGTTGAGCGAACAAAGTCTGACAGGACGATGTCCATAGCCGAGGCCAGAAGGAGTCAGCGGCACCAGGTTGGCTCCTCGGCATCAATCTGGGAATGACACCAAGAGCACACATGGACTGCACATCCCCATCAGGAATGAGCTGAGGGGGACATAAACCTCCCCCAAAATTAACTGCTCTCTGGGACTGCTGCTTCAGTCCTTGGGAACCGGGAGAACAACACCCACTCTGCTGCAACCAACAATCGGCATTTCCTTGGAAAATTCACGAACTAAACCCAATTCTCACCTCAAAGATGGTGGAGCTTTTCTTTCCGAATTAGGAATAAGGATCACGGAACAAATTATATAATAAATGAATTTTTGGGAGCAATGAGAAAGCAGAAAGTTTTTCTTGTACATTTACAGGGAGCAAATCCCTGCCCCACCCCACTCCAAGCACCCCAGCTGTGAGGCAGGGAAAGGGAAGTAAGGACAAAATGCTAGAATCAGGAGATGTGTCCTAAGGAAAATACATTTTTAAAAGCCCCTTTCAGACAAAAAAAAAACCCAAAACCCAAAGCAAACTAAACAATCCCAGTTGCTCTGGCAGACAACATCAATGTCCAGAAAGAGCACCTTTCCACTCCAGAGCTCCTTGCCAGGCTCCTTCGACTTCAGAGCTCCTTCCCAGAGGGGAACAAAACCACAGATCTATTCTGTAAATCTGGATTTTGTCGGGTTCTGAGCCTGCGGAAGGCGTGTGCTCCTACCATGGCTTCAAATCCTGATTTTCCGCATTCCTCGGGGCAGAGAGGGAAAGGAAGAGCAGCCTCATCCGTGGGAGTCCGGATCGGCAAAGTGCTCTATGGAATTTGGTGCTGTGCAGTTAAAGGCTGGGATAAAAATTCTGCCATCATGGAACAGAAGAGAATGGGAAAAGAACTTATGCTGAGCTGGAAATCTGGAAGGAGAAAATCTGGGAAGTCTAGAAGAGGGAGGTTATGGTGTATTAGGTATTAGAGCAAATTTCAGTATTGCGTGGAATATGAACAAACCTGGTTGTTTTCCTGGTGCCCAGGAAATAAAGTCTCCTTTTCAGAATTATCCCTAAAGATGGGCAAAACCCCCTTGGTGCCTTGAAATGCTTATTTACAAGATTATTCTTAAAGGTGGCTGAAATTTCCCTAACAGCACAATTCCCCACAAGCAACTGTTACATCCAACCTTTAACCTGGAATTTTTTGGCTTTGCTGGAGAAACACCATTCCCACTCTCACAGTCGTGTCATTATTAAGTTCCTCCTCCCAGGAAAACTCCATATTCCTTCACTGCCAGAGCGAGCCAGGAGCTGCATCGGAAGAAGTGATGCCGAAGCCCAGCACACTCCAGGAGCAGAATTTGGCAGTGATTCCTGCTCTTACTCCACCAATTTAGGGAACATCCCTAATTAGGAGCTGCATGTTTGGATCCTCTAATCCCTGGCAAGAGTTGCAGCAACAAGGAGCAGCTCCAGGATGAAACTGGCTACGATTATGGGTAAAACTTCCTTCAGGTGGGTGTGGAATTCCAACGAAAATGAACACTCAGCACATGCAGCAGAGGTTTGGGGAGGGAACAAGCAGCACATCCCACCCCCTCGTCCACGGCATTCCGAACTCCCGCATGCACAAAAAATGCCAGGGAAAACACAGATGGAAAACTCTGGGTCCAATGAGGTGGTGATGGATTATTGGAGATTTACTGAGAGATCGGACGGAGAAATGTCCCCATGCTGGAGTTATTGACTGTTTCCTTTTCCTGTGGAAGGGAAATGCTCTCTCTTCTTCCCTCCTTCCAGAACAGGTCGGAAATATGAGCCCAGGTCGGAAATCCAAGCCCCGGGAGATCCACAACTGCAAATCCATCCCCCAGCAATGAAGCACATGCTAAGCACACCCCAAAGCCCCTGGGAGCACATGGGGATGCAGCACAGCTGGATGCAATCCAAAGTGACTGCTCCTGGCACATTCCAACCAGAAATATGTGGAAAACGTATTTAGGACAAAGCCCAGTTGTTCCTGTGATCGCAGCGATCCCAACAGCTCTTTGCAGGACACACCAGCAGGCCTTCCAGCAAAGGAAGTAAACGAACGTTATTCGTTTAACCAATATCCTCCCACGCTTCCACAGGGCCTTAGCAGAGCAGCGCTCCTGACGGAAGCGAGGAGTGATCAGCCGTGCTGGAGTCACACCTCACTCCGACCAGAAGGAGCTGGAGCTCCATGCAAACAGCATTCCATGGTCACACGCCCGTGGGAACCAAGTGAAAGCCCCGTCCTAACATGCCAGTGGATCCTCCCAACACTGACACCAACCCTCAGCCTTCCAGGCAGCAGGAATCTGCCCAGCTGCCCCTTTGGGAATGGGGCAATGCTGGGTTTAGCCAATCCTGGAAGCCTGCAAATCCTTCCTAATGAGAATTCAGATCTTTAACATCAAACGTCCATCCAAAATAAGGGGGAAGTCATAAAAACCTCCGGAGCCTCCTCTCTCTTGCTGCCTACAGCCTCTCCCAGGGCAACTCCAATGATCGCATGCCAGGTTTGGGAAGGTTCTCACCAAGAGCATGCAGAGCATCCCAGCCCTCCGCAGGCAGGACTGCGCTCCCTGCCCCAACACCATCAGAGAAGTCAGGAAACTGAGGGAGGAAATCAAGAGGACACAATTTCTAAGAGCTCAATGTCTCTCAGCTCCGTGCTGGGGGGAAATAAACCATTGGAAACACTGAACTGAAGCAGTTCACCAGAGCCAACTGTGAAGCAACAAAACTAGATCCATTCAAAGTTCCAGAATGGAATTTGAGGCTTTAATTCTCTTATTTTGTTAGATTTCAATCGTGCTGAACATGCTGCAGAAACAGGAAATAATTCTCTCTGTTAGGGCCAAATCCTGACCCAAGGTCGGCCACGACCAGAGGCTTCAGTGTGTTTATAAAGATACTTCCAGGAATATTTTAGGAGCAGCAAACTCTGACGTGCCTCCCCCAGATCTGCCACGTGATGTTTTGCTGAGGGCAGGAACCGAGCTGGGAGCCAGGACTCCACTCCCAGAGCTCTGCTCCTGGCCTAGTCCCTCTGCCATATCCTGTCTCCACAGGGACAGAGGAAAGTCCAGGCCAGACCCTCAGGGAGCTGCAGGTGAGGCAGGAGGTGCCCAAAATCCATGGGAAATTTAATCCTGCCAGACCCACACAAATATTTTTGCTCCCACCATCAGGGAGCTGCAGCAAAGTGGCAAATTAGCGGATATCAAACTCTAAAACCCCAAGTCCACCAAAACCTGGAATTTGGTAGCACTCAGGGCTGAACAGGGGGGGTGCTGAGGGGAAAGGACACGCTGGAACCTGTGGGTGGGACATGGGAGCAGGATCAACCTGAGCCCTACTGGAGTAATGATGAGAAAAATGAGCTTCTCCAAGAGCTCCGAGCGAGCGTGTCCTGATGCTCCTGCAAGAGGTTTCTGGCTTCCTCCTGCTTGCCAGAACAGTGGGGCTGCCTCCATGCCATCCCGCATCCCTGTCCTGGCCCAGCAGGTTACCTAACGCTGCCAGAACAGCCCCACGCCGGGATTAACGCACCCGTCCTGAGCTGACACCTGTGCTGTGGTCACTAAGCTCCATCCGGAAGCGCCGGACGGGACGCAGACCATGCAGCTCCTGCCTCTTCCAGGCTGGGAGTCAACCTGGCTCATCATCATTGTCAACAAAAACCAGTTATTCCTGATAAAACCGATGGTGCCGACACCCCTTGGAGCTCATCAGCCCCCCAGCCCAAAGGAGGGGTGCTGTGAGGGCAGAAGGAAGCCAGTCCCAGAGGGAAAGATAGGGATGTTTGGGAACAGAATGGCACAGGCAGCTGTGGCAGTGCTGGATGTGGTTTTGAGGCTACACCTCATGCTCGGTAGGAACAGCTCTCCATGATTTACCATTCTGGGAACCACAGGTTTTGGAACCTCTGGCAGAGTTTTAGCACAATCCAAAAGGACAGCACATAATCCCTGCAAACCAGCTTTTCCAGCAGGGAAAAGGGGCTCCTAAAACCACGCTGGTGCTCAGGAGCTGCAGTGGGAGTGAAGTGGCAGTTATGGAAATCGTCCCACTTTTATAAAGCTTCAGTACTTCAGTGATCAGCTTTACCCCGTTTTTTCCAGAGCACCACCTGCTCCAGTGCTCCAGCCACAGCTGGGCTCCTCCCAGTGCCCAGGTCATCCTGAACCTTGGGCTGAAGATCCCACCAGATTGACATCCCCAAGACAGATAAAAGCCAAACAAGTTTCCAACACAAACACAGCAGCTCCATCAAATCCAGGCTCTGTCCCACCAGCCCTCCTGGTTATCAACTCCTCTTGCTCCCAAAATTAGAGGATTCTCTAATGAAGCACTGACAACAAACTCAGTTCTGTCAGTGTCTGCACCAAAGAAATTCCCTTGGAGCCAAGTTCTCCTTAAACCAGGCCATGACTATTTCCAGCCTGACCCTGGTTCTCTGCAAGAGCTGGGCCTGGCACATGCTGTCCTTGTCTGTATCCCCGGGGATGCTCCAAGCATCCCCTCTGCAATCAAGGCCACGGCACCTCCATCACCAATTCTGTGCGTTTTCTCCCCAGAATATTTCAACCCAGTGCTCCTCCCGTGAGGAAAATCCATTTTCAGTCATTTGCAGGGATGAGTTTAAAGTGTAACTCAGGACTGTGAGAGCTGAAGTGCCAGTTGAGGGCCAGAGCATCTCCCAGCACACCCCCATGGACTGCAGAGCCACATCCCAGCACTGAGTGACATGCATTCCCCTCAAACACCAGCAGAAAAATCAAATAAATTCCAACAGAAAACAGAACCAACCAAAACTAAGGCACCAGGAAGAGCAGAGTCCTGAATTTTAAGTGATTTGAGCACATGGCTCCTTTTCCCATCCCCAAATCCAGTGGGATTTGGATGCTCCTGCCCACACCAGGGGCTGACAAGGGTCTCACACCTGAAGCACACACAGGGGATGCCTGTGTATCCCAACAGGGCCCCTTTAGACGCATCCAACAATGCATCCACAAGCGGCCACACCATCTTCACTCCAGAAGTTTCTTTAGCCCCAAACCATCTTTCAGTAGCTTAAACTATTTCCCCCAAAAAAAACTGCTCAGCAGGGACATGTGCCGGGTCAGGAAGATACAGCCCAGTGGTGTCAGTGATTCAGAGCGAAGAATCCCGGCTGGAAGTTTGGACTTGGAAGCTCCAACAGGGCTTTTACGAACCCGGAGATCCCTGGTCCTGGCTGCCGCCCCGGAGCCGCCCCGAGCACCCATTTCACAGACAGGAAAGCCCCGCAGCATTCCCGGTGCCCTGGGATCCAACCCAACTCCTGGGAGGCTCCATCCCGCTACCGTGAGTGACTGCCAAAGCCTCGGAACAGCTTCCCTGGAGCTGAGGATCGTCCGGGGCTGGGCCAGGAGCCGCTCCTCGCCCACATCGACAACACGGAGACCGGCGAGGCGGCCGGGAATCAACCACTGAGGAACTCCTCTTTCTCATGGATCGGGACTCGCAAACTCCAGGGTTATTTCTGAGCTCGTGTTTCGCTGCCGACGGACGCCAGCCCGGCCCCGACCCCGCTCACGGCTCTCCCCAGCTCGGCAAGGAGCTGGCGAGCGACCCCAGCCTGGAGCGGGCAGCCGTCCGGATATCCCGGCGTTCCCGGGGGAAAACAAGAACCAAGAGGACAAATATTTGGCCTAAAGTCGGCGGGACCAGGAAAATGTCACTCCCCTGCCCCAGGGGCAGCGGGGATCGCCCCCCCCGGGCAGCCCCGAAC
>VWZN01019133.1:12631-59167 GCA_013396955.1 Regulus satrapa | reverse complement strand
GGGCGGGGCCGAGCGGGGCCGAGCCGGGGCCGAGCGGGGCCGAGCGGGGCCGAAGCGAGTCAGGGAAAGCCGGGTGGAGGAGCATCCCCGCCAAGATGAACGCGGTGCTGGCGGTCCGGCAGTACGTGTCCAAAATGATCGAGGACAGCGGCCCCGGCATGAAGGTGCTGCTGATGGACCGGGAGACGGTGAGCGACGGAGCCGGGAGCGCGGAGGGTGGCGGGGCCGTGGCCGGGCCCAGGGCCGCCGTGACGGGCGCTGCCCCCCTTGCCGCCCTCAGACCGGCGCCGTGAGCGTGGTGTACACTCAGTCCGAGATCCTGCAGCGCGAGGTTTATCTCTTCGAGCGCCTCGACTCGCCCAACAGGGAGCCCATGAAGCACCTCAAGGCCATCTGCTTCCTGCGGCCCACCAAGGTACAGACCAGAGGGGGAGGAAACGGCCTCAAATCGTCCCGGGGAGGTTTAGGTTGGATAGTCAGGAAAATTCCTCCGTGGAAAGGGTTATTCAGCCCTGGCACAGGGTAGTGGTGGAGCCACCATCCCTGGAATTGTTCAAATCCCTGTGTGTGTGGCAGTTGGAGGACAAGGATCCGTGGTGCCCTTGGCAGTGCTGGGGGAATGGTTGGACACCAAGATCTCAGAGGCTTTTCCAACCCTAATGATTCCATGATTCCATATCCCTTAACTCTGCTCTCCCTGGTGCTGTTTCCATCCAGGAGAATGTGGAACTCCTGGTGCAGGAGCTGCGAAGGCCCAAGTACAGCGTCTACTTCATCTGTGAGTATAAAGAGTCCAGGGGTCCTGGAGGTTCGTAGATCTGGAACAGGCTCTACATCCCAGTGTGGACGGGACAGGCTCCACACCTCAGTGCAGATCCCATGGCACCTTCCTGTGCTGGGTGTATCAGGCAGGGGCTTCCCACCTGTCCTGCTCATGCCATGGAATGTTTTATGAGTTTGGGAATGAGGCAGCATGACTCCAGCTGGTTTAGGGTTGAAGTCCAGTCCTCCAGCCCAGGAATTAATCAGTAGGTCCCAGGAACTGGGTGAAGTGGCCTCTAGATGTCATTGTGGCTCTGCCGGACACAGCAGAACCAGGCGCTGGGGAGATGGGTAGGGAATGAGTTTGGGGCATCCCTGGGAGGTGGCTCAGGATTCCAACAGGTTAGAAGGTCCCTGTGGGATCTGCTCCTGCTCCAGAGGGGATCAGACTATGCCATCCCACAGGGTCTGCATGGAGCCCCCACTGTCCCTTCCCTGTTTCCTCTCAGATTTCAGCAATGTCATCAGCAAGAGCGATGTGAAGGCCTTGGCCGAGGCCGATGAGCAGGAGGTCGTGGCTGAAGTCCAGGTTTGAAGTTTGGATGTTTTAGGTAGATCCAAACCCAAGAGAGAAGGGAAGGTGCAGGCTGTCAGACACTGGGAGCGGGAGGGCTGGGTGGGAGGAGGAATGGACACAAATGTGGGATGAAAAGGTAAAAGACTGAATGGCACCCATTTCTCTGTGCCCTGTGCCCTCACAGCTGCTGCTATTCTTGGTGTCTCCCAAGGTGCTGTCAAGTTCAGTTCTATGTGGATGTGGCACTTGGGGACACAGGTTATAGCGGTGGCCTTGGCACAGCCTTGGCAGTGCTGGAGGGATGGTTTGACTCAGTGGCCTTAAAGGGCTTTTCCAGAGTCAGTAATTCCATGATTCCATCATTTGTGGTGCTGATGAAAAGCTGGGCACTGGAGCAATGCTCAGTGCCAATGGGACGGGAGTTGTCAGCAGGGTTGGGGGCTTGGAGGGGTTTGGGGTGGAGGAAGGAGGGATGGTCTGAGCCATCAGTGTCCAGGTGGTGGTGGGGGCTGGATGGCCAGTGCTGGCACATGGCTCTGCCTGGGGTCAGGGGTAGAGACACAGGACTGTCCTGCTCCCCTCTCCAGGAGTTCTACGGTGACTACATTGCAGTGAACCCACACGTCTTCTCCCTCAACCTCCTGGGCTGCTGCCGGGTAGGAACGTGGCGAGTTGTCCTTGCATTGGTCATGCATAGCTCTCACGGGAGGGGGGGGCGGCTGTGCAGGGGCCACGCAAGGGGACTGGGCCTTGGCAAGGAGAGGAACAGTGGGGAGTTTGGGCTCAGCCCCTGCTGCTCCACTGCTGCTGTGATTTCCTGTGGGACTTCAGCACTTAGGAACAACGATCGGGGAAAGTTTGGGACCAGTGCATCCATGTGAGGTGCAGCCTTTCCTTCCAGGGCCGCAGCTGGGACCCAGCTCAGCTCACCAGGACAACCCAGGGGCTCACTGCTCTGCTCTTGTCCCTGAAGAAGTGCCCCATGATCCGGTACCAGCTCTCCTCAGAACCAGCAAAGCGCTTGGCTGAGTGTGTGAAGGTGAGAGGAACCCACAGCACATCCCTTTGGGATGCATTAATTTATTGCTTAATTTTTCACATGTGGATCCACTAGAGGGGAACACCTGTTTTCAGTCAATTCCTGAAAAGTCCATCATTTACTTTGAGGCCCAGCACTGGGCAAGTCATGTCCACTCTGCTCCCAGAACAGCAGCTGGAGTACAGCTGATCAGCATTCCTGGGAGCAGTGTTCCAGTTCCCTGAGGCCTTCACCTCCTACCTGGCAGTGCAGACAAAACAGCACAGTTGGGGTTTCTCTCCCCCTTCCCTCTGTTCCTAAGTCCACACTGAGAGAGAGCCTTTTCCAGGTGTTCAAGTGGGATTTTTCCCATTTCTCCACAGCAAGTGATCACAAAGGAGTACGAGCTGTTTGATTTCCGGCGCACTGAGGTCCCTCCCCTGCTCCTCATCCTGGACAGGTCAGATGATGCCATCACCCCACTCCTGAACCAGGTGAGTCACACCCAGGTGTGCCAGGCTGGGGCAGGGGTGTGAGTCCTGCAGCAGCTGATGTTCTACCCCTGGCAGGTCATGGGTTGGATGTAGGAGAGAAAAGTGTTGCTTCCCACCCCAATCCCTGAACAATCCCATTTTATCCCCTGGCTAGGTTTTCCAGACCTGAGCAGGAGTTGTTTGTGCTGGCTTCAGTGGCAGATGGACCCAGCACCCTGGAAAATGGGGCCACCGGCCCTTCCATGTGGCTTCTGGAGCTCCGGTGCTTTGCAGGGCCTTTCCCAGGGGTTGTTTGTCAGGCTGTGGGCACACACGGCTGTGGAGTGACCTTGCCCTGCTGACTCTACCCCGTTATCGATGGCTGCTGGATTTGCTGGGAGCTGTTGGATTTATTTGTTCCATGCTGTGCTGCAGATCCTGGCAGGATCTTTTGGTCTCTATTTCTGTGGGGTTCCCTTGGAACCTGGAGATCATCAGCTGCACCTGGGTGGGATGAGCAGCCCCAGAGCTGCTGTAACACCGGTTCTGCAGGAGCTGGAGGTGACATCATATCACAGAGGGGTGTGGCTGTCACAGCCCAGCTCACACCTGGTTTGTGGTGTTTAGTTAGGACTGTGCTCAGCATTGGGCGTTATCTGCTGTTTCAGATACATGCTATTTTCTATCCCAGAGAGATTCCCGGGGATGTAAATGGATTGTTGGGCACGGCAGGGCTCTAATCAGCTGTCACTGTTCTCTTTGGCTTATTATTAAACTTCTCAGGATAAAAATAGAAACTCCTGATGTGCAGAAATGCTCCTGCCAGTGGAGGGAATTCTGCAGTGGAATTGTGGGACCTCTCCCTGCCTGGGCAGAAGGTTGTGGGGTTTGGTGGCCAACAGAGGTGTTGGAACAGGAATGTTAATCCCCATCCCTCTTCAGTCTCTTTTGAAGGTACCTGCTGGAAGTCCTGATCTGGTGGGAGGTGCCATGAACAGGATGGGTTTAATGTCCCTTCCAACCCAAACCATCTCATGATACTGTGAATCTGGAATGGCCCTGGACGGGGGAGGCTTCCCTCTGCACTGTCTCCCCAGATGATTGTTTATCAGTGATGTTTGTTTTCATTGGAATGTCCTGGCTGGTTTGAGGAACGCACTCCCGGACTCTGCTGTGTGTCCTGGGGTAG
Source organism: Regulus satrapa (assembly GCA_013396955.1). Classification (NCBI taxonomy): domain Eukaryota; kingdom Metazoa; phylum Chordata; class Aves; order Passeriformes; family Regulidae; genus Regulus; species Regulus satrapa. The sequence continues at coordinate 55,148 of VWZN01019133.1, read as the reverse complement.
CAGGAGCAACTCTGGCTGGGTTCAGCTGAAGTCCATTGATTTCCCAGTGCTGTGTCTCACCAAGGTCATCACTTTGCCTTCCTCTGTCCCCTGGCAGTGGACATACCAGGCCATGGTCCACGAGCTGCTGGGGATCAACAACAACCGCATCGACCTGTCCCGGGTGCCAGGGATCAGCAAGGACCTGCGGGAGGTTGTCCTGTCAGCTGAGAACGATGAGTTCTATGCCAACGTAGGTATCCCAGGGGTCATCACCAGCACCCAAATTTGGGGGTTTGCCACAGGAAAGGAGCTTCCCGATGGCTTTGAGCCTCAGGGTGGGGGTGTGCCATTCGTGAGCATCTTTGTGCAGCACCAACTGCATCTGACATCTGACATGAGATAACGTGTCCTGTTTGTAGTTTGATTTCAAACCCTGCTGCAGGTGTTGGGGGATGGAGCCACCTTCTCCCAGCTGCTCAAGGCTCTTCCTTGGTCAAGATTCTCTCAAGTGAGTTTTCTTCTGCTTGCCATCTTGTTCCACACAGAACATGTACCTGAACTTCGCCGAGATTGGCACCAACATCAAGAACCTGATGGAGGATTTCCAGAGGAGGAAGCCAAAGGAGCAGCAGAAGTTGGAGTCCATCGCGGATATGAAGGTACGGACAAAGTCCATCTCAGCTGTGTCCCATGTGTCCCGTGCTTTAATGTTAGGAGAAAATAAAAAGTACATCCCTCCCAGAAATCTCCTGGTAATGAGAGAAATCCTGTGCGCTCCTGGGACCAAGGTGTCTGATCCTCTGCACACCTGCACAGGGCTTGGATTGCTGGGAATGTACACTTGATAGCTGGCTGCACCCATCTTCTATCTCCTGCTTTTCCCTGGAAGCACCCACTACCTCAGTTTCCCATCACAGGCCTTTGTGGAGAACTACCCTCAGTTCAAGAAGATGTCAGGCACAGTGTCTAAGCACGTGACAGTGGTGGGGGAACTGTCCCGGCTCGTGGCCGAGCGGAACCTACTGGAGGTGTCGGAGGTGGAGCAGGAGCTGGCCTGCCAGAGTGACCATTCCAGTGCTCTCCAGGTACTCACCCTTGCTCTGGACCGGGTTGGGGGGGAGGTTCATCCCTTCACTCCCTTGGGATGGGGATTTGATGCTGGGAGGCAGTGGGAGCTCTGCATGTGGATACTTCGTGAGGAGGGACTCGATGTGGAATTGCTCGTCGATGCTCAGCTCAGATGGCAATGAGTCATGGTTAATAACTGGCTTGAGAAGGATCTTTGAAAATCCTGTCCTTACATCCCACAATTCTACATTCTCTCATTATATTCAGTCAGTTGGCTTCTGACAGGCACCAGGATAGAACAGCCTCAGACACCATGCAGGAGCTAATGTGTTTGTTGGGCATGAGAAGAGCTGAAATCCATAGAATTGTCTTTACCTATGCTTTTAAGAAAAAACACCGGAAGGTATCTTAGATCCAAGATTTCTGTGGCAGAGAGGACTGGAAAAGCTGGAGAGAGGCTCTGTGACAGCTGAACATGGCCCCTTGTGCTGTGACCGGAGCAGGGTCTGGCAGAGTCAGTGGTGATGGATTTGGGCTGGTGTTCAACAGCAGCTTTGGGATGTGCAGGGCTGGAGCAGCCACTAACTTCTGAGATGCGATTCCTTGACTTTCAGTAGCAGAGGGGGATTCCCAACATCTAACAGACCCTTGCATGGCACTGGAGAAGCAGAGGGACTGGGAAATGGGGAAAAGCATCTCCAGCAGGTTTGGGATCAGTTTCTTCACCACCTCTGTGACTCTGAACTCCAGGTGGGGGCCAAGGGGATAACGCTGGACTGTCCCCAGAGGTGGAATATGCTCCCATCCCCTGGGCTGATGCTTCCCTGTGGACCATTGAGTGTAGGGATGGGATTTCGTAACTGGTGTCTGCCAGGATTTACATGGCTGAGTATGGAACTGGGAATGCAGCCAGAAATGTGTTTGCTGGAAGCAGCCTCTGAGGTCCTGTATCACTGTCTCCAGCTCAGGTTGTTGCGGTTTAAAAGTCAAATATTCCCTGTCTGCTCCCTCCCTGCATCATGAACCGTGATTTTTGATGGACTATACATAGCACAGAGCTGGTGCCAGGTGAATCCTGGGGTCACCTTGGTCCTGCTCTACACAAACAGTGTTTCTGCAGTTTTAGAGCAGAAATGCTGCATCAGTTTCCTCAGTTTCCTTCCAACCCTGTGCCTGAAGAACCCTGTTGTGCTTCCAGCAGCTGAGACCACTAGAAGATATGCAGCAGCTTGGAAGTAAATGGAAACCCCTGTAAGAGGGATCTTTGTCCCTGCAGCCACCCCACCCTGGGCTGTCTCTGCTGCAGCTCCCAATGGCAGCGAGAGGGGCAAGGCCACAGCCACACGGGATAAGAAGCAGCAGCCAGAGCTGGGAATAAGGCTGGAATTGTTCTCCCCTGATGTCACTTCAGGAATTGTTGGATCTCTGGTGGCCTTGGGCCCCCCAGTCCGGAACATTTGGGTTCTTCCTCCCCTGGGCTCTCATTAACCCTGACACAGTGCATGAGCCCTGGGAGCTGAATGGAGGGTTGGAATCCTGGCTTCTCCCATGGACAATGGCTGTTCTGTTCTCTGCTTCCCACTGGTCCTGGCACTGCCAGCATAGGAACCTCCCTGGGGCTCTGGCCCTCCCCTCACAGGTGAATTCCTGACCTTGAATGGTGAAATTCTCTTGATCCTCCTCACAGCCAGGATTTTCTGCTATGTTTTTGTCACTAGTCAGCATCAGTCAAATACATGCCAACAAACATCTGGGCCAGGGTGGTGAATCCAGCAGCAGATCAGAAGTGATAATAGATCCCTGTTCTTCCCTGTAGCTGGGATCTCTCTTTCTGTGCTTTAATTCCTTCCTCCTTTGCTTCCAGATGTGCAGTTTGTTCCTCCACATCTCACATGCAAAGATTTGCTGAGACTTTCATGCCTCTGCTTTGCACCTTCCAAAAAGGAAATGGAGTTGGAGGGATTGCCTGAGAGGTTTTTTGAGCCAGTTTAGTGGTGGAATCTGTGGGGTGGCTCTGTTCAAGCTGGAAAGACCCAGGCAGGGCTTGGAGATGTCTGAAAGTGCCTGTGCACAACTTCCCCCTCCTGCAGCACCACAAGGGGCTCAGGACCCATCAGAGCCGGGTTGTGAATTCCCAGCTCCATGGAAAGACCCGAAACTAACTTGTACTCCAGTAAATCCACCCGGGGAACACTTGAGGAGCCAGGCTGTGGGGTTTGTGCCACAACTGGATTCTCTTGCATTGCAGTACGGTTGCTGGGCAGTGACACCAGTGAAACCAGTCTGATAAGCGACAGTGATAAATGACTGACGAGGCAGGGAAGGCAGTGAAGGCAGTCGGGCTCCCTCGGGCCGTACGGGAGCAGGGCCCCGTGGCGCTGAGGGGGTGCCCCGTGTCCCGCAGAGCGTGCGGCGGCTGCTGCAGAGCCCCCGGCTGTCGGAGCTGGACGCGGCACGGCTGGTGATGCTCTACGCGCTGCGCTACGAACGCCACGGCAGCAGCGGCCTCCCGGCGCTGCTGGAGGAGCTGCGCGGCCGCGGCGGCACCGACAGGTACCGCAAGGTAACCCCGGGCTGGGGCGGGGCGGGGGCAGCCCCCCTCAGGATGGGGGAGTCGCTGCTCTTTGGGGTGAACCCTGCCCGCTCCGGGTCAGCTCAGGGCCGTGCTGTCACACAGAGCTCTGAGCTCGGCTGGGACCCGTGGGGGTGGCTTTAAAAGGTGTTTTAAATAAGTGACTCGATTTCCATTTCCTACATCAGTGATACTGGGGGTTGGACTCAGAGGTCCTTTCCACTCCTGACTTAGTCTGTGGTTCTGTGACATTATGAAGGATTCAATAAAGAAGGGATGGCAGGAAGCTGATGGGAGGGAAGTGTGGCATGTACATGGGCCTGGAATGTGCTTCCTCTCTTCTTTTCCTCCCCCACTTTCTCCAGCTTCTGCAGCACAGACAGTGGCTGCAGCGAGGGGCTGGGGATGAAGAGGAGCTGGCAGGGAGGGAACAGGCAGCAGTGCCAGGAGCAGCTGGGGAGGAGGTGGAGGAGCAGGATGATGTCACCTCTTGTGGAGGAGCTGATGTCGCTGCTGCAGGCAATGGAGATGAAGCTTCTCCTCAAGCAGGAGGGTCGGGGCGGGCTGGGAGGTGTGGGGGTGCTGCTGCTCTGCCCCCTCACCTCCATGTGCAGTTCCACTGGGATCATTTCCGTGACTCCTTGTCCCCATTCCACACCTGGGGTGTCTGCAGTGACTCCTCACCCCAGCCTGAAAGGAGTTCCCAGGCTGACAGGGCTCCTGCCCTCTCCCTGCACAGCTGGTGTCCGCCGTGGTGGAGTATGGAGGGAAGCGGGTCCGAGGCAGTGACCTGTTCAGCCCCAAGGATGCCGTAGCCATCACCAAGCAGTTCCTCAAAGGCTTGAAGGTACTGAGCTGCCTTGGGGAAATGGGGACAGACTCAACCAAGACTGCAGCCCAGAGGAGCAGCAGGGCTGGCAGGAATGCTGTGGGCTGCTGGCTCAGGACTGGGGTTTCACAGAGAGGGCAGTGGCTTCAGGGCCTGATTCCACTGAGAATTCACTGCGAGTGAGCTGCTGGAGAGCTGCTCAATCCCAAATTCAGGGGTAGTACCTGCTGTGCCTCTGCTGATCCTCCTTCCTTGATGGGCCACTTCTTAAAGAGCTTCTCTCCTGCTGCAGGGCATCGAGAACGTGTATACCCAGCACCAGCCCCTGCTCCAGGAAACCCTGGACCAGCTCATCAAGGGAAGGCTCAAGGACAGCCAGTATCCCTACCTGGGCCCCAACACACTCCGGGACAGGTACACGGGGCCTTTGGGGCAGAGCCTGCATGGGGACATCCCTGCTGCCTGTGGCACTGTCCCCACAGCAGGGCTGGACTGATGATGAACAGAACTGGCACAGAAATCTCTTGGATGTGGAGGTCTCATATGCCCAAGAATATTCCTGGAGCAGGCTCCCAGGACTGGGATATGTCTCATCCTGGCTTGCCTTGCTGGCTCAGATGTGCCATTCCCATTGGGATGCTCAGGTGAAGGATGAAACCCTCGCTCGTCAGAGCTGGCTCTGTGATAGCTGTGCCATCTGGTGTTTGGGGGCTGCCAAAAATAGTCCAGCTGCAGGTCTCCTTCCTGAGACCTGTACCCGAGACCAGTACTGTTCCCACTTCTCCCTGCTGGAAGAAGGCAGCAGACCTAACCCAAACTCTGAGGGGACACAGGCTTGGGGTGGTTAGTGGTGATACAGATCATACTGGGAAAGGACTGCACTCACCTTTTCCATGAGTTTTCCCTGCTTTCTCACATCCCCTTGGGTAGGGAGGAAGTGGTGTGGGGGTCCCTGAAAATCTAGTGGCCAACACGCTCCCTCTGTGCCTGTGTCCTAACCAGAGGGGGGCAGCTTTGCTGTCCATGCAGTGATCCAAGAAAGAAATCCCTAGTGTTGGTCTTTCAAGGGATTGGGAGGGTGGTTTTGGGAGAGGGAAGGAGCAGCTCACTTGAAAGCAGGACGTGCACTGCGGACCTGAGTTTGTGCTGGGAGGGAGAAAAGCACTTCCCTCCTTTCCCCCCTTCCTCTTGCTTGGTGTCTCTCTACCATCCCACATTTCCCTGTTGGCTGGAAAATGTCCCCTCAGGTGAACTGAGGCACAAATTCTGGTGGTTCCTGGTCAGTCACAAGCACAAGCTGCCCCGAGCCTGGGAGCTCCAAGGCAACGCTGTGTCCTCGCCTGACTCCAGAATCAATGCTGATTTCCCAGCCCCAGCAGATCATGTATTAAACACGGGCATGTGGATCCACAGGGGTGGTGCTGCTGGAGGCTGCTCAGGGCTGGGTGAAAGTTCAGGAGAGGAGAGGTTTTGGGGGATTCAGTTTTCAGCTCCGAGCCCCGCACGTCACGGGGATGAGGGAGGGTCTAAAGGAGGTGCCCTCGGGATCATGGCTCACTGCCTCCTCCAAGGTGCAGGATTTATCCTTGGCTTTGTCTAATCCCAACTCAGTATTTGTGCCTGCTCCATCCCAGAAAAGTGTCCAAGGCCAGGTTGAAGAGGGATCCACCTGGTCTGGAAGGTGTCCCTGCTGTGAACAAGAGGAGCTTTTAGGCCCTTTCAACCCAAACCACTCCATGATTTGTGCCTTTATTCCAGGCCTCAGGACATTATCGTGTTCCTCATCGGAGGGGCCACCTACGAGGAGGCTCTGGCTGTGTTCAACCTGAACCGCTCCAACCCCGGCGTCCGCATCGTCCTGGGTGGAACCACCATCCATAACACCAGGAGGTAAAAACCTCTCTGCAGACTCTGCCTGTAAAACTGTCAGGAATTTGGGATGCCTGCAGGATCCCCACATGGAAATGGGTGTCAGTACTCCGGACCCAGTTCTGCTCATGATGACTTAGGGCAGATCCCTGAGCTGGAGGTTTAATTTGCATTTCCATGAGCTCAAGGGCAGGCAAGTAGAGTTTTCCATAGAGTTTTTCTAGTTCATAACACTGAGAAGCCAGAGCAGCACATGGGAATTCAGCACTGAATGAACCTGCAGCCGCTTTGTTGAAGGTGGGCAAGGATTCCTATCAGTATGGAATTCCCAGGGAAATGTCTGGTTTACAAATACAAGTAAGTTTTCCTAAACCCAAATTACTCTGGGCACAGGAAGGAATTGAGGCCATAGTAGGAATTGCTTCCCATCAGCACAGCTTGCTGCTGGAATTCCAGAGCAGGAATTCTCTCCAGATTCCCAGTGCTCAATGTGGGGAAATCCTGAGCTGCTTCTGAAGCTCAGGATCTGCAGCTCCACCATTGGCTCCACTTGGATTGGTGCAGCTAGGAGCCACCTGGGCTGGTTTGGGCTCTGCTGCTGTGCAGTCCCTGAATTATTTACAGAAAAACTGGGATTCTGTATCCAAATTTGCATTTCAAAGAATGACGTGGGGAAAAAAAAAAAAAAAGGAAATTAAAAGGCTAGTGTTTTCAAAGGGCTGGATGTGGCTGGGTCCTGCCTGAGGAGGACAGCAAAGGGCCTGTTTTGGAACAGTCCTGTCCCAAATGATCCATTTTCCCTTGGATAAGGTTTCCCTGAGGATGGAAGGACAACAAAACCGTTTCCTGTCCACTGTTATCCACGATTCCAGCACAGTGCCCTAGGATCAGGGATATCTCACCACGTCCATGAGGTGTCTGATATGAGGAAAGCCAGGTTTTAGTGTGTCCCAATCCCTCACGTAATCCACGGCCTTGATGATTCCCGCGGGATTAGGGCAGATATGTCACCAGAAACAAGGGGATTTGGGTGTTAATGCGCCGAGCAGCCCTGTAAGCACCTAATCCTGGTTCCATTGTTCTTACTCCCTGCTGGAACCGGGACCAACATCTGTGGGCCCAGAGGGGTGGCCCAAAGGATGGAGAATTTGCTCTGCTCCTAGGGATTCCAGAGCAATTCCACAGGGTTTGGAGGAGAAAGGGTTACAAAGGATCAATAATCGGATAAAAAGGGTTGCCAGGAACATCTGGTGCTGGGGCTGACTCATCCTGGGCAGGTTGAGCACGAACCTGCTGGGACTAATCCCAGGATGTGGGACCTGACCCAGTTACCCAGTTACAGCCACGGTGGCGGCACCGGATCCTCCTGGGGACCCTCCTCACTCCGCGAGGCTCATTTCTCCTGGGAGTTCCATCTCCAGGCCCTGGCTGGGCTGCCATCCATGGAGGCACCTGCAGAGGCCTGTGCTGGGTTCTCAGCTGCTCCTGCAGTAGCTGCAGGCTCCTTGGAACAGCAGCTTCAGCAGGGGGGATTTGTGCTGTGGTGCAGCTCATCCCTGGAGGACAGGTGCTCTTGCCTCCAGGCACTCCAGACTGGAAATGTGCTCAGAGAGGCCATGCCAAGGGACCCCAAGGTGTCACTGGTCACAGGCACAACCTGCTCCAGACAGCACAGAACCAGGAGACCCTAAAAACACCAGTCATTCCCTGCCAGAGCTCAGCTCTGCCTGGTTCTAGTGCCTAAAATAACCTGGAAGAGGGAGAGCTCAGGTTGCAACACAAAGCCAGATGCCAGAGCCTGTGCCAGAGCTGGTGCTACCATGGGCAGTGCCGTGGCTGTGCCCCCTCCCAGCTGTGTCAAATGGGACTCAGAGCTGGGTGTTGCTGCAGGATTTTGCAGCAGATTTTAGGGTTTTACTATTTTTTCAAACCCCTCAAGATTTACAACTTGGGCAGAAAGAGCTGTTCCAGCCCCAGTTTAGGAGAATCCCATTTCTGTAGGATTTGTTGCATATCTTGGTCTGTATTTCTTTATCTTTTTGGGTGTTTTTTTAAGCATTGCTGTTGAGATCACCTGATCAGCACACTGAGGGATGAGTCAGCCTGGGAATGGCCATGGTGTCTCATTGCCAGAGGAACCATCCTCTGACAGCATCCTTCCAGCTGGGAGCATTCCTGGCTTTGGGAGCTGCTCCCAGCCGTGGGTGCGCGATGCCAGCGGGCCTGAGGCTTGTGCTGGGGACAGTCACAGCCCCTCTGGCCTCGGGCACCTCTCAAAAAAGTATCAGGGTGCCATGAGCAGATCTCTGGCCCTTGTTCCACTGACCTGAACCTTTCCTGGCAGCTTCCTGGAGGAGGTCACAGCCGCAGGATTCCGTGGTCGAAGCACTGACAGCTCCCAAGTCCCACCAAGGTCCAGCAGCCGACGGTGAATCCTCAAGGAATGAGTATTTTTTTTGCACGTTCAGAGCTTTCCCAGAGCAGAGCAGGATGTTCCTGCCGGAGCTTCCCCTCCACACCCAGAATGGCAGCAAATGCTGGAGCTGGCACTAGCCCAATGGCAAGAATGTGCCCCCACTGCAGCTCCTCATTGTGCCCTCACAAACAGCTCCAGGACTGGGATTGTCAGGTGAGAAGAGCCTGGGAAAGCCCTTGAATCCCTGCAGCTCCTGGCTCTTTACTGGGACACACTGGAGGAGTCCCATGAGGAACCCAGCAATGCTGCCCCATGCTGGGGGGAGCAGCTGTGGGGGTGCAGCTGATGGGCACAGGAGCCCTTTGCTCTGTTGTCAGTGTATGTTGAATCCTATTAAATTCCCCACTTTGGCTGAATCTGTCTGCTAGATTATTCCCACTTTCCCTTTCCCAATGCCACAAGGTGCATTTCAGCCTGAGCCTCCACGAGAGCTTTTTCTCCCCTCCAGGACCACACCAAGGAACCTGCAAGTACGTCTTCAGCTCTGCTCCCTGCCCTCTAATCAGCACTTGATTGGGAATTAACAAGCCAGATCAAATGAAATGAGCTCCTAAATCCCTGGGAATTATCTTGGCATCACAACTAAGTCCTGTTGATGTGGAGGAGAGCAAAGCCCTGCAGGGAGGAGGGGACCTGGTCCTGGGGCTCCTGGGCAGCTCTTTGGGGAAGGGAGGGGAGAACACAACCTGTGCTGGGGGAATTCTCTGCCCCCAGCCAGGGGTGAAACTGAGCGGGCACCTGTACACTGATTGTTTGGTGAATTCTGGGTTGTTGGGACAGGCAGAACCACAAGTGAATTCCCCCTTACAGGCGACTCAGCTCTCTGACAGCCTGAGACCCCAACAGAGGGGAGCTGAGCACAGGTGCCAGAGGACACTGGGCAGCCCGCTGCCCCATCCACTCTTCCAGCAGCCCCTTTCCCAGGCACCAGCGCTGTAATTATCGTCAGAGACACAGAAAAGCATGTGTCCTAATTAAACTCCACTTGCCTTCCAGGCAGCAGCTTCACACTTGATATCCAGAGGCAAAATGCTGTGTAGGGGGTGTTAAATACGCAAATAAACCAAGAGTTTGCTGATCCGCTCTGCAAGAAGACGTGTTTTTGGCAATTGTTTATTACAGATCAGCACAAGAAGCAGCTGCAACATCAGAGCCAGGGGTAGCAAAAGGGACCATGTGAACATAGGGAGAGACACAAACACACCTTGGAGAGGCTTTTCATTCTGCCCACAAGGGATGGGGATGGGAATGGGGACAGGGATAGGGATGAGAAACTGCACAGACTGTGTCACCTGTCCCACACTGGTAAGCAGCCTCCAGGGCCGGCCTCACTGCTGGAAGTGCAGCCGCCTGTTCCTGGTACAGATACGGGAGACGGGTTCCCTCCTATCTCCTTCCTTCCATGTAAATTGTTGATGTTTCCAGCTCTGAATCACTGGTCACATCCTTCACAGTGTGACTCACTGTCGCACTGAGGATTCCGACTGCAGCTGAATTCCTGCTCCCAGGGATGGGGACGTATTTGCAGGTGCATTACCTGCTGTGGTTTCAGGGCGACTTCCCTGGCACTAGAGGACGTTTGGGAAGAGCGTGGGCCCTGTGTCCAAAGGGCACGACAGAGCTGTCCTACTGCCACCAGCACTGTGCCATCTGGTATTGGCCGTCAGCCGGTGCTCTGTAGGCCCTGGCTACCAAAAAGAGGATGTGAGGAAGGACAAGTCTGGTTGGGAGGCAAAGTGTCATTAAATAAACCGGCAGGTTCTGTGGTGTCCCAGGGATACATTGGGGGCTCCGGGCAGCCGGCGTGGCTCATCTGTCCCTGTGCCATCAGCCCTGCCTGGACCAAGCTTTGGCTATGTGGGGCAAAAGCAGAAATAGACACAAGAGATGGCAGATCCTGGTCCTGGCGCTGTGGAGTTCAGGTCTGCACAGGCACAGGACAAAAAGGCAACCCCTGGATTTGGTGTAGAGAGTGACTTGTGTCTCTGTCCCAGGTATTCTCAGGTATCCACTGCATCCACATATCACAGCAAAAATGCCAGTGCTCAGAACAGGATACAAACACAGAAGCTTTTAAAATACTCCATTATCCAAGTACATCCCTAGGACTCTGTGTGCATTAATTCCAGAGCACTGGGGTGAAACTACAACGTGAAATCAGGGGTGGAGAATGTTGTCCAGTGATGGGACGGACTGTAAAGCTGGGATGGGATGGACACTGTCATTGGAAAGCTGATCCACTGATGGATGATGGATCAATCTATTTCTGGACAGCACCACTTTCCCCTTTCTCTGCTTTTCTCTCTACCTCACCCATTTATGACCCATAAATCCCATCCGTGACCTCAGTCCCACACTCCGACTGTTCTGGACTAGCAGGACATGAAGGAAACAGACAAAATAAACCAAAAAAGGGCGGTTTTTAGGAAGCCAAGTGTCTCCTCACTTTTGGAAGCCGTGCTCTGAATCCAGCTGAATCCCGGCTGTCAGACCCTCCATGCTGGAAGCGACCCCTTCTCCCAGCCCCCTCCCCGGGAAATCTCCCAGCTCCTCTCTCCAGAGGGATTTGTTCACACTTCTGAACACCTGTAGGGGAGGAAACCCTCCCAGTGCCACCCGGCTGCTTCTCCCTCTCCCAGGAAGTTTCCCGGTGACCCGCGGCACCGCCGGGAAGGCGGCCGGGCCCCGCTGGGGACAGCAGCTGAGGCGCCGCCCGCCCCGCGGCCGCTGCCCCACGGGGACCCGAGTCCCCGATGAGTCAGAGACAAAGAAGAAAAACCCTCGTGGGCTGCGATTCGCCCCGTGCCGCGAACCCCGACGTCACGGGCGCGGCTATAGATGGAGCTCGGGAGCCCGGCGCAGCCCAGCGCAGCCCCCCGAGCTGCGGGATGGTGGCGGCGGGGNCCACCCCCGCCCCAAATCGCCTCCGAGCGCACCGGGAAACGATGAAAAAGAATAATTCTGCAAAAAGGGTGAGTAGAGAAGGGGTTCTTCGCCGGGGCAAGGCAGGGTGAGGGAGGCTCCTGTATGTTTCGGGGTGGGGGTGGGGGGGGGCTTGGCTCTCCTGGGGCCGGTTGTTCGCTTCGCCTCTGCGCCCCCCGCAAAAAGAGCACAGACCCCCAAAGAGATCCAAAGAAACCCAAACCCTGCACCCGGCCCTGCTCCTGCCCCTGCCCAGCGCCCCTCCTGCCGCCCGCACCGCCACAGACGCTGGGTGATGTAGGCAGGCAGTTTTCATCTTGGAACACAAGGAAACGATAAAATCCGGAGGCACCATCAATCCGTGGCTCTTTGCCGTGTTGTGTGCTGCACCCAGCGATCTGACCATCGCCGCCTACGGAGACACCTCTCATTTATTAATATAAATCAGCCATAGATTTCACCTCTTGGATTAATTGCTCATAAAAAAGATCCAAAATGCAATTTTCACCGCCGTAAAAAAAAAACCCCGGGTGGTTTACATCCCGCCCATCCCCCTCCCGTTCCCCTTTCCATGGGTAAATGCCCCTTGGATGAGGCGATGGAGACACCGGCCTGTCTTATATAACCGCGGACGGAAGCCTGCCCGCTCCTCGCAGCCTCCTCCCGATGCTGCCGCTGTCGCTTCGTGCCTGCAGCACAAAAATCCCCGTGGAGTGACCCCGGGGAAGGACTCGGTCCCGGCGGCGGCGAAGAGAGGGGCCGGAGGGAGGGGGAGACAAAAGTTGGGCAAAGAGGGAAGGGGGCAGAAAAGGAGTGTAAAACCGAGAATAATCCAGTTTTCCCCCATTTTCTTCCCTCTCGCTTTTGTGTTAGGGGCACCAGGATGGAAACCAGCAACCTGTGCAGCCGGAGAAGGTCGGCTGGGTGCGGAAATTTTGTGGGAAAGGCATTTTTAGGGAAATCTGGAAAAACCGTTATGTGGTTCTGAAGGGAGATCAGCTTTACATCTCGGAGAAGGAGGTAGGATCGGTGTCAGTTTCCTTTCCCATCCCCCCTTCCTCCCTTTGCATATGAAAGGCGCAGCCCGGCCCTGCCCAGCGCCCCTCCAGCGTTAGCCGGGCCCGGGAGGTTCCTCGGGGGCTTCTCCCCGGGCCGGCCCGGCGGGACCCGGCCAGGGCCGGGCTCGGCTCTGACAGCGATTCTGCCAGACAGCTCTGCTGGGAGACATTTTCCCAGCTTGGAGACACGAAGGAATTCACTTAGCGAGAGTTAAGCCCTCAAACATCTTTCCGCCGCGGCGACAGCAATGCCGGCTCCCTTCTGTGCCTGTTCTCCGTCCTTGAGCCCAGCACTGCCTTGTTCCCACCTGCTCACTCTCTATTTGGAAATAACTCCACTCTCCCAACTGGAACCGAGCCATTTACAGGTCGATCTCTTGTATTTCCCCCTCCCCCCCATGCCAAGAGGAAAACGGGGAATCGACATCCTGTTGTAAGACATTCCCTCTCCACTGCCCCTCTTCTCCTTGCTGTGCTTTGGGGTTTAACGTGATGTTGACATTGGAGGTAATCGGATGTGACTGTCAGGCTGAGCCAGCACCTGGCTGTCCTTGCACGCCCCCCCTGTGCTTTTTTGTCTCCACAAATCCATCAGGGAGAACTCCCCAGGCCTGAACTCTCCTACCCCCTGTCCCCTGTGACATCCCAGAGCTGCACTGAGCAGAGTGGTGCCCACAGCAGGCATGGGGATAGCTCCAGCTCAGGGAATTTGAGATCAAATCCTGGTTTCTCTGGGTTTTTCCCCTCAGTGGAGGTAGTTTCCCGACAGACCGTGGTTGGATGCCCAGCTGCCTGACCTGGCTCTGCCAGTACCTGGAGAGAGGAAGGGACAATTTGATTTGAGGCTGGTTGAGCCATGGACATGGCAGAGGGTCAGGGCTTGATATAAGAGAGAAATGGCCTAAAAATTTGACTGAATGCCCAGGTCCTGCTGAGCTGCTTGCTGGCATTCCAGACTGGGGGATTTTGGTCCCTGGACGCTGGGCACCTTAGGGATCCTGCTCCCATCAACCTCCTGGCTGCTCCAGAGCCAGAGAGAAACACAGGAACAAGCAATAGATGTCCAGGTAGCTACAGATCAAATCCAGGTGTGCTGGGAGCCCAAGAGAGGGATGAGGCTGGAGGAGCCATGCGGAACTTGTTCCAAACAAGAAGCTCTCGTGTTTGTATTTCATAGGGGGAAAAACTCACAGCTGGTCCCGAGGCAGCCCCCAGGCTCCACGTGTGTGTGAGGGACCATAAATAACATGCAGCAGCCACTGCTGAGGCTTTATATGGAAGAATCTGTGGCCAGCAGAGACGTGGTCACAGAGATGACTTCTGGTGCCAGTGTGTGCTAAGGTGACTGACTCTGTGCTGGCCACGGAGGAGACATGGGGTGCTGGTGGTGACTCTGTGCCTGTGGCACGGAGGAACATGCCAGTGTCAGGGTCTGGCATCCTGGGGGATCTCACTGTAGGGAATCCCGAGGAATTCCTGCGGGGTATCCCAAGGCTGCCTGCTCACACGTCTCAGAACGCGTGGTGCAGGGTTTGATGTCAACCAGAGCATCAGCACTTAGCAAAGCCAGGAGCCCTTCTGGGCCCCTGGGAAGGCCCACGTGTGACTCCAAGCTCTTCTCCCAGAGCACCTGGCAGCTCATGTTGTGCTCAGTGGCTGCTCCAGAGGTGATTCTGTTGGCGAAGCCACATTCCCGGCCTTCCCCACCATCTCAGAGCAGAAAGGGTTAAATCCCAAGGCTCCCGGAAGCTCCTCAGCTCTGCCATGTGCTCATTAAATGAATTCAAACCAGACATTTATTTACTTTTGGCTGAATTTCTCCATCTGGGAAGCAGGGCAACGAATCCCATCTCCTCAAATTGCATGGGGAAGGGGAATTGTTTGTTCCACACTGGGATCCCTCGGGAAGTATGTTTGCTAGGGGCAGGTGTTGATGCTGCACAAAGAGACTGCGGAGCAGAACTGCTCGGAGCTGAGCGTGGCCTGAGGTCTGGAATGGGGAGATTTCCAAAATTCAGACTTACAAAACCCCGTCAAATATCTATGCTGATTCCTCCTGGGAATCTCCGTGCTTTTCCACTTGTCTATCTAGACTTGCAGGTCAGAGACTAGCCCTGATTATTTGGTTTTGTCAGGAGAATTTGGGACTGCCTGATAGGAGCCTGGGCTTTTCCCTGGCAGAGCCAAGTCTGTAAGGAGAGGAAATGTAGTTTTTCAGCCCAGCTGATAGAAAATGCTAAGAGGGTGTTTGAGTGCTGCCTTTTGAAAGTTGTGTGGACTCGTCTGACACCTCCCAAAATGGGAACTTGAGGCCCCGGCCGTACTCACTTCGCTCCCCCATGGCTGCTGAACTCCATGAACTCACAGCAAAATCCTCGGTTATTCAGCGTTTGGTCATCGGCCAAAAGCAGCTCTGTGGAGATGAGCCGCGGCGGGCTGAGCTCTGCTGAACACACCACCACCTTCTTAGCTCGCTCTTGCATTCTTTCCCTTCACTCTGCTCACCACGGTCCCTCCCCCGGCACATTTCTGGGAATTGTTCGCCGTTCCTGGCCCAGCTCTGTCCCGGCCGAGCTGACACAGCCGGGCCAGGCACTTCCTCGCAGGAAGCCGGGGGCTGCCAGACAGCTCCAGCCCGGCTGACACGGGGGATGAGGAAACGCTTCTCTTGAGCATTCCCTTGTTTGCTACCAAAGGCATCGGCTCAATTAGCACAAGAGCACTCGAGGAGGTGCCGATCCTGGCTGCTCCTGGGCTCCAGCAGGCACAGCCGGTGAGGGGGCTGCGGGTGCATTTGCGTGCTCGGTTCTCTAATGCTGCACAGGGCGTTTGCCCTCAGCGAGCGCTGCTGTACACAGCACAGTGGCATTTGGGGAAGAATTTCCTCCCTGTGAGTGTGGTGAGGTCCTGGCACAGGATGCCCAGAGAAGCTGTGGCTGCCCCTGGATCTTTGGAAGTGTCCATGGCCGAGAGGGATGGGACTTGGAGCAACCTGGGCTAGTGGAAGGTATTCCTGCCGTGAATTAGATGAACTTTAAGGTCCCTCCAAAACGATGTCACTGTGTCTCTGGTAGCCTTATTGGTGACTCTTTGGAGAAAACTGAAGCAGCCACATCCTGGCATCATCCTGTCACTGCTGAGGGCATTGACCCAGCTGTGACAAGGACTGGCTTCAGTCAGGTCTGCCGGAAGCTTCGTTCCTTGCTGAAGTAGAGCTGCTCAGCTGGAGGAAGTTAAACTTTGGTCACAGTCTACAAGGGGAACTGTCTGTCCCAAAACTGTTTGTGTATCGGGCTGCACTGAGAGTCTGGAGGTTTCTGGTTACATCCTGAGCCGCACTGTGACCTCCCGTCCCGTGGGTGCCTTACACTGGGTGTCTTGTGATTTTCTGTACCTTCTGCATTTTTCCATGTCAAATCATTACCAAAAATCCCACACTGGTGTGACTGAGCACCTGCCTTGCCCCTCTGTGCATGGTTTGGCCCCAAAACAAAGCCCTGACCTGGGTCCAGGAGGTTCGGAGTCACTGCAAGTCACAGCTTGATGAGGAAATTCAAACTCTCATCAGTGAGACACCCAAGGGTGGTTAATTAACCCAGAGACCCTCCCACTGGCAGCGCGCTGCAAGAGTCTTCCTATGGGAAGGGGCCTGTGGAAGCACAAGCTGTGACCCTCTGCAGTAGGATTTGGGTGCCATGGTTGGTATTGTGACTCAGGACGTGCCCACAGCCCCCACATCTCAGGGCTCAGGCAGTGCCTTGGGGCCAGCTGCGGGGGAAGGAGTGCAAGGAGTGCAAGGAATGCAGCTCCTCCTCAGAGCTGAGCAGCATCAGCAGTGTCAGCCTTGGCACAGGCAGCGACACCCCAAGCAGGGGCAGCTGCCAGGGGTGCGGGGCTGCGTGATCTCATGGCTGCAGAGAAATGTTCCCTGCTCTAGGGATAGGGGATGCTTCTGATTCCTTTTACTTAGCTCAGTTTCCCTTCCCTCACCTGGCCACATATAAGAGCTGCAGGTGGAACCGCAGGGCAAGGTTGTTTTGCTTGCCTTGAATGGGTACAACTCAATAGCAGTGCCAGCAGACAGCACCTGCTGGGATTGATTCACCTTAATCCTTCCAATCTCAAGCTCCCCTCAGGGCACAGGGACCTGTGGTGCCACGTGCCAGCAAAGCTCTGAGATCCCTCAATTCTTAAGCCCTTGGCAGCTGTGGGGAAGGAAAGACCTGCTGAAAACCTCCCAGCTGGGAATGGTTTTGCCAAAATCAACCATCGACCTCTTGCTTCATCCCTTCCTACTGAGAACTGATACTAGAGGCTGCTTCCTGCTGGGCACTTCCCGCATGCTGGGACACATCCAGCAATATCCTCTTTGGTGAAGCCTGGAAGGTTTGATTTGGATGGTTCCTGTCCCACTGAGAACGTGGAGGAGGTGACATCCTGCAGGTTTGTCACCTCCCTGCAATTGTCACAGTGACTGGGATTTCAGCTCTGTTGGCCACATGGTCCCAGTAGGTCTGTGGCTCCTCAGGGGCTGGTTTTATTCTGTTTTCATGGAGCTGCATGACTGTCCTTGGCCTCTCCTAGCTCTGAGACTGCTCTGAGCTGACTCTCATGCCACCACCTCCCTCCTTTTGGCCTCATGAGCATCCCAAAAAGAACAAGAGAGCTGGCAAGTGCCTCTGGAGTTGCCTTTTACCTTCCTTCTGTCCAGTTTCTCTCTCTGCACACTGGATGCTCTGCTACATGAGCATGAGAGAGCTGTGCCCCTTGTGAGACACCCACTGTTCTTCCCGTGCCACCTGGAATTTCTGTGCCATCACTGCCAGGCTGTGCTGACCCTCTTCCCCCAGGAATCCCACTGTGGATGTTGTTTATTGCCAGGTCCCCTCAGTGTGTCAGAGTACAGTGTCAGAGCCCTGGCTCGTTCATTCAGGGGCGCTTGGAGGACAAGCTGCACCTGCAGGGTGTTTGAACCAAAGGCACCTGCTCTGTCCTGCGGCCTCCCGGGGATACTCCTGGAGGCAGGAGGAGTCCCAGCTGTGTGAGCTCTACAGAGGAAGGGAAGGCTGGGGAAGCCCCAGTGACCCACATGAGCAAACATCTGGAGCAAGGGCTCTGGTCTCAGCCACAGAGCTCAGCTGGGGGCTCGCAGGGAGATCGGCTTTTCCTGCTGCAAATGAGTTGAGCAGAATCCAGCTGAGATTCTTGGAAAGAGGTGGATTGTAGGATGGGAGTGGGAAGAGATCAAAGCTGATTAGCAGCATGCAGGGAGGATGTGCAGCCAGACAGTCTCTGTTATCACACCCAGACACAGGGGATGTGTCACAAGAGGAACCAGCTCCGGGCCGTCAGGGATGGCAGTGCCAGTGATTGTCCTGTGGATCCTGAGGACACACTCAGAAGCACAAGAATAGAGGATAGAGGGGAGCTGTTGTCATCAGGCAGGGCCAGATGGTCAGTTTATCCATGCCCCTGGGTAGGAAACTGGTTTAGTCACCCTCTGATTAAATTCTACAGAAGAATCATGGGGAGTTTCTTCAGTGCTTCCCCAAACTGTGGAGGAAATGTATGAAATGGGGTGGAGTCCTTTCAGGAAATCCAAGGGCTCAGACCTCACCACCATCTGCCTTCCCAGCACCCGAGTTACACACCCTCCACCAGCGATGCAGCCTGGAATGACTGGCTGGAGTCGGATTAAGCAGATGGATGTGGATTTGAGCCTGCTGCAGTGTCTGTAATGGACATGCAAAC
Source organism: Regulus satrapa (assembly GCA_013396955.1). NCBI lineage: Eukaryota > Metazoa > Chordata > Aves > Passeriformes > Regulidae > Regulus > Regulus satrapa. The sequence goes on along the minus strand of VWZN01019133.1, from coordinate 36,621 downwards.
CTGAGCTGTCTCCCACCCCAGTTTCCTAATTCCTCATGTTTACCATGGAAAAGTGGAGCTGTAGGAGAAGGAATGAGAATGATGCATTAGCAGAGCAATGAAGAGAGGAAGGGTATGGACAGCTTTGCCATTTCCCCTTTGCTTCAAGTGTCCCCAAAAGGACGGCACTGCCAGGGGTCAGCATCCAGACCCCTGTGTGTCCCTAGATCCCTGCCTGTCCCCCAGTGCAGCCGCAGCCTCGGTGACCCCGTGCAAACACACTGATCAGACACTGATCCATCCCCATGTAACCGTCACACCCTGGCAGTGCAGAGTGCGGGGAACAGACCTAGAAAATGGGAGCTCTTGTAAAGTCACTCAAGGACTCTTCAAAGGACACTGAGAGCCTTGTGATAGCCCAGCAGCCCCTGCCCTGGGGGGTGGGTTCTGCCCATAGCCCCCTTCCAGGGCTGAGGCTCAGTGTCATGTCCACACTCTGGGCCTGGCAGTGCTTCCCCCAGCTTCCAGCACAGGGGTAAAAAATAGGAGGGTCTAATCCTTATTGTTCCACCTCTTGTTCAGCCATCTACAGAGAGTAATTGTCCTTTTGAATTAGAGATGAGACTCTGCCTTCTCCCGCACCTCCCAGCTCCACCCTTGCCCCCTCCCAGCACACAGGGGCCTGTCCTTGTGGCTGAAGTAAATCCTGCACATTTTGAGGGTCCACAAGCAGGAATGCTGTGTCTGATCACACCTGCTGGACTGTTCTGCCTGTTGCCAGTAACTCTGGGCATAGAAGAGGCAGGAATTAAGCTGGCAAAGTGTGATTTTCTTGCTATTCTTCTAAATATTCCCCCTCATTCCAGAAGAGACAAGTCAAAACCCTCATGTTGAAATCCTGCTGGCTGGAGCAGCAGAGTCTCTCTCTGACATCTGCAAAGCTCTAATTTTCTTGCTGTTCTGCAGGTAAAAGATGAAAAAAACATACAGGAAATGTTTGACCTGAGTGACTACGAGAAATGTGAAGAGCTCAGGAAGTCCAAAAGTAGAAGCAAAAAGAACCACAGCAAATTTACACTCGCCCACTCCAGGCAGCCTGGAAACACGGTATGTGGGGCTTGCCCAGATGCAGCCAGCCCAGAGACCACTGGCTCACGGGGTGGGCAGGGATGTGGACAGTCCTGGGGGATGCAGGGAAGGGAGGGATGGAGATGGTCCTGGTGTTTGCTGTGTGGGGCAAACAGGGCTGGAGGCTCAGCTCTGCTTTGCCTTTTCTGTGGAGGCTGTAGGCCTCACACTGGCCAGGGCCCATCTCTGTGAGTTCTGGCACTGACCTGAATTCCCTCTTTTGTAGGCACCAAATCTGATCTTCCTAGCTGTGAGTCCAGAAGAGAAAGAGTCCTGGATTAACTCCCTCAACTCTGCAATCACACGTGCTAAAAACCGGATCTTGGACGAGGTGAGTGGGATTCTGGCTGAGCCCTGGCTCCCCTGTCCCAGCCTGGTTGAAGGTTTGAGACTGCTGGGAACAGCCCTGTCTTGGGGACACATCCACACAAAGTCCATCAGTCCCACTTCTCAAGGGGAGTGTGAAAGTCCCAGTTAGACAAAGCAGCTTCTGCCAGGAAAAATAACAGAGAAGGCCCAGTTCAGCCTCCTGCGGGGGACACAGGCTGTACTCAGAATGCCAGGTGGGCTGGCAGAGGTGGGTTAGGGTGAGCATTCCCACACAGTTTCCTTCAGTGTGAAGGAGAACCTACCTGGAGCAGGCTGTGCCCTCCCTCCAGGGCTGACTCTCACATTAATGTTTCATGGCAACCCTTCCTCAGCTCAGACCTGTCTCAAATCTCCCATTCACACTCAGCTTCCCACAGCGCCATAGCACTGCCAGGAGGCTCTTTCCTCTCCTGGATGGCGGCACAGAGCCTAGAGTGAAGGAAAATCAAGGTCAGATTATAGGAGAGGCTTTAGAGCAGAAAGCAGCACAGCAAACACCAGGAGAGGTGGCTTTGAGGAGAGTCTGTCACGGGAGTCTTTGCAAACAGCTTCAGTTGTCAGGAATGACCTGAACAGATGTAATCCCATCATGGCACAGAGGGGAGAGACCAGGCGAACACTGGGGTGTTTCCAAGGCTGGACTCCCACACCCCATTCCCTGCCAGTCTCCTCCTGCTTACAGCTCCAGGAGCTGGGAATGGCTCATGTTCCATGCTCACAGCCTGTCATCCTGTAGGTCACTGTGGAAGAGGACAGTTTCCTTGCCCACCCGACGCGTGACAGAGCCAAGATCCAGCACTCCCGGCGCCCTCCCACACGAGGTCACCTCATGGCTGTGGTAGGTACAACCAATCCCAGACACCTGCTTGGGTGCAATTCCCCTGGAAGTGTTCCATTTGTAAGTAAGTGCAAGGAGAGCCGGTCTTGGAGCTCTATCCTGAACTGAGAGTTGCCATAAGAACAACTCTGGGTCATCAGCTCTTATCCTTTGTTCTCATGGATCGCTGCACTGTGCAGCCCTCCTGGCAAAGTCCACCCCAAGGCTGTGACACTGAGCACACATTCCTGCTCCCTGACTGTAGCATGTATCTGCATTGCAGAGACTCTTGGAAGCAGGGGCAGCCGTTCTGGTGCCAACTCAGCTCTGCTTTCTGCCCCTCCAGGCATCTACCTCAACCTCGGACGGAATGCTGACCCTCGACCTGATCCAGGAGGAGGACGCCTCTCCGGAGGATCACAGCACCTGCGAGGAGAGTTTCCGGGTGGATCTGGACAAGTCCGTGGCACACCTCACTGCTGGGCGGCGTCGCTCGGACTCGGAGAACACCAAGTCATCGGAGAAAGGGCGGACAGGGAGCCTCCCGCGACAGGAGGTGAGCTCGTGGGACAGAGCTGGGCACCGCAATGACTCCTTTGACAAAGGGACCATGTACACACCGCAGGTCCCCAAAAAGCTTTCGCACTCAGAAAAGAATAAATGTGCCTCCATGGAAGAAATCCTGTCCCGACGGGACTCTTCCACACACCGGGCGGTGCTGAGGAAGGGGCTGGAGGCTCAGTTTGCCTCGGCAGAGCCAGAGCAGCTGTCCCGGATACAGGAACTGGTTGCACTGAAACTGGAAAAAACTCAGGAACTGCTGACAGAGGTGAAGGGCTACGGGGAAGGCAAGAGAAAGACCAAGGACTCCAATACCAGCACCACCATCACCACCACCTCTTCTTCCTCATCATCTTCCAAGTCGGACTCTGAAAGGATCCTGCAGGAATCTGAGAGGCTGCTGGGGGAGGCTTCCTCCACCTGGAGCCAAGCCAAGAGGGTGCTGCAGGAGATCAAAGAGCTGAGGGACCTGTACAAACAGTTTGAGCTGCAGCAGTCAGACTCGAAGCCCAAACAGAGCTCACAGTCGCAGTTTAGGAAGAGCATGATGTGAAGGCAAGCCTTGGCATGACAGGGAGGGACTGGGGAGGGCAGCCATATGGTCTTTTTTTTTAATTATTATTATTATTATTATTTACAGTGTTGAAAGAGTGAAAAGGTGCCTGTTCTCACCCAAATTTGCTTCTCAAAGCTTGGACCTTTCCTTCATCACATCCCCTGATGAATCAACCCCGTGTTCCAATAAATCAGTTGCAGTTTATATCTCCTTTGTAAGAGCTCCCTTTTGCACTTCAGGTCCCAGCTCCTGTCATGCTCCAAGGACAGGAGTGAGCACTGATTCCTGGGAACTGCCTGTGTCTGCCTGGAGCATGCCATGGGGTGGAGCTGAATGAGCCCTGGCACTGCTGCTCTCACGTCTGGGCTGTACCCCAAACGACATCTCTTTCACCAGGACCACTTGCCCTGTTCCCGCTCAGAAATAAATTACATTAAAATGTCAAAAAATGCACCACTGCCTGGAAATCCCCACTATCCAGGAACTCTACTGAAGATGTGGGAAGTCCAGGCTGGTCTCCAGCGTTACACAGGCCATTGAAGCATTTTCTGTGTGCAGCTTGCAGAGAGCTCTGTCCTGGAAAACACATGTGAAGTGTGTTTTCACCTAGAAAAAAGACGAAAATGGTCCCCTAGAAAAGTTGGGGCTGGCAGCTGTTATTTTGGGATATATGCACAGCCCTCTGGAAGGGCAGCAGCAACACAATCCATATCCACCCTGATCCTTTCAGGCCATGAATGCTTCACAGACCCCTTGGCCCCTTGCAGTGGGAGGTAGCAGTGAAGTGTCTTCCTTTCTGTGCAACCAGAGGATCAAAGCCTTGGATTCAACAGCCCACACAGGCAGTTGGGGGGGTAGGGGGGGGGTTGGGCTTTTCCATTCTCATTCTTTTTTTTTACCTTTCTTTGAGCTGAAAAATCAGGGGGTGTGTGCAGGAGCCAGACACCACAAGCCAATGGCAGTTTTGGTAGGTTTGCCTTGCTCTCTCAGGGGTCATCGTCAGACAGCAGCAGGCTCTGCTTGGGCTGCCCAAGATCTGAATCGGCCCCACTGGAATGAAAGCTGAGCCCAGAACAGAGCTCAGATCATCTGCTCATGGGCTGGCTCAGCTTTCACACCTACAAGCAGGACATGGCTGTGTCTCACGAGTTCACTCGTGGTGACATCCAACTGCTACTTGTTTTTTAAAAGGAAACCTAATTCTCTTACCTACATGGAAAATAGTCAACGAAAATATTAAACCCACAGAGTTACTTCCTGATTGTGGTTGGTGTTTTCTCTTTCCTTTCCTGGCTGGGATGACAACATTTTTTTTTAAATAAAGAAAAAAATAAAAGCAACCTCCAAACCTTTCTCAATGAGTTTGGCTTAACCAGACTCCAGTGATACTCCAGGGATAACTTTCAGCGCCTTTCCACATGGATGAACTGGGTTGCTTCACAAAGTTTTTTTGTAAAGAACCACTGAACCTCCCTTGTGGGGAGGTGCAGTGACCTGCATCCCAGGTAGTGCCAGTGAGATGCTGTATTTGTGACTCCCATACCAGTAACTCTCCTTGGATTTTGGAATAGTCACTGTCACGCTGCTCTGAGCGGAGGCCTCTGGAAGAGGCAGCACATGCTCTGGGAAGGGCCGAAAGGTCACCATGAGCAGTTGCTGGTGCAGCTGCCCCGGGCACACCTGAGCAGCTCTGCCCTGCTCTCCTCAGGGAGGCCCTGAAGCTCCTAAGGGCAGTTTTGGGGATTTTGTCTCTCTGCTCACCCCTCAGAGTTTTCCCCCCCTGTTTCCCTGCTGCCTCCCACCAGCCCCCTGCCCAGCCTCCTGCCCTCGGTGGCATTCCCAAAGCCGCTGGCACGGTGCAGGGAGCTCTACGGAGCTGCAAAGCCAAGGGCAGCACAGAGGTGGCTTTGTGCATCGCCCCCCAGCCGCCGGTGGGTCTATCCATGCGGGAATAACGCTGCACAAAGGGGCCGTGCTCACCCAGCAGTGCGGCAGCCGTCTGCCATTCCCAGAAAGGGCCGGTATTGTCCAGTGCAGCAATTACGTTGGGTCTGGAGACAAAACACTGGATCATTACAGGAATACAGAGCGCCCTGGCCAGGCAGTGCACAGCAGAGAAGTCTGAAGCCTGATAATGGCCAAGAACTCTGGGTTGTGCCCAACTGTGCCTTGAAAACACGTACAGAACAGGGGAAAGGGGGGCTGGGAAGGGGATTTCCCATTACACTACAGGGAGACGGGATTGGGACTGGATTCTTAAGATGTAGGCAAAGCGTCTCCTATAAAAATAGCTGCAATTTGCTCAACACATGCTGAGGAGTGGGCAAGCGTGTGCTGTGCTTGTCAGCTGGCACTCGGCTCCAGTGCCTGCACTCCCTGCCTGCTTCCCAGCACAGCCAATCCCCGGAATGCTTCTGCTCCCAGCCAAATAAGGACCGCAGAGCGAGGAACCCCGGCTGCATGCGGCACACAGGAACCCACCCGCCCTCCCAGCCAAAGCGCCTTTTTTTGGTTATTTTCTCCCTCTCTGCCTCAAAAGCTTTAAGCAAACTCCTTCCTCCCTCCCTTCCTCCAGCCTCTGCCTTTCTAAGGGAGTAACAGAGACACATACCTTAGGATGGAATTTTTGGGAAGAAATTCCTCCCTGTGAGAGTGGTGAGGCCCTGGCACAGGTTGCCCAGAGACGCTGTGGTGACCTCAGGAAGTGTCCAAGGCCAGGGTGGATGGGGCTGGGAGCAGTCTGGGATAGTGGAAGGTTTCCCACCCCAGGGCAACAGGGGAACTGGATGAGATGTAAGGTCCCTCCCAAGACCCAAACCTTACGTGATTCCATGACTCTATGAAACACTGGCACCCTGAGAACACTGGGAACACTGGAACACTGGGAAGAGAGGGCTGAAAACCCAGCAAACCCCCACAAGCCACAGGGGCTGTGCTCAGACAGAGCTGACCCCCCCCCCAGAGAGTTCCTGCCCAGGGAGCACGTCTTGGAGTGCAGCCCCACAGATCAGCCCCATGTGACACACGGCCACCCTGCTTCACCCACTGCGGGTCTGGGGACAGAGGGGAGCAGCTGCAGTGCCTCCGCAGTGCTGAGAGACCACTGGAAAGAAGGAAGTACTGACTGAGAGGCTTTTGGTGGCTTTAAATAGAATTTACACTTGGAGGCAACTTTCACACTGCTGACGGGTGGCAAAATTTGGGTGTAAAGCAGAAGTGGCTTCATGTTGTTCCAGTAGCAATGGGCTATTCTGCAGGCTGGAATTACACCTAACAAAGCAGTTCACCAGAATAAAATTGTGGTGGATAAAGTCCAGTTTCTCCAGCAGTTTCCATCCTTGGAAAGAACCCCTAACCTCCCATGTGGAGCAAGAACACCAGTAACTCATAGCAGAGAGTCCTCAAGCTGAGGAGGGGGTGGATAAATACAGTTTTTCAACCCAGCTGATAGCTCCTGCTGTACAGAATGATTTTTTTTTTTCTTTTTGAGTTACTGGTGGAGAAAACTGCAGAAATCGTTGCGCTTTTTTTTTTTTTTCCTCCAATAAAGCAAATGCCTTAAAAAGAGAAAGTAAGATTTGTGTCCAGAGGCAGAAGGTGGGAAGCTATAGACCCTCCACTATCCCAACTGAATAATATGTTCACTATACCCTTAGAATAAATTCCATGGGATCCCAAGGCACTCCCATATGTTGTCAGAGCTGGGGGCATTTCCTGGATACCTGTGCCAGCAGCTGTAGGTGAATACCTGGCACTCCAGCGATGCTGCTTGCTCACATGACCCTGTCCCTCATCAGCTTTTACCCTCATGGGACAATCAATTTGGACCTTTGAAATGAAATGAGAACTGTGGTGCTCCCTACCTTAGAGTGCTAGAGAATTAAATCTTCTTCCAAGTCCCTAGAGAGGAAGGGACATAAAATAGTTTGACCCACATTCACAAAGAATAATTATTGACTTAACAAGTTCCAACTGGGTTTTCAAATTAAAGCTCAGCAAGAATAGACCCACTTCCCTAAAAAAAAAGAGAGAAAATGGAAAAATTCAGAGGTTTCGTATGACAGATACATCTGTGTGCAAATGTATCCCTGGTAAATGCACATGTGTGTGTTCACTCTCTTTAGGAAGGAATTCTTTGGTGAGATACACAGGACGGTGCCTTGGATTTCTTTTCCCTAAATATAATTTGAGCTGTCAGAGACTTCCTCATCAGGCTCAGAGATCCCCACACTCCTCTTCCTGAGTGGCCAGAGTGGCTGAATCGACACTGAGGATGTTTCACATGACACCTGGTAAAGTGACACCATGGAAAAGGTGAAAGGTGCAGCTGTAGTTGTACCCATTGGAAGTGTTTCCTGAGCCTGGCCCAGGAATATAAAATCTCTGCTTTCAGACACTGCTGATTTGTTTGACTCTATAAAATGTCCTGAGGGACTGAAAACTACAGTGACTCTTCCACTTCCTTAATTTGTAATGTGTTTAAAAATGTGTTGCTCTGTTTTGACACAAAATTATCCCAGCTCAGAGGCAAGAGAGGATTTAAAAATCTTTTTAACATTTGGGAATGTTTGGGAGAGGCCAGACAAACCGGAGTTCAAAGGGCAAAGCTCAGCCTCCTCCTGACACCAGTGCTTGGGAGTTCTGCCCTGAAATGGTGATTTCTCCTTCCAAACTCCTGCCCCGGGGCTGATGGAGTGGGGTCTGTGGTCAGAATAAAGAGCCCATACATGTAGGACAGGAGGACAGAGGGAACCATTCAGAGCTGGAGGAATCTGTGGCTCACAGGCTGATACTGGGCAGTAGGAAAAGGTCTGACATCGACTGGAGTGAGTCAGTGGAGATACGGACATCATTATTTAAAGGACTCCCAACAAATGGGCCAAGTCATTAATGGCTTTAAACTAAAAAAGAGGAGGTTTAGATGGGATTTTGGGAAGGAATTCTTCCCTGTGAGGGTGGGGAGGCCCTAGCACAGGGTGCCCAGAGAGGCTGTGACTGCCCCTGGATCCCTGGAAGTGTCCAAGGCCAAGTTGGATGGGGCTTGGAGCAATCTCGGCTAGTGGAAGGTGTCTCTGCCCATGGCAGAGGGTGGAACAGGATGAAGAAGAGCTGAGAACAAGGGATCGATCTGCATACACCCAACCTGCCTCTGGCCCTGCCCAGGGCTCTGCTTCCCTCCATCGGCGCCGGCTGCCCACAGGCTCCACTCGCCAGGTGCCGCTGTAGTTTGTGCTGCACCATAAAACATTCCCTGGGTTTCTCCAGAGCAGCTTCCCGCTCCGTGCAGCCCAGTGTTTCTCCTCCCAGCCCACTTGCTGCTATATATAATCTGAGCACTGTCTACCTTTCTGCAGACTGAGCTGGGAGTTGTGCTTCTCAGAAATTCGTGAGGTGGCATTCAGAACACTGATGGTTCCTGGAAAAGCCTGCTTGGAATGCCTGCTCCAGGCTGCTGCCTCTCTTGTCCTTTATAGGTCACAGGGTCACTCAGGTTAGGTCTGCTGGCAGGACACAAACTGGTAATGTTCAATAAATGAGAGGTCTGGCTCATACTGGCTCACAAAAATAACATTTGGCCTCTGAAGGTCAAATAGATCCTTTGGAAAATTGGTTTCTCTTTCCTTGATCAAGTCAGATATTTGCCTGCTGCCATCTGCTCCTTCCTGCCTTGCAGGGAAGAGTTCACCCACCACCTCACCAACGAGAACAAAACCACAGACAAATCTAGCTGAATTCTTGTTTCCTCCTGGGCACAGCTCACCCTTCCCATGACCTCAGTTTGTGCTGCTGCCGTGTTCCTCAGGCACCTCGTGACCTCAGTTTATTCCTCAGCTCTCAAAATGCCACTGTCTGTATTTTCAGATGTTTTAAAACCAACTTCCCTTTTAACAGTGACATTGAAACAGTTTTCTGCCATTTTCTTACTGCTCAGCAGTTTGGGAATGTTTCACTACACAGAAAAGTTATCTCAGGGGCTCAGGCCCCGGGATTTGGCCGTCCTGGGTTATGGAATAACAGGATTGGAATATGACAATGAATCCAGAGCAGGTGAGACAGGAAGAATGGGGCCTCTGCCATGTCTTTGGGGCATGATTTGGGATGAATCACCCTGTTCTGTGTGCGCTTAGCCCATGCCAAGGGTAAGTAGATGAGATCGCTGCACTCAAAATAGGAAGAAGCTGCTCGTCCCTCGTGATTCCCAGCAGGTGAGCTGCACCTTCCTATGTCAGGGACAGGATTCCTGCAGGAAGGAAGCTGATGGCACAGGACAGGAGGCATGTTTTCAATTAACTGATGGTGCAAGTGACAGTGAAGGAAGTGTTCAGTATTCCCTGGCATGAAGCATTCCCTAAGATTTTCCCACTTCATTTAAAGGGAAAACACAAACCAGCAGTGCAAATTTAGCTCCAGAGGGGAGAAGGGAGACTCCAAATGGGAACAGACCAGGTGGGTAGAGCAGTGAGGGTGCCAGGGAGGAGGTAGCAGGGTAATGAGGATTGTGAACATATTTACAGCCATCTGGCACCCTGAATTATCCAAACAATGAGGCTGCTGGAGCACTCACTGAAACAGAGAGAGAGGGAGAGAGGGAGAGAGAGAGAGAAAATGANAAGGAAGGAAGGAAGGAAGGAAGGAAGTAAGGAAGGAAGGAAGGAAGGAAGGAAGGAAGGAGTTTGTTTGGGCAGAGGATCCCGAGGGCTTGGTGCTTTCCATGTATGCTTTCTGGAAATGTTTTATATCACTTATAAAACGATACATGTTACTGAAGATGTAGGGAAACGAAACCAGAAGGAAATGGAAGTTATTCCTTCTGGAGTTTTTCCTTCCAGGTTTCTAGAAATCAAGTCATAGGAAAGAAAAGATATCTTGGGAAATCTTGGTTTCTTAGGAGGCAGCAAGAGTGATCAGAAATGCATCAGGTAAGTTTGTCATCACTGAACTTCCATGGTAGCCAGTGCAAAGAACAGCATAAACCCACCAAGTTCAGTCAATTCCAACCACGAATTTCCTGCATTTTTTGTCTTTGAGTCCTTCCTGTACTTAACAAAATTATTTTCGCTCTTCTACAAACATGCTTTTGATAATCCCAGTGCACCACAACTTCTGCAGAGCCTTGCCTCCCAGCACGCCCCATCATTATCTTTTGGTGCTGCATTTCTCATTTTAAACACATTTGCTTTGTTTTACTAAGTTCTGGGGTGTTGCAACAGAGAGATGTTGGGTTTTCCTCCTCTTTCTTTCACAGTTCCTGCCAACAAGTTCATCTTCCCTTTTTATAGTAATTTATGGAATGTGGACATAAATGCTGAGCTGATGTGTTTCCACGTCCTCCCTTTTAACTTGTTTTGATTCATTATTTAAAAATAAATATATATACTTTTCATTTTTCATTAATTTGAGTTAGTCCCTTTTTTGTTCAATCCTTGTGTCGAAACAGAGAAGGGCCACCGTCCCTCCACTGGTGTCAGAGGGAGTCTTGTGTCAAAGGTGTCGCACCTGGGGGGACGATCTGGTTCATCATCACCCAAGCTGGACCATGTTAGAGAGGAAGAATAAGGGAAAATGTGTGTGTGTGTATTACTGTGTGAAACTAGGTATGTCTCAGCTCAGCTCACCACGAGTTCTTCAAGATCACCACTGATGGAAGCAGGTGCTGCCTGCATTGGGGTGTCCTTTGCAGAGTCACAGCATCATGGAATCATGGAATGGTTTGAGTGGGAAGGAACCTTAAACACCATGCAGTCCCCTCGCCTGACATGGGCAGGGAAACCTCTCACTTGCTCCAGGCCCTCTCCAGCCTGATCTCAAACACTTCCAGGGATGTGGAGTCCACGATCTCTCCTGTCCTGTCCACAGTCTCTCTTGGCACTCTTGGGCAAGAGCCTTTACCAACTCGGGATATTCTCTGATTCCCTGCCGCGTTTTTATCCTTGAATTACTGAAGCTAATGAGTCCAGAACCTTCCAAAAGGTGCCATTTTAAGGAGTCACTTGGACTCTCACGGGCGGAAGGCAGCCCAGAGACAGCCGGGCTCTGCCTCCGCCTCGCCACAGCCCGCGCCCATCGCCGGTCGCGCTGTGCCCTCTAGCGCTCGTTCTCCCGATCCAGGCCTTCTGCAACCCGAGTTCACCGGGAGGATTGGCAATGAGTTCCTACGGAATCGCCATCGGGAGCTTTCCATGGAACTGCAATTATTGAACCATTTCCCTTCCCTGCTCCGCACAGGGCTCAGGAGGAATCACACGGGCTCTGCGGCGGCGTGTTGGGGCTCGGTTACCCGTGCAGTGCACGCACGGATTGCCAGGAAAACACATCCAAGGACAGCAAACGCCAGCGCTGGCCCCTCCCAGCCCGGCCAGGCAGCCCTCACCTCAGTTCGGACCTCTTTGATTCCCAGTGGAAGCACATTTTCCACACCATTAAAATTCCAGATGTGTTGGAGAGAGGAGAAAGAGTGACTTGGAAAGTTTATTAAAGCACTTTAAAAACTTGCATTAAGATGCACATGAGAATTCCCAAATTTAGCCCGTTTGTCTCTGCAGGCATTTGATTATTCCCATCTTCTCTAGGATTTCGTCACTTTGTTCTAAGGAACATTTTTTGCTTTCCAGAGTTGATCTGGGAGTTTTCTTTGTAGTCAGAATGCTTAACATTAATGTAGAAATTCTGCAGCGACTGAAGCCTCCAGCAGTCCAGGACCGAGAGCAGAGAGAGAGGTTAATATTCTTTCTCCTTCCGTTCCCCCTGTTGCTTGCAGAGGAATTATATGGTCTCCGCAGGGATGTGAATGAGGAGGAACTCTGGATGATTTTGAGAAATAAAGGGCTCTCCCAGGAAAAAAACTCATTAATTTGAGTAGTATGTTAATGTAAGACATTTCATCAACAAGCAACCTTCCCCCCCAGAACTACATGACTGGGATGGACATACCCCTTAGTAGATAATCAGAGAAAACATTCTCATCTCCGCAAGTCTGTGCTTCAAAGCACACCCCAAACTCAGAATTTAACACCAGAAGCTTTTGGAGCCGCACGACTGTAGCAGGAGTATTGGGTGGGTGTGTACAGGAGGTGTGAGCACAGCCAGTATTTGGCATTAAGAAGTCAGCGCTCAATTATATTCCTAAATACACTTATGACTTGCACAAAACAAAGCAAGACTTGAATTCCCAAAGCTGATCCTACAGCTTTTGGTGTGGATCCTCCAACGGTGACACTGATGAAAGAACAGACTGACGAAATCCTTGGTTTCCAGGAACACAAATTACCCAATTCATTCCAACTGGGTTTTGCTGTGACATGGGAGCTCACTCAAAACACAAGGAGCGTAGAAGAAACACCACAGCACACTTTTAAGCAGAATAATTATGACTCATCATGGTGATGAAGCTGAGAGACACAGATGTGATTCAGAAATGAGTTCAGAAAGGCACTTGCTGCAGGGACGCCTTAGTTTCAATACAGCATCAGCCAGGAGCTCCCTTCCAGCCTCTGATCCCTAAGTAAACACGATTCCTGCATTCCTCAACATTTCCAGGGACAAGGATGTGACCAAGCCCCTCACAAATGGCCAGAAGATATCAGTGCTTCAGCCTGAAAGCAATGCTGAGGAGCTCCAGGTAGCTGCTTCTCAGTCATCCCTAGAATATTTTATTTGAACAAACTCTAGTGTAGAAGGAAATGCCCCTCAAAGACCCTGTGTGAACATGTTTCCTTCACACAGGAGAGACCAGCTCTTTTTCCAACATGAACCCCACACTCTGGGGTCATTTTTTCCTTAGAACAGAATCATTTTCTCAGTGCCAGGAGTTTCCAGCTTTAATGTAGCCTGTGGCTTTCTGCTGGTTTTCTGTTGTGGCCAAACATTTATTTTTGGATTCTCCCTCATTTGTGCCAATTAAATTAGAAACAGTAAGACTTTCCTTAGCTAGTTTTGGGGCTCATTTGAATTTATTTTTTTTTTAATGAGACATCTCAAAGCAGAAACCAAGCATACTATGAAGCATACTATGAACTGTAATTTTCAAGTTTAAAACCAGAAGAGTGTTCCCCAGGAGACCAAACTCTTAACTCAAGTGAGAAACCTCCCAACAGCAGGAGCAACAGGAATTTCTCTGCCCCAGGCTCTGCAAAGGGACATTTTGCATGTCCTGCTTCAAGCAGCTGCTGTCCCTGACTCCTTGTGCCCTATTCCTTGTGTTTTGGTACCCCAGGGGAGCTGCATTCCTGACTCTCCATTTGTGCCAGTTGATCGATGAACAAATGGAGAACACGAGTGTGCACGTTTAATGTGACAGTGGCACAATCAAGAGACTTGGAGATTGAAAAATAAAATAAAATAAAATAAAATTTTTATCTCGTAAATTCAGATCTCATTCTTTGGTTCAGACCTTTGCAATGGGTATGACCAGTGAAACTGGTGTATTTTTAGCATACAGCAGCTCTGCTGCCAAAATCAACATCAACAATCAACAATCAACAACTGTTTGCTGGAAAATGGGGCAGTTTTCATTCTGAGATTTTTCATTACTCCATCATGGAGCTCAAAGGTTTCTACAGTTTTCTCCAAGGCCAAATTCCTGAAGTCACGGGATTCCACAAGAATGTCAGCTTCCCCATTCTCACATCAAAATATACGTGAGGAAAGTTGAAAGTGAGCTGCTTGCGAGCTAGGCATCGAGAGACCCTCGGGGTTTTTATCCTCAGCAGTATAAGTTTTTAAAAATTAATTTAATTGGAGGGAGAATAAAGGGGCAAAAAGGCTAATCGGCCCTTATGGAATGTGTGAGAATGGTGAGATAGTACAGTAGTTCTTGGTCACATTTCATACCAAAAAAACCCTCCCTTTTTTTGCAAGTCTGACCTGTGGGAGCCCCAGACCTTCACTCTCCGGACCCAGGTACCTGGGTCACAACAATAACACCAAATCCCTTCAGTATTGTGGCTGGGTGAATCAACCTGGAAAGGGGCAATGCAGTGTAGGGACGTAGCTGAGAAAGGGGGAGATTTGCCTTGGAATCCACATATGCCACATTGCCCTGGGAAAGCAAGAGCAATTTGGGGAACATCAGGAACTACACTGCAGCAGGAGCTGCCTAAAAACACACACTTGGAAGTTCTCTTGCTACTGGGCCTAGCTAGGCAACCTGAAGAATTTTACGAGGAATTTCTTCCTGTTTTCATCCGGTGCATTTGTATCAAAGCCTGGCTGAATTTACCCTTCCTCACACGACCTTTGAGATGACCGTTTGTATTTTCGTTTTTTTTTTTTCNCGCGGCTCGGCCCCTGCTGGCCGCACTGGGGAACCCCGTGGGTCGCGGTTCCCGCGCGCCCCCTCAGGCGGGTGCCTGGGCCGGGGGAAAGGCGCCCTTACCCCTGAGGGAGGAGGAGGAGGAAGGGAAGCAGCGCCACGGGGAGTGGGATATAACGGCCGGGGAGGGAGCAAGAGGGGGCACCACGAGACAAAAGCCCCGGCAGAAGAAAGAGGAGGAGGAAGGAGCAGGACGGAGGAAGCCGCCCGCCGGCACGGCTCCCCCTCACTGCAACAAAATGGAGGGCGGGGGGGGCTGTCCAGTCGGACAGACCGCAGGCTAGGGTGCTGCTGGAGCACGAGTAGCGGCTGCATCCTTTGGTCCCTGCCTAAATCCATCTCGAGACCCCGGGGGCGACAGGTGCCTGGCGTTTGGGCAGCAGGTGAGCTGTGTAAAGCAGAGGCTGGGGCAGGGAGAGCCGGTTCCACACACGTCATGACAAGCTGAGGAGCCCAGCCACAGAGCAGGTTTTTCCTGGCTTTGAGGACGTGCCCACACACTGCTTGAGCTTTCTCCTCTATCCTTTGTCAACAAAGTACCATGTGAAAAAGCCTCACTCACCTGCAGCCCCAAAAGATGGATTTAACCTGTTTAAAGTGATCCTGAAACTCAGCTTCCCTGTTTGGCCCCAGATCCAATGGGAAATGGTTGCAAAGGGTAGAGGCGCCAGTGTGGGGCTTCAGCTGGAACGCCAATTCTTCCCCCATCCTTTAAAACTAACTAAATAAAATATCCCAGAAAGTCACCACCCATTTCTTGCCTGATTGCTCATCCAGCAGCAGAAAAGCCTGTTTGCCAAGGGCTTTCTCAAGTGCATCCAAGGGATTTTTGCCAGGAATGCTGGACTAATCCCAAGATAAAACAATGCTCTCTCTAGCTTGGGAGGAGCAGCAGGGTTTTTTTTAAACATTGTTCTTGTGTGAGGAATATTTCAGCACCAGACTTGGCTCAGGCTGCCAGGCACAAGTTAGGATCTGTGAAAAACAAATCTCAAAACTCACCCAGACTCGGATGTCTACGACATCTGTGTTAAAACTCACCTGGAAACACATGAGAACCATTCAGGTTTTTCCGGAACATCCTTTCCTCCACCGTTCCAATGTTACCGAGGACAAAAGCACCGCAAGTCCACGTTCCACCTTGAGAAACAC
The DNA here is from genome assembly GCA_013396955.1 of Regulus satrapa. NCBI lineage: Eukaryota > Metazoa > Chordata > Aves > Passeriformes > Regulidae > Regulus > Regulus satrapa. The sequence continues at coordinate 20,748 of VWZN01019133.1, read as the reverse complement.
ACACCAACCATTCTGCAGATTTCCACACCATTTAAATACAACCTCAGAGAAAATTCCCTTCTTCCATATTCCTTCCACAGGTGGATAGACCCCATTAAGTAATCCAATACAATAGTCTCAATTTATTTGAAATAATTCGGTTTGAAAACTTTTTAATTTAAAATTTACAGCACACATGGGGAGGAAACATGTTTTGTTACAACTAAAAGTTACCAGAAGAGTGCTGCAGGGCTGTTGTCTTTAATTTAACACTGTCATGGCTTTATTCAAAACACAGTTGCACAAAATCAGTTACTCCAAAGTTTCAGGAAAGAGTCGGAGAAGGAACCAAACCACACTATATACAGACTGCCATACAAAGAGCATTAAAATAGGACAAAACCTCTACAAAATATAAAACCCACCCTGACGTATTTGCATGAAAAGACCACCCACCAAGCAAAAAAGTTTCAAAAGTTATCTGGAGGCTCTGAATTCCTCATTAAAAAACGCTGTTGCTGCATGCCGAGCAGAGGACACCGGACCGGGGATGGTGACACTGGGACAAACAGATTCTTGGGTTGGTGAGGGGCTCAGGTTCCACGTGGTGGCTGACGCACGGCACTGCGGGTGTTGGGGAAGTGGGAAGTCTGGCCTAGGGAAGGGCTGTCACCCCTCGGAGCTCAGTCTGTCTGGTCTCAGGAGCTGGACTCGCTTATCCAAACAAACCCACATTATTTTAATCCATCAAAATAGACTCTTTTTTTTCCATTTAAAACTAATTTTATCTGCATCAGTAACAGACAGTTAATTAAAACCCTGACACGTAGGTGTTCTAATGTACACACTTATAAATAACAAGTTTCAATCTAAAGACAATAAGCAAAAGGATGGGGAAAACATTTTTTCTCTCAAAGCTGAGCACAGAGTGAGTGCCTTGCCCAGAGCCTTCAGGACATGACAACCGGGCACCGACCCACCCAGGACTCATCACAAACACAGGACTTGGTTGTGGCTGCAAAGGAAGTTTCACCACGGCTTTTCTAGTGTCTTTTTGAGATATTCCTTAAAAAACACAAAGCCCAAGGAGTCAGTTGTTCTCGAGTGCACCACCGCCCGCCAGACTCCGCTTCGAGGCCAGGAAGGTTCGGCCCCGCTACACAGCTACAGGAGAAACCCAGAGTTAAGGCTCTAGTTGGGGGGGAAAACCACACACACAGGGAGTGGGGCTTTGCAGAACTTCAACCCTCCACGATCTAAACTCCACCGAAGAGCTGAAGGTCACACCGAACTAGTGCGTGAAATTCCTAAAGAACATCCACAGGGAAGCAGGTGATGAGGGACTGACTTGCTTAGGCCCAGGAATCTCCCTCCTCCCACCCACAAGCTCTCCCCAGTTTCCAGCAGCTATTGACAGCCAGGACAGATACAAAAATAAGTCTCTGGAATAAAGCTGTGTGATATTTGGTTCGGGACCTACGTGAGACAATGTCAGTCAGTGTGATAGCACAACTGCACTGTGTGAAACAGATCGCGCCTGAAGGAGGAATGCTGGAAGTCAACATTTGTTTCCAACAGGAAAGATGATACGTTGGAGCAGATTAGGAATTACAAAGGCTGCTGGAAAAAAAGCTTCTCTGCGCGTCCCCCATGCTTGCTCCTGACACATCTCTGCAGCCACTCCATGCAAACCCCAGATATTCCCAACTGTTGCATACAAATGGAACGTTTTGCCTACAGCCAGGTTTCAACAGTTTGAGAGGTGACGTGCAGAGAAGGGCCAACTTGGGTTCACCCTTCCCTTCAACAGTTCTAGAAAAGCTGGGGGGTGGAAAACTACACGCCTGGAGGAGTTACCCGTTCACTTCTGCATCAGAAATGCGTATTTCATCTATTTTATAGCCATGAGTGGTGCAGAATTCCCAGAATGACAATGCAAGAGCAAAGTGAGTGAAGATTTAACAAAGATTCCTAGCAAAAAGGTTTAAAACTACACATTAATTGTTTTGTTAATACCTGCAGTGACAATGGACTTGGGAGAAAATTTATGGATTGCAACCCTTTAAGAATCGCATCTCTTTCAGTTTGCCAAAATACACGCTTGAAGGAATCTATGAATACTTCAAACACTGAACATTGGAGCAAGCAGGAAAACAAAAACACCTTCTGACACCCACTGAGGCTTTACCCTGGAACACCCAAAATAGAGAGGAGCCTTCCAAAAAAAATCACAGGAGTCAACTTTTATAAAAACTGAAACAGGGGTGTCATCTAGTTGGGGGTTTCCAGTTGAATCCATGGAAAACTTGGCCTAGAGTCAACTGATTTAAGAGAGTGGGGAATTTGCTGTAGAGCATTTTTCAATTCAGCTTTTTAAGCATAAAAACTTTAAAATCCTGAATGAAAACTCCCAATATTAAACCCATGGGGCACGAGGTCACATTCAGGGCTAACAAAGACCAACACAGCAAGATTGTATGAAATTAAAGAGCTCCAAAGAAAAGTCTGGTGGGGGGAATTTGCCAATGGCTTCAGTGATTATAGGGCTGAAAATTGTTTTCTACAGAAGGTTCCCTATGGGCTATCAGAGCTTATCTGGAATGATAAAAGGGGCAGGAATAGTAAAACCACACTTCTGCTATAAAAAGTTAACATAGGATTTCTGTCAGGACATCTATGGTACATGGACATACAGAGCTGCATAATCACTATTGCGTCTTCCGTAACTGGAGAGTCTGGTCCTGCAAATTAATCCTCCTCTTCCTCGCCTTCATCCTCGGGCTCTCGTTTCCTCTTCTCCCCTCGGACACCCTCTGCTAAGGAGAGAAGAATGCACACAATCCGTTACGCTCTGTCCAGCCAGCACCTTCAGCCAGGGCACGGCCGTGGGGAGAGTGGAGGGTGCAGGAGCGTTCCTGAGGGAACATCCCTGCGTGGCCAGCACCAGGATCCTGCACAACATCCCCCGGTTCTTCCGCAGCAAAGGGCCGGGCTGGGGCGGTGCGCTGTGCGCTCTGCTGGCGGGAGCCCGCAGTGCAGGGCTGCCCCATCCCGTCCCCGAATTCCCCAGCAGCCATTCCCTGGTCAGCGGCCCATCCTCACTCCAGGGCTGCATTTGTGCGAAGTGAAGAATTCGCACTGCTCTTTCAGAAATATCATTTTTGTGAGTGGAAAATCCAGCTCCCAAACCTGCTCCGCTGTGCCCAGCATGTGGAGGAGATGGGAGCTCAGCTGGGGAGAAATTCTGCGATTTGCCTTTACAGAGACGTGGAATTTTTAATGAATAAACTTATTAAAAAATACTCCAGTAAGCCACTTCTTGCAAACAGAACTTTGTGCCTGTAACAGAATTGCTTATGGAGAAGCCACTTTCTGCTGGATGAAGGGAAAGCTCCAGCTGCTCCTGGCTGCCAGGCTTTGCCAGCGGAGACTGGCGCACTTGAGAGATATCTTCAATGTATGTAAATAACAAGATGCACAGCAGAGCCCCACTCCTCTCCGCATCGCAGAACAACAACTTCCAACTGCACACGAGATAGTGTCTTTCCTTTCAGAAAACTCTTGTTTCTTCCTCACTTTTACTTTACTTTTATTTTGGTTTTGCCTTAACGTGCATGTCCCAAACCCACAAAGAATTACAGAGAATTAATTGTTTCAGGCGCAGCTTGAATACTTGAGCACTTACCTTCTTCCTCCTCATCACCTCCTTCAACATAGTCATCATCATCCTCTTCATCCTGTACAAACATTGGGAGACATTTTTACAATTGCTGTTTATTGAAGTCTTGCTTCCACAATGACCGCAAGCTGAAATCCAGGAATTCCCTGCACTTTCCTAACCAGGGCATCATTCAGCCTCAGAGGCTCAATGCTTTGCCCCACTGTTCACTACCTTAAGCCAGCTCAATGTTATTGACAAATTAACTGTGAGAGAGGTGCCAGCAGCTCTAGATTGCCTTTGAACCCGCAGGCAGTGAGGGCCTGGAGGAAAATGTCCCCAACAGAATCTTCTTCCCAAGTTACTGTGAAAATGAGTAAGTTGTTGTGTTGGTTTTTCTGTCTTGTTCTAAAGCTGATAGATGAGAAATGCAAACAAATTAACAATCAGCTCCAGAGAGAATGTTTGAGAGACACACTCCAGTCTTGTTTCTATATTCCTCTACTTGGAATTTTGTACACAGGGGAGTGTGACAAGTCAAAATGGGGAAACAGGCCTCTGATACCGGCCCCTGGATTATTAGCATTAAACCACTCCACATTATCACCCTGACAGGGAGCAAACTCTCATCAAAGAGCCAGTAGGGGCTGGCCACAGGGGCCCTCAGCCCCAAATGGGGGTGCGTGCTGCTGGCACAGCCTCACACACAAACCCCACACCAGCCACGTTCTCCCGCTGAGACCCTACAGCCCTCAGAGGGGAGGACCTGACCAGGACCCAGGGCTTTACTGCAGTCCTGTAATTTGTGTGACCAATTTATAGCTACAAAAACTCTACTCATCACCTTCTGAAAGGTGTCTGTTTTCCGTACTCAGGAAACTGTACCAGAACTGGTTTTCGTAACCACAAAACCCCACAGGAGCTTCCTACATTTGGCAGAATTTATAAACTTTACCTGAATTTCTTCTTTCATCAGGTATGAAAGACCAACTTCCTCTTCCTCTTCACCTTCCCCCAAATCTGAAGCTCCGTCATCTTCATCATCTTCCTCTTCATATTCTCCTGGAGGCCCAGCTTCATTCTCATCATCATCGTCATCTTCATCCCCTTCTGCAGTGAAGGACACACAGACAGACGAGAAGTTCAGTTCCATTCACTCCTCTCTGAGTATAGCAGGATGGGCCGGCTCTAATAGTTTTTTTTCCTGAAGGATTTGGGGATTTTTATATTTTCTAAATCCCGGCAACACGTGGGAAATGACCATAACTGTAACCAAGTTAAATGTTGTCATTTTTTCTCTAAGAAAGACTCCCAGTGTTTTTTCATCGCAAGCTTCAGCAAAACTTTTGATGTCTGAAGCCAGCTACAAATGCAAACCCCTGTGAGGAGAAGGGGCTGACAGCTGTAACAGCCCCTTAAGGACTGCAACCAAGTTGGGACCAAAAGGAACTACGTGTGCTTTTGGAACTAAAGTTTGTGTTATACTGAAGCAGGAGGCTGAACTCATTACCAAACCCTGTAAAACTGTTTTTATTCAAAATCATGTGCATATCCCCATATCACTCAGTTGCACAAACAGCGTTACTGCTGGCAACAGCTTTGAGAGTATTTGTGTCTTTGCAAAAGCATCTTTAGTCCAATTCCCTTCAGCCCAGGTGGTTTCTGCAGGACTGGAACCCTCTGACAGGAGTTTTTGCTCTGTATTAGTGCATTAATACCAAACAAGCTCTGGACTCTGCTCTCAAGGAGCACAAGCAGAATTGCACTCATGTACTCAGGAAGACCCCACACTACGTGGAGACTTTTATTCCAGCATCCCATTTCCACAGCCAGCTTGTTTCAGGAAGTTACCATCATCATCATCTTCTGAGTCTGGTGCCTCGTTGTCCTCCTGATCAAACCCATCCAGGTATGTGATCTGCTGGAGAAGCTCAAAGATGCTGTCCCTGTAGTCCTCAAGGTTTGTAATCTCACAGTTGAACAGGTCAAGACTCTTCAAATTCTTCAGGTTTTGCTGAAAATAAATGAAAATGTTTTTTCCTGTGGTGCTCCCAGGATACAGCAAGGTCACAGCCCAAGTATAACAGAATTTGCTTTGTCCTCTTCCCTCATTTCTGGTCAGAATTTTTCTCCCTCAAAGTTCCGTCCAAATTGCTGGCAGTGGCCAAATCCCCAGCGAAGGCTCTTGTGTGGAATAACTCCCATGCAGCTCCCTAACCCCCAGACTCCCCCACACCTTGGGCGTTGGGTTATGTGTGCAGAGCCCAGTTTTGGACAGAAACCCAAATCATCCAGAAAAATGGGTGAATGGATCACCAGCAGCAGCTCCCTCCTCTGCCTCACTGTCCCACTGGCTGCATCACACCCGTGTCTGAGTCACTTCACAGTTTAATGAAAACCCATCAAGCACACCTTAACGAACAAGCACAGAGGAATCAGCACAACACAGTTTGGCCACTTTTTCCTCAAAGACAAAACTTGCCCAACCATCTCTGATTTGGGATATCCCATTTCTGACACATTTTCCAGCAGTGGGATTACACATGCTGTCCTATAACCATGGCACCGAGTCTATCAAACCAGACCAACCACAAAACTGATGAACATTTGTACCAATCCGTTGCAAAAATATTAAGGATTCTTGATAAAAAATAGTACTTATTACATCTCCCCAGAGCCCCCCCACTTCATACTCACAAGAGCTTCCACAGTGCCAAGATCTTTGATTTTGTTGCCACTTAGATTTAGATATGTGAGATTAGGACATCGTTCTGCAAGGACCTCCAGGCCTCCAGAAATTACATTGTCACTCAACTCCAGCTATTGTACAGGAAAAAAAAAAGAATTAATCACATTTTCAGACTTAAGATTCAGTTGCATCCCCGTTAATTGTTCTCCCATTAAGAATGTAATCACTTTTGAAGACTCACCCAACGTAACAAGCTTTGGTCGTCAAAAAGTTCCTTTAAGTTAAGAATTATAAACTGCTCCTTTAAGTCTCATGGGTTTGGGCATCTCAGTCTGAAATTACCATGTCTGGAGTTCACTGCCAGCTATGAGCGACCCGAGTGCCTCCTAGCAAGGCACAGCTGCCCTTCCCAACCTCCACGGCCAAGCACTCACTGCCCCAAGAATCGCTGACCAAACCCGACTCGCCAGAATTAACTGGAGACACCCAAAACAATTTCAGTTCTCAAAACTACATTTCAGAGGCCCACAAAGCACCGTCAGTACCACACGTGTCCAACCACAAGTGCTGAAGGTGCGACCATGGCTCTGCCATCCCAAAGTGCTGGCAGCCAGGAGATACCCACCTTCCGGAGCTTACTCAATGTGGGGAGTTTGGCCAGTGATGTCAGCTCAACGTTGGCCATGCTGAGAAACTGGAGCTCTTTAAACGAGTCATTGAGCCCTTCGATTTCCCCATTGCTGGACCGGCAGTTATCAAGCACCAACTCCGTCACCTGCAAAGAGGCCAGCGAGGCACGTGTGGGTGTCAGAGCAGCAAACCCCACCCCAGGGACTGAGCAATGGCTGCTGGTTTGGGGCTTCATTTAAAATCAGACCAGACTTTTGCCCTGAAATCACCAACACCCACCTAATTTAAAAATTCGGCAGCCGCTTCCTCTCCTCTAAGCATGCATTAAACTCTGCAAAAACTTCCACCTGACCCCAAAACTCCATTGGTGGAGTAGACTGGTACAGCTGGTACAGCTCCCCACAGAACCACCGCAGCCAGGACGCACCAGCTGCCCTGTACGCAGCCAACTGCTGACTTCTCCTCAGGTCCCATCATTTAACTGTGCATAACCAAACTCATAAAACCAGTTTCTCTCTGAATCTAAAACCTTCTGACTCCAGATTATTTTCCCAGAGAGTCCTGGAGGTTAACTGAAACCAAATCATTTCCTTGTGCCCAAGCCACTCGATAATCAATACAGGCCATGTACTTGGAGAAGTAGCAACAAGAAGCAGCCAATTAATTTTAAATAATTTTATGTAGAGTGGAACATCCACTTGGTAAAGGACAGGCACAAGGTGACTTCCCTTTCCCCGCGCACTAACAGAATTTTGGGAGTGTTGCAGACCCCAAGCAGCACGAGGCCAACTTCCCACTGTTACTTTACTTTTTCATTAAAAAGACCACCCTTATTCCATACGGACACCACATTTTAAGGCAAGCCGCAGGGGAGAGAGGGAGGTTCCCTCTTCCCTTCGTCCCCGGCAGCGCGAGGAGGCCTCTCCGGTACCTGCCACCCGCAAACGCGACTGGCTGGCTTAAATCAACAGTTTGGGGCAATTTTTTCCCCCCCAATTTTTCCCCCCCCCACGTGCGCCAGGTGAGGGAAAGCCAACCGTGTCAGGAGTTTACTCGTGGGGCGAAGCGGGCCCGGGTCTCCTCCGTGGGAAGGCGGCGACGCTCCGGAGCCACGCGCGGGGCCGGGGAGGCGGCGGGGGCAGCGCGGGGCCCGCCGCGCAC
>VWZN01019131.1:0-11177 GCA_013396955.1 Regulus satrapa | reverse complement strand
CCCCCTCTCAAGAGAGAGCATCTCCTGGCTGTTTGTGGCAGCTGCTTGTGGGAGCCCAGCTGCCATTGCTCAGCCCCACTGTTTGCTACTGTTTTGGGTTTTTACTACATTTTGTTTGCCACCCCAGGTGTGCTCACCTCTGCTGCTCCAGCCTACTGCTCCAAGGTTCCTGCTACAATCCATTTTGCCACCCAGAGTGACACTGAGACCAGCTGCTCCTCATGAGTTTGCAAAGGGAGCCCCTTTTCTCTCTCTCCTGCCATCTGAGCCGCCATTACCACGTGAAAAGAGGCCACTGAGCTCATGCCACAGCATCCTCTGCAGCCACAGGGGAATCATTGCACTGGCCCTGCCTGGCCAGGAGACAACAGCACCCCTGCCAGCTGTGACCATAACTATACCAAAGGGGAAAAGGCTTGACAGCCAAGAGAAAGATGTTATTAGCTTTCTGGGGTTTTTTGTTTGTTGTTGCTGCTGTTGTTTGTTTGCCTTGGTATATATATATTCTAGTAAAGAACTGTTATTCCTTTTCCCATATCTTTGCCCGAAAGCCCCATAATTTCAAAGTTATAATAATTTGGAGGGAAGTGGGATATATTTTCCATTCCAAGGAAGGCTCCTGCCTTCCTTAGAAGACACCTGTCTTTTAAACCAAGACAACCCCACTTGAAACTTTTTTTTCTGTCACACATGATAGAGAGGGTCTACAATCTGACTAATCTGGAATAAGCATCCTCATCTGGATCTACAGAAAACTGCTCGTTATTTTAATCCCTACAGAGTACCTCCAGCACAGCTAATTCACTCAGGTACTGGATACCTTGCTCCATGGCATTTCACCTGCTTGAGTGCACTATTAGAACATTTTTGAGAGAATACCTTTCCCTTACTCTTGACAGGAGTCACCTTTGGAGGCTGAGTTTCTGTCTTCTTCCTAATTTTCTGGTCAATGCACACATCCCAGGACAGGGATCTCAGTTGCTTGGGTACCATATAGTTTCATGTAATAGGCCACCATACCTCAGCATCAGATCAGCCAGGTCACCATGGGCTCACTCAACTGGCAGCTGAAATCTTTTCACATATCTTGCAGCTCACCCAGGGATAGGGATTAGGTGGTTATCTCTGGCCCTGCCTCTTCCTCCTGTTCTGAGGGCCCTGCTTCATCCTCAGCCCTCACTAAGCGAAATTATTTGCTCTTGGATTTCTTCTTCTGTATAGGTATGACTGCTACCAGCATGGGTTGTTCCTCTGGGTCAACTGCAGTTTGAGTGGCCAGTGTCAGTTGATCTGCTTTCCTCCTCCTCCCCCTGAGGGTGCTGTCTAGTGACCAGCAGTGTCCAATAAATAGTATCCAGGGCCCAGCACACTGCAACAAGTTGCTCCTCTGTGGAGCAGTCACAGCACCNTGCAGCTCACCCAGGGATAGGGATTAGGTGGTTATCTCTGGCCCTGCCTCTTCCTCCTGTTCTGAGGGCCCTGCTTCATCCTCAGCCCTCACTAAGCGAAATTATTTGCTCTTGGATTTCTTCTTCTGTATAGGTATGACTGCTACCAGCATGGGTTGTTCCTCTGGGTCAACTGCAGTTTGAGTGGCCAGTGTCAGTTGATCTGCTTTCCTCCTCCTCCCCCTGAGGGTGCTGTCTAGTGACCAGCAGTGTCCAATAAATAGTATCCAGGGCCCAGCACACTGCAACAAGTTGCTCCTCTGTGGAGCAGTCACAGCACCGTCCTTGCAAATATTCTGTCACTTTAACAGGCTCCTATACTTGTTCAGGGGTGAACTCCCAAACCCTTGGTGCAGACAATTTCCCCCAAAACTGGCCCATTTTATCCCACATTCCATGTCACTCATGACTACCCACACATTGGGCAAGTCTCTGAATAACCTCCCTAGATATCTCTTTCTTGATTCTAAACATGGTGTAGACTGCACTGAGGAGACCTGGCAGACTTAGAAACCAGAAAAGGCTTTCTTAACATCCATGGAAATTCAAAATTCTCAAAAGTTGATGTAAAACAGGCCTGAAGGAGGAAAAGGGGGTAAAAAGCTGGGGAAAAACCATCATTCCCTGTTTCCCCCACAGGCTGGGTATGATTATTAATTAATTTCCAGAGGTAGCACCCAAGGCCATGGCAGGAGAGCAGCACTGAAGACACATCCCTAATGACCCTCATTGCCCTTGATGTTTTCATATAATAAACTGATATCACACAGTACAGCAACAAAGAAATCCTGATCCCTCTCCCTGCTCTGAGAAGGAGCACTGTGATGAGCACATAGTGCATATACAGAAAGACCTACAGGGTTAGGTACCACAACTACATGAACAGACCAAGCAACATTGTGCCCAGTGGCTCCATACATAATACAACAAATTCTTAGTTCAAAATTGCTTNGAATGGCAGAGATTACAGGTTGAGATAAAACTATTTACTGGGAAAAGTAATGGGATAAGAAAATGAACAGCAACAGCAACAATACTACTAACAAAAGTGTACAAAATGAGGGTGATTTGCATGGAAAAAAAACAAAAAAAATACCCACATTGCATAACTCCCAAGAAAATGAACAAAATGGTGGGGGAACACTCCTTGCGCCATCTTTTTCTTCACGACCATAAACCATGCCCCCCCTCCTTCTCAGAAGTGAGAATCCCTTACTTACATCCCCTAGCAGAGATGTGAGTAGTATAGAATAACAACCTAGGCATGCCCAGATGGCTCCAGGCTCTTCTCCCTCATGGCTACTACAAAAAAAACCCAAAAACTGTCCTGGCCAAAAACAAGAGGTTTGCATAAAAATTTAACTAGGTATTTCCTGCCACGGAACACACACGTTTGTAATATAGTAATACTGAAGTCAACCAGTTTATCCTAGACAGTTGAAAACATTTCATTAAGATACTTTTCTCACATGAATGCACAGTCTAAAATACTTGGTAGAGAGATACAGTAATATTTTGTACACTAAACCAGTGAATGAAAATTGTTTGAACTTGTTCCTATTTCTTCATTTAGATAGGTCAGTGTTTTGCCTTAAGACATGATATTCATCTAGAGAGCTACAGTGTTGACAACAAAAGCAGTGTATTGTTCATAAGGTTACAAAGCAAAAAACAGAGTGCATTTAAAGCTAACCTCTAAGTTTTACCCAACAGTTGTAAAAACTCCTACCTTTATATTTATAATTAGAGTATAAAGGATTATTTTATAACACAATTAACTGAAATACTTACATTCTGTCTATTAACAGTGCTAACATACAAAAAAACTGTAGCTGTGAATTATACCACACCCTCCCCTGCATAGCTACCTTTCTACACACACCATTTGGTACTTGCTGATTCACAGGTACAACCAAGTAATTTTTGCCATCCTTTGGAAGCTTCATGTCTTTGCATGTTTCCATGCCTTCAAGATGCAGATCTGGAGACAATGAAGTTGGATGTGCCTGTCATTGAATGTCTCATTACTGAATATCCCAAAAAGAGAGCCTTTTGAAGGCAGAATTTTTCACCAGCCATTACTTAAGTACATTAGCTCTGCTATGCACTTTCTCAATTTAACTCATTTAATACCCACTTTCTCACACAATCTGCCCTGTACCGAAGTTACTCATTTTCATTCCTCCTGTTCTTAGAAGAACCAAACCTCTTTCCACTTCAACCCATGAAAATCAAACCAACTACACATCCCTTGATTCCACATCAAATACATTATCAACACCTTGCCTATCTCTTCTACAGGATAAGATTGCTGTACATAAGACTCTGCAGTATTATTTTTCCACAGTTCTTCTCATCAAGTCCTCTATGCTGAATTCCTTCTCTTACCAAAAAGCCTCTAAGGCAGCTTGTATTTTCTCTGACTGGCTACCAAAAATAGAAGGCAAGCCTGACAACCAGATCTACTCTGAAGAAACAACACAAATACACATCAAATCCTTCCCTGAGAGGCATACAGATGGAATCTTGTGCTCTCCTGCTGCCAAGGTACATCCTTGTGGAGCCCAGCATACTCCCACTCTAAAAAGGTTGACATGAGTCAGTCCGGGAAAACAGCTCTCCATAGTCAGAGCACACAAGCCTGCTACACAGGAAATTACCATATAAGTCATCTGTGTCAATCCTTTTAAGTTGTTCTGAGACCAAGACATAACAAGGGGCAAGGGAGAGGAATGTACTTAAATTAAAGGTGGATAAAATGCTTATGAAATCAAAGGATAACCAACAAATGCTTAAAAATAAGTGTTTAAAGAAATAAATGGGAGAGTTTGATTTCACGATATGAAATCATTGGTGCCAGTCCTGCACCAATACTACCATCTCACCTCTCCCACGGCTACGTTTCCCACGGTCTGAAGGCCTGTCTCCTTGATTGTTGTTAACTCCATTCTCTTCAGCTCTGACTGTGGAGAGAGGACAGCTTTAGAGACTCACACATAAGACAGTATAGCCATCTGCTTAACCTAAACCTCAAGAAAAAAGACAAGATTTTAAAGTGGGCTGGTTAACAGATGTCAGCCACCTCTCTTCTTCAGCAGCCTAGATACAAGCAAGTTATGTTTATTTTGCACAAGACCATTAGGAAGCAAAATATCTAAAAGGAAAATGTCCTTCAGCAGACACACTTCTGTTGGTTTGGGGTTTTGGGGGAGGGGAGAAAGGCAGTGTTTTGCAGCCTACACTATTAATTATGGCCTCACCTCTTTAACGAGGTAGGAAATAAAGCTGCCTCATACTATGCTTTCTCAATAACAGGCTGTATGACAACAGTGAAAGAATAAGGGACAACCAAGAACACCAACTTTTGTCTGTCTATACCATATACCTGTACAACCAGGGAAACTTAAAACAACTCTCCTCTATATTTAAATCAGAAGGATAACAACTGGATGAAGGTGAGGCACTAGAAAAGCACTAAGCACTGCACCTTAACTATTTCCCAGAAAACTCCTGCGAAAGTACTCCAAAAGATGGCTGGCTCTTTGAAGGAAGGAGAGAAAAAAAAAATACTGACCACTTAAAACACTGTTGAGATTTTGTACTGCACAACTTTTTCTAATGGCAGCAACGAAACCTATAATGCTTGCACTGTAAGGAGATATCAAGATGTGGTAACAACTTGAAAACAGTCTTTAATTCCAGTTTCCAAAAAGAGACAAGCAGCATCTGGCTCTGTCAAAAATTTTGCCCTTTACTTCCATTTTGATGGATCTGATTTCAATTTTTTCTAAGCATAGCTGCAAATTGTATTACTATTTTTTCCTAACTTTGACATTATTTTACAAAGATTCACAATGTCTTCACTGGCACAATATTTGAAGATATTACAATAATTAAAAGAATTGGTTAATATTGTAAATCTTTTCCTGCTTTTAAGTCAAAAGCTAAACATATTTTTTCATTGGTGCTTCTTTGCTCATCTATCAGTACATATGGCCCTTACAGGCAATTTACACAGTTTTGATACTGCTGATAAAACTTACAGAGAAAAAAGCAATATGTATCCAATGGAAATCTAATGTGATGCTAACTTGGAAACATCAGTTTGCTTTTGTACAATGTATTTTTGCACCTGCATAAGCTGTAGAAAAAATTTAAACATTTCAACCCACAAAGAACTTTCTGTGTTGTAGAAACTCACCTTTGGTTGGCTTATGAGTAACATATGCTAGAGAGTAATAATGATCCCAGTCTTTTCATTCCCCTTTATAAAAAGATGAGAACATCTTCAGGTTCTCCCACTCATAAAAGGAGATGTAATCAAAGCTGGATATTTTTTTCATTAAAAGAAAAAAAAGTGCATCAGCTGTGCAGCAACATACTTGCTTCTCAAGCAGTTTTACAGAGAGTCAATTCTAAAACTTAAGAACAGCAATTTTTACAAGACCAATTAATCAAAAAAGGACAGAAATTTAAATTTAGTGTCTGAATACAGACCATCCCAAAAACAAGTCACAGACAGATCAAGCACACCTGTTGCATAAACTGGTGGTTATCCCTTCAGTGCTGAGCTATAGCTCAGACAGACTTTACTCCATTAAGCATTTGCTCTTAACCAGTTTCAGCTGCAAAAAAAGTGTCTGAATCTTTAAAAATGAACCCCTATACATACACTCTTGGCCACGGCTGCCTCCTCTTCCCCGTCTGTTGGAACTTCCCCATCCACGGCTCATTTCTCTGTCCCCTCGTTTCTCTCTGTTCTCTTTGTTTTCCAAACCTTCTTTTCCAAGGTTTTTCTTCTTTCCCCCTACAGTCTCCCAAGAAGTCTATTTGGATAGAATAGAATTAGATACAAAAGTCAAAAAGGAAGAGACAGCTCTCAATGTATGCTTCTACCTCACATCAGTTCATGGGGAAAAAACCAGAAACAGCCATACATACATATTACACTATTACAAATAAAAACAGAAGTTGTATTTTTTGAAAGAAATTAAAAAGAAACAAGTTTTAAAAGTTGGATTTTCTTATGTAATGTGAGAATTCCAAATATTTCTGGTTATAATGGACTTTTACTAGTTCAAGGAAGCCTAGATACGACCACAACACAAAAAATCTGCAAAGCAAGCAAGAGTTTCCTTCTCAACTACCTCCATAAATCTAGCAAGGGAGCATGTACAGAGATATTCTTTTCTCCAAAGGAAATGAAAAAATGCTTATAAGTATAATTGAACAATAGACAGTAAGTACATGGCCGGGGGAACCACTGTCCAGATGTACTAGAATTCAAGCACCAAGAGACAGAATGGCAAAACAATAACTCAGGAAAACTGGAGCTTTAGCTTTAAATTCCATCTCTAAAATAAATTCAGGGATCACATCAGCTCTATAGAAATTGAAAATAAACACTCATCAAGAATAGCACAGCAACTCATATTATGCAATTGCATGGTTAGTCTATTGAGCTCTTAACTGCAAAAGAAAGAGGAAAGGTATTATGTGCAAACCATTGAGATGGCAGATAGGTTTATGTATATGCCCCATCTCTAGGAGCTTTTAGTCTAGGTAAGGTATTTGAGAGGTAAAATGGCACATGCAAATGAGATAGCATCAACTGTGAAGCACTACAAAAAGCCATGACCTCTGACAGGCACCTGCATTCAACAAAATGGTTGGCTATCAGTAGTTTCAGGTTCTGTCCTATCTCTTCTAAATTCAGACAACAGCAACTCAACAGCCCTTACAGAGTAGGCAATGATCAGATAGTCCAAGATGCCTAGAACTGAGAAAACTAATTCTATTGAGAAAGCAGGTAACAAAGCAGTTTACAAGTATAAATTCAATGTTTCATATCTCCTTTGAAACAATAAGTACTAAAAGAATAGTTATTCTCTATTTTTAAAAAATATAATATAGGTGAAAAAGAAGGCTGAAATCACTTTTCAATTTCATCCCCAGAACAGAAGACTATATCAACATAAACCAACTTAGGTGAAGCACAGACAGCACAGATTAGAAGTACAAAACTATGTGTTTGAGCAACACCACATTATTTGTGAGCCAGAAAACTGTTTCCCCCAGTAACTATCACATGGCTTCATCTGTCATAGCCCATGTAACTGCATTATGTACTAAAATACTCCTAAAACTTTAGTTATTTCACAGGAGAAAAAAAACCCAACCTGCACCAACAACTGAAGAATCAAATCTCTAAATTTCAGAATGCACTACTATTTTACTGATGGGCACAGTGTCAAAAATCTTGAACCATTGCAAGAAATACCCAAAACTAGATGAGTCTGCAAAGCTCAAGAGGAAGCAGCCTCTCCTTAGTAAGGTTTTACATGACTTAGGAAGGATCAGTAAAAGGATGACTATGAAAGCATCAGATCTGTGCTTTCCCACAGTATAATTTTGAGGAAAGCCTCAAAAAGTTGAGCATATCCTTTGAGATACACTATGATGCTACCTCTGGGCATGGGAATCCATCACAGAAGCTATTTCTTTTTGAAATTAGCTCCCTTACAATTTCAGCTGAGGATGCCTGAGGCAACCCAAATGACAGCTGTGGGCCTGACCTTCAAAAAATATGTAACAGAAGCTGCCTTGCTGGCCTGGTCTTAGAAAAAAGAATAATCTGAAAGGTCCCCTTTGTTCTATCCTAAAAGATTTAGGAAGTAACACATGGTCAGACATAAAAATGGATCTTATCACTATAGGAAGTTAAATGATTAGAAGACTTGGGCAAAGAAACATGCCCTTCTCAACTCTCATTCACAAGCCTCTGTCTATCCAAAGACAGACTAACACAACTGCTGCAAGTGAAGTCTTCATAAAGACTAACAGTAACAGAGCATAAAGCCTTAAATATTACAGCATTTAAAAAAAAGAGAAAACTGGCAGAGTACGAAAGAAATTATAAATGGACATTATAGCTATCACTCCTTCTTCTTTTAATTCCTCAATTTGGATAGACACATCTTCCAAATAAGGTAAAAAAACCTTCCAGTGCATTAAAGCAGAGTGAAACTAAATTTTTTTTTAAAAAGAAATTTGGGAACCTGCATTCAGAACTAGTACCACCTTACATCAAATCCTCAGTTAAAGTGTTCTAGAGTATAACAGCCTTCAGGTTGGAGGCCCACAAATTTGCATAAAGAATAAGTTTATTCACACTCTGATGAGAACACTTTCTAATCAATAATCCTTCCTTCTTGAGTCCTTCAAGTTGTCTGTATATGTTTGAGTTGCATTTTGTCTACAAAGTCCAGTGGGTTCAGAGGGACTTGCCAAAAGAACAATATATGGATATGCTGCTTCTAATTGATAAATGAGTTCAGAAAGTTTATTCCATGCCATGATCACTTATAAAAAAATTGCTAAAGTAAGGAAGCATTTAAAATTCTCTATCAGTCAGAAAACTATTTTAAACTAGAAAATGGCAAATATGAGAAGTACAAAAGAACATAAAACCAGCACATTATCAACACAGATTTAATCATGAGATACTCTCTTCTATTCCCAACTTGAAAGGTTTTTTCAATATTATATACTTCTGTGTTTTAGATTACCTTAACTCCGATAAATGAAAAGGGGATAGAAAAAAAATCCTCTCAGTCAGAACAGTGTGTTCTAGATTTAGGGTGTGTGAAGGTGGGTTTCCTCATTAACAATAAGACAGACCACACATCCTGACAAATCACAGGAAATACTGAATGTTCAGCATTAAGAAAGGAAGTCCAGGTTTCTTTCCCAATCTAGATGAGATGGAATCTAGCTTACTGTCTTGGACAAACTGTAAGAAGTCCCTCCAGCAAAAGCTTGAACTGCAGCAAGACATTTTCCTGGTATCTCTTGGGATAAAAAATTGCTCTGTGCAACATTCTAAGCAACATTATTTGTTTTTATATGCACATTGTATAGTCTCATTTTTCTGGTTTTCAATGAAGTTATGCAAATGAACAACAGTGAAAGGATACTTATATCCTCTTTTGCCATTAGTAGTGCTGTCAATTCAACTTTCAGATGTGGAAACCTCCAAATTCGATACTGGCAATGGAAACCTACATAAGCTGCACAACTTAAAATATCTACCTGCACTTTAGGTTTATAAAGGTTATCCTTTGAGGCAAACACTTAGACTAAGGTCTCATGGTTGGGAGATGATGCAAACATTGGAGCAAAAAACAGACCTGTGTCTGAAAGAGCAATGATTTCTGCTGCAGAGTTAAAATTATTGTATGTAAATGAAAACCAAAAGATTCTGCAAGAAACCAGCTAAGCACCTACAACATTTTCAAGGTTCAGCCTAGTCTAAGGTATGCATGCAGCAGAAAAACTATCTTGGTCTCCATTTCCTTCTAAAGAATTTGGAGGCATGGAAATTGAAAACTTCCAAAATGTGATTTCCCCAATCACTTCCAAGAAGTGGAAACAAAAAGAACAGCTTCATAGGAAAGTAAAACCTTACCGTGTCTGAATTTCCTTCCAGCAGTATGTTGATTGCTCTGTTCATATCCCCATTACAATCATGTAGTGCCACTATGCACTCATCCTGGTTTTTCCCCGTCACTTCCATAAGCTGGCAGTAAGAGTCAGACATGTTAAAATACTCAAATTATCTTTGAAAGAAAATAAGAGTTAGTATCACCACAGATTCAAAAACACACATAGCTACTGTGTCAGAGCAAATTAAAATCCTAAATAAAGGTAAACACAAATTAAATTATAATCAAGAAAGCACTCTCTCACCTTTTTTTTCCCCTTTAACTTTATTCTTGGAGATTTCCTATGCAGAACTTAATTCTTATCCTTCCTACCAGCATAGCTACAGGCATTATTGATGAGGGTGCTTTGGCTTCAGGAAGTACAAGACCCCACATCTGGCACATCACCAAAACAAGCTTATAACAACAAAAATACTTCAGAAGAGGTTTTAAAAAGGAAAAGTCAATCAAGCTGCATACACAGCTCTGAGAGGTCAATGTTTTTTTTAATAGTACCTCAATTTACCTTTAAGCTATGATTCTATGATTTTTACTTTTCCTGAAAAAGAGCCAATATATTGGCAAACTCAGTATACACAGGTGACATCTTTTCCATGTGTGTGTACATGTGAACAATCTGAATGCACTCTTTATTCTGAAAATTCTTAAATTGGGACTGTTAGTATAGAGTTAAAATATTTCTGAGAATCTGAGGTTCTGAAAATCATGGGAAATTCAAGCGAAGATTTGAGGGAGGTGGGAAAGGAATGTTATGATTTGTTTTTAGGAGGCCATGTGAAACTGCACCTGCAAAGATTATAGTAACTAATCATACTGATAAGAAACATAAACAATGTAGTTATTGTATGAAGATATTTGTAGTAGTGAGAATCAATGCTGAGAACGAGAATCAATACTGACAACGAGAATCAATGCTGAGAATTTCTAAGGTGTTTGTAGATAGAATCGTATATGCCCATGCAAGTGTGAACTAGCCTATAGCTGAAATGGTATAAATATGTACACCTTGAACACAGACAACAGAGCTAGATTTGGGTTTCTATACCCCTAGCCCCCACACGCTTCAATAAAAAGCACCTGCATATAATCCATCTGTGATTATGTGTTTTTGGACGCTAACATATTGGCGAACCCAGATGGGGCCTTCTGAGTGTGGCTGACCTCGTGACCTGATAATGCTCCAGCTGGCACAGAGGGCTTCTTGGGGAGCCCATCGGCCACAACC
>VWZN01019129.1:313625-339765 GCA_013396955.1 Regulus satrapa | reverse complement strand
CTGTGGGGCTCAGCCCCACTCCAGGGCACCGGCAGGTTGAGAGGTCGTGCCGGTGCCTGGAGCCTGGTACCAGAAACCAGAGCCCTGGAAATTAGACCACTGACAGCATGCCTCTGAAGCAGGGGGAGAAGGGAAGAGGCAGCCTTTGCTACGCTATTTCTTATTTGGTGTATCCACATTCACAAGCCCTTTCACACCAATGCCCTTTATCTTACACTTTCGATGCTTCCTAAGGGCACCCACACAGCGTGTGGGCTCCTCCGCTGCCAGCTAAGCAGACGCTTTGGCATCTCAGGCCCCCAGCTTGCTGGCCCTATCTGCCCTCAAACACCCATGGAAACCCACACCTGTTTGGAGACACGAGTAAGATGGAAAGAAGATGCTCCACGACACAGAAGGTCATGGAAAATGTAATGGTAACCTAGTACTGCAACACTGCAACACTGGAACCCCCCTCGTTTCCTCTGCCTATACAGTGGCAATTTTTTTGTTTTGTTTTGTTTTTTTTTTTCCCCCCCAGAAAAGAGAATAACAGGCAGAAGGCACACATGGAGGTGCAAAAAGCTAACTTTAGGATCTGGTTCTTGCTTCCCAAGCAAAACCAATCACCACTACCAGCCAAAAGAAATCTCATATGTTTTATTTGCCTTCCATGGACTTGTATATTTAGCACATCTTTTATTGCTCCACTGTGCTTCCAGAAAGTTGCTATACCTTAGCCTGAAATCACAGGCTATGGCATGAGCTTTTGGCAGCTCTCTCCTGCTACAGCTGTGAAAGGAGGATCAGCCTCCAGCAGCATTCATTCATCCCACCACTCACGCCAGATATGAAGTGACTAAATCAGCTGTTGGGGTGGTTCACTGTCGTGCACCCAAAATGATCAGCTCCCACGTGCAGCACACTAGAGGTATCACCACCTAAGCCAGAATGACACTAACATACAAAACTCCCCCAGCCAATGGTTGGGTTTTAATAAAAAAAAAAAGATTACATCATCTACAACTCATGTCAGTTTTGCTATTATCAAATAACAGCAGAAGCTATGTGAGAGAATGTAACAGAAAAAGTTCTCGTGTTAGCCCAAGTTAGGTCTGAGCATTGAAATTAATGGGTATTTTAATCCTTCATCTTAATTTCTGCAGGAGATGAAGCAATAGGAAATCACATAGGGTTTTTTGTCTTTAAAATATGTTCCTTTAATACTCTCAAATAATAATCCCTAAATGCATCACTTCTTACCTTCATGGGGTTTAAGTGGATTTTAAATAATTCCTAGACCTTGCACAGTTCTTTTATAGATAAATACCTTTTATCCTCTGCATGTATTTTGCTGAGCAAGTATCATGGTGGGTGTATCAGAAATATCCAGATGGGCAATGCCATCCTCTATGGTACTATCAGGAGTTGCTGAAGAGATAATTGAGGTATCAAGAGGCTGCAGTGGGGATTGAGTAGCAAGAACCCATGAACTTTAAGAGCAAACAGACCATTTTAATTTGATATTCTAGAATGGGAAAGACAAATAGAAACACCCCAGCAGAACTGTTTTCAAAGAATGTTTTCTATGAAATCTCAATGGTGTTATGGGCATATCCCATTTGCTTGAGAATATTTACTTTTCTGTTGGTTATTTGAGAGTCTTTGATGTTTACTCAGCTGACCCATCCTGATTTCTTGCCCTTTGCTGCCCGTAGGCACCTTTTGTCACCGCATGCCTACATGCTTTATATTCAGTTTCCATACGGATCAGAGTTGTCTCTTGGGCAAGCCAGACAAAATGAAACCTCCAGGTTTATTTCAGCTGATTTGAACTGCTGCCAAGGCAAGGGCCACACCGTCTCAGGGACTGAGTTTTAAAAATCTAGTAAAGAACAGAACACTCAATTACAATTTATTTCCAGAAGGTATTTCTTCGTCTTCTTAAGGCTGAATTTTACGAAGACTTACCCCATCAAATTCTAGCCCCAAGCTGTGGTTTGGTTTTACACATGTCAGTGATGCAGTTTTCCTTCTGCAAAAACTCAAAAAAGGCCCCTGATGGTTTTAAATCTAGCATGATTGAATGTTTGATTGTGATCATTATGAACTGGACCTGGAGTTTAATAAATAAGTAGACAATCAACGGATTTTTTTTCTTTTCAGTGTAGGTGTTAGTGAAATGGAAATGTTTCTATAAAATGAGGACATTGCTACTCTAGTTTAAAAATCAATATAAAATACTGAATTTTATAAAGCTCTGTGCAAAATTATTCTTTGAGACATATCCTAATCCCTAGTAGGCTAAAGAAAACTGAATTTTAGGCTTCTATAAATCTATAGAATTAACAGATTAGCAAACAAAAAAATTCTTCAACCAGTTCTTCCGTGTAGATGCCCAAATCACACTGCATACCCTGAGAAGTGGTCTTACTTGCTACTTTTGTGAGCAGTCTTCAGTGAAGAAGCCAGATACCAGCAGGGGATGAAGAGTGACCATCTTTCTCTCCCCAGGAGGCAATTTCATCAGGTCAGGATTAAGGAAAATAGCAGGGCCGGTTGGAATATCTTGCAGGACTGTCAATCTCACCTCTTCCAAGAACAGTACATTCCCACAAAACTATAAATAAGAAGAAATGTGCGCTAACTGCAGCATATGAGCAGAAAACCTGTTATGAGCCTCCAGAAAAAGAAATCATCTGTCTATTTGGGAAAGGTAAAAAGCATATGCTTGAAGCTGTTATCCTATAAACACATGCCTAAAACATGAGCTTTTCCAGCATGCAAATAAGTTGACTAGTCACTCAACATAGTTTCTATGTACTGAAATTTAAAGTAATTAGAGTTGCTGGGCTCCACTTGCAAATATCTTATTTTAACAACATTCAGGATATTTTCTGTATTTTCAGAGGCACTAGATTCCGGTTTGCTACAATTAATGTAATAGAACATTCTATAGTTGTTATTGACTGCAACTGCCAGCACAAAATTTGAGAATTAAAATATAATGTGGAAAACTGGTGATGCATATTGAAAGCAGTTTGTGCTCATTCTCCATCTTATAACTGAGAGTTAGAATGAGTTGGTTTTGGAGGAGATGCAAGGGGATGTAGAAGCTGGTTTCAGAGAAAACCAAACAGTTGCAGGCATAGCACCATGTCTGCAATCAGCAGGTTGTTCTGGGAATTCAGACTGGTTTGGTCCGACAGGAACAGGTAACTGGAATTTGAAGTTTACGACAATGGATTTGATAGTATGTGACAATATTCAGTTTATCCTCCTGCATTAGCGTGACTGCCCATTTCTCATTAGGGTCAGAATGTTTTCATTAGTGAATTGGCCTGCATGATCCAAAAGTGCTTTCTCTGTGGGCTGAAATGAAGTGCTGTCCTGGATTGTAGGAGCATGGGGGTTACTAAGTCCCAGCCCTCTCTGCTTGGAGCCCTTCAGCACTGTGCCAAGCACAGGCTAGTGAGATCTGAAGCACACCCCTGTCCCAGCGCCAGGCAGGGGTTTGGACCTTCCACACAAAACAGCTTGGTGCTCTCTTTGCAGTTCAACATCCCTGTGATCTGTCTTTCTTTTCTTTTCTGTAAAGACACAGAGGCTCAGGCTGAAGTCTCAAATTGTAGGGGACTCTAAAGAACTCTTGATGCAAGAGGAGCCTGCCTGTTCCCATCATGGATGGTATCACCTGGTCATGTGGCTTAAAAGGGACCTAAACATCTGTGTTTCCAGTGACACTGTGACTAGATCCTTTTGTCCTTGATTACATTTTACCTGAAATTGTAATTGGAAAAACATTAACATTTTCTTGACAGGGAGATAGAGGCGGTGCCTGGCTGTGTCCTGCTGGTAGCCAGAGCTCAGTACCTTTCCTGTCCACCTCCCATGGCCCTTTTGGGTGGCCTGGTTTGGGTATCCTGACTAGCAGGATATAATGAGTACTACTCACCTGTCAACATTTCACTCTTCTGATCCCGTGTAAATGCTCTGCTGTGACAGTTGATGGAAAAATTGGGAGGATTTAGAAGCAGCAGTCAGGGTTCCCAGGGTCCCCATGAGCCTGTTTTGCTGTGTGGGGCTTCCCTCTGGGAACCCATACCCACCTATACTGGAGAGGCATTCAGTCATCTCTCAGGAAATGATCAGACACTTAAAAGAGGAGATCCCCTCTAATGAATTGTTACAGCCTTTCTCCTCTGACATCAGCATATTATCCCCGTGAAGGCTCTGGATCCATGGAGTTGGGTTAAATCTTCCCCTTTCAATGATCAAGTTAACCTCAATTATATAATTTCTTTGGGAATATGCTTGAGCATTTTTTTCTCCCAACATTTCTAAGGATTTTCAGTATTTCCTTCCTTTTATCTTAAATTTGACTCTCTTTAAGGTAAACAAAATCAATTTTAATTTGTAGAAATTTATTTAAAAATGAATGAAATGCTACCCTCCTACAGAACGAGCTATAGCTACACTGAGGGGTATGAGCAGAGAGCAAAAGCAGCAGTCAGATTAGAATCAGATAGATTGCCTCTCTTGCTGCACTTTAAGGGGTGATCACTGCAGATAATCCAGATGTCCAATTTATGCAGAACAATTGTCAACCTTTGATAGAACTGACAAATAATAAAATCCCCCTGATTAATTGCAATGACACCTTCTCACCCTGCTGCTTTGAGGTTAAATGAGAGACTGCAATATGAAGTCTGGGGCCTCATGGCTGTATGAAACTTCCCATAGGACATGAAAAGATGAACAGGAAAGTGGCTTACCTGCTTTATTGATGAAATATTTACGTTTTAAGGCCTGTAGTCGCAATCCTACAATCTCCATATTCCAAATGTGTTTTGGAACATTGATGTGAAAACAGATATTTCTGGGAATCATAAGGCATAACCTGGCTCACACCTGCAATCTGACATATTGTATATACTTAGCTTGTTCATGTGCAGCTTATACAGTAAACACATCAGCAAGTGATTACTCATGTCTATTATACTTAAGGTTGCCAAATATTTTCAATTTAATCATCTCCTTTCCTGTTTTCACGTGACCTGTTTTCCTAAAAAAATATTCTGTGGCTTTGAATTTCCTCTCTGTGGCTTTTGCCCCTAAATGGTTTTTTGGTTTGGTTTTTTTTTTTTTTTTTTTTTACAGTGCTCTTTCATCCACTTTTGAAGTGGCGATGGTTAAAAAAAAAAAAAGAAAACACAAAAAATGGTTTTCACATAGACTAAACCTCCCAAACGATGAGAATCACAGCAAAGTTAATGTGGATATAACTTGCATTGAAGACCAGTGTCCTCCAGTCAGGTTTTGATTAATTTTCCAGTAATTTTGAAATTAGCTGAATTAGTTCCACTGTTTGTAGTAGGAAGCTTTCATTTTGGGAAAGAAATTTAAGAGATTTGACTGGAAAGGCAGATACTTCAACATAGGTTGTCCTCATTTTGAAGCCTCCAGATATATTATGCTCATTAAGTGTCCCATTCCTCTGTCTGCATTTTTGTTTCTTAGAGGCAGAGCCTGTATCCTCTTTAGGATGAATAACTTGGAAAGAAAGAATTTACAAGCTCCACAAGTTTATTGGTTCCAGATTTCTTTCCTTTCTTTTTTTCCCCCTCCACACATAATTTGAGATGCCTTCTCCTTAAAAGTTTAGATAAATATGTTGAAAACATTAATACATCATAAAGGTCAAAGGATTAAACGTTCAAGAATCAGCCAACCTCAAGAATTATTGTAGATTTACATGATCTATATCCATCTCTAAAGACATAGTATCAAGGACAGTTACAAACGTGCTCCATCATTTAAATCTGTTTTCTGAGCTGCCTGTAAATTCATATCCTGTTTAATTCTTTGCTGAAACATAAACTAGAGAGAAAATATGTTGCCACATTACCAAAAATTAATGTGACACTCCTCTGATCTTAGTAGGCAAGACATGCATAACATTGAACAAACAGTGCATTGTCACTGCAACCCTGGCATTTTCCAGGTATACTTCCAGAGACTGAGCTCAGACAAAAAGTCTATTACTCTTCACAGTGGCATAAATAATTTCAGGAAAATAAACAGACTGATCCCTATAGAGCAAAGTGAATGAATTATGGTTGGGGGGGGGGAACCCAACCAAAACTTAACAAACCAATAATAATATTACCTTATAACAGTGGCTGCTAGCTATATATATCCAGCTAACGTTGTCTCTACAGATTACTTCTGTTAATCTGAAACTCTGCACCGGTTGTACAGACCAAGACAAGCTAGGAGGGACTTTGCCACCTCTTTCAACTTAGAAAGATGGCTACTCTGCATTCTTCTCCTTTCACGGACTTCAGGATAGCAACGTTGAGCCAGTTGTGAGGAATGAATTTGTTTTCCTGACTGCACTGCAACTGAGGAGCCTGGGTTGCAATGTTGCTGTTTTAAAGTACAGTTAAGTTCCATTTTCTCTTGAATCCTTATTTTCTAAGAAAAAAAAAAATATCAGGACTGAAAAATGCTCAGTATGGCTGTGGGTAAACCCTAAATCTAAACTAAACTTTGTTTTGGGGTGAATCCGAAATGAAAATTGCTCCATGTTTTCCTCACCCCTAAACAGAACTAAATCCTGACTCCCAGTCTGCCTGAGAAAGCTCTGATGAGAGCACCAGCTGCAGGAGCTAGAAGCAGACCAGCTACTGAAAAATCAGGAAGGGTGAAGAGTTTTTTTTTCCATGACAGACATCACCTAGTAGTTGCCATGGGTAGCACTGTGAGAGATAGGTACTTGGATGTGATGGTAAAAACGTTCCTTTCCCTCTAAAAAAAAAGCCTGAACTTCTATTTTACAGCTAAGGGAAAAGCTATTTACTTTTTTCAAACATATCATGGAAGTTGATGTTATTGAACAAACTTTTCTCTCAGATAATTTATAGGCACATAGGCCTAGGAAACTTGCTTTAACCAACTCTGAGAATAAAGGTAGCTTTTTGTCTTCTGTAGCACCTTTTGCTAGAATGTCCTGTTTTGAACAACGAAAAACTAGCAGAACTTTTCAATAGCTTTTGTATTTCCACAGCTGCAGGATGAAGATATTGTTTAACTGCAGTTTTTTGTTATTTCTGACATCATCATTCGGATCTTCCAAGAACCATCTAACACTTTTCCCATATCTATTAGGAAAACAACTGCAGACCAGGACACATTGCAGTATTTGGGTGTATTTTCCCAGATATTTACATCACCTGTGAGTAAGGACTGAGAGAAAGAGGCATCGATCTCTTCCTCAACTCTGCTTATCCCTGAATGAAATGACATTTCCTATTTGACTGTATGTTTATTTCTTACTCAATTTTTCTCATTCTCAACAATTGCAAAAGGATAAAGAAGAGGTGGAATTGCTTATGTGATGCAAAAGCAGTGTAGCCACTGTAGGAGAAAGACACACCTTTATATAGAGCAGGCTTTAAAGAAAAGTTAATTTAATGAAATAATTTAAACAATAATAAATGAAACATAATGCAGTACTGTTAGAGAGGTCAACTATTCCCCCTTACAAATTTTATCAACATCTTCATGCTCTCTTAAAAGTGTTGAAACACTTACATTCATTCCATCTTCAAAATCTACTGAAAGATGTAGTGAGGAGAATCAAAAAAAAAAAAGAAAAAAAAAAGTAAGAAAAATTCATCCCCTGGGGCAATTTCTAAGGAGGCAAGAGCTTCTTTCCTGCCAAGGACCAGTGTCTTTAAGGATCATGCAGCACTCGGTGCCAAATGTTTTATGGCACCACACTCCAGCTGGCAATGGGTTTTGGACCACAGCTTTGGCAGTGGGAGCAGGGTGAGCTGACTGCTGTGTTGCTGAATGCAGCATGGTTCTGATCTGAGAAGCCTGGTGTGATCCAGAAAGGCACTTTATTGCTTCCTGGGGAGGTTTCACAAGCAGATTAGGTGCTGGGTCACATGGGGTGAAATATTTAAAATTAAACACTTATATTCAAAAGACAACCTACCCCGTGCCCAATATTGGTCAGGGGGCTCCTCACAGCTGGGTAAGAAATGCTGTGCTTTAGTCCTCACCCTTCATTAGGCTTCAACAGCCTGATTTGCCCTGGATTGGGAGTTTGAATCTGTTTCCAGAGACAGTCTCACTGATAAGGGAGAAGTTTTAAGTGAGGTGGGCTGTTGAAGGGTTGAGAGGTACAGCACAACTTTCCTGTAAGTGGAGAGAGGCTGAGCAGGGGCCACATCCTCTAGCCCTGGCTTGCGGCAGAGACAGGAATGCAAGAGTTATGAGGCCAGGAGGAAGGCAGGCAAGAAGAAACATCAAATAAAAACCTAGGGGGTAGGGCAGTCAGCCAGAAGAGAGAAGACACCTAGCCAAATACATAAATAATCCTGGGAAGCCAGAGTAGAAGTCAGTAATTCCCCAGTGCCTCCAAGCCTGTGGTTAAGGAGCTGACTGATCTTCTGAGGCAAAGGACTGCCTATAGCCATGCCCCGCAGAAAGACAGCCTCTGGCCACCCTGACCTCCTTGCCCAGAGATCAAGATGAAGAATAATTTTTTACTGAAATCACATTTTTTGTCATTTTTATCCCCAGTGCAATGGCACAGTAAATAATTCCAGTTTGCCTTATTACATAGCCTACCTGACAAGCAAAGGTAAACATATATTTGAAGAAGCTGAGCCAAGAGCATGCATTTAGGTATTTAGTGTCTGTACTCAGAATGTCCCAGACTCAGAAAACTTGCTGTCTTTATTTTAACTTGATGTTAAACACGGAACCTTCTCAGATAAGAGTCTGGTGCATTAACATCTGAGTAGCTGTAAACCGTAGATTACATAGTTCTCATATTAAAAGCTTTTTAATAGGCACACTGATGTTTTTGGTAGGAGGAGAATGCTAAATAACACAAAGTAATAATTCTGGAAATGGGGGTAAGGTTTATTGCTCCTTTTTTTTTCAAAGTAATGTGGATAAATGCCAATATTTCATACATACCTCTAATAAATGGGTGCACCTAAAAAAATTATTTCTGGGAAGTTTGAAAACTCTACAGCTTGTAACTCCAAAGAGTCAGTGGCTGTGGTCCTCATACTTTAGCCAGGTGTTTACTAAAAGACAACCAAATGTTACTTTTGAGATATATTTTCACATATGCCAAGTTTTCTACCTCGTTCTGTAATGACATTTTGTCACAAAGAATGTCCACCTGAGAAAAAAGGCTGAACAGCTGAAATGGAAATGAACTGATTTATCTGCTGCAAGAAGGTGATATATATCTGAATATCAACCCCAAAAATGGAGGAAAAATCATTAAAATGGCAAGCCAATGCTCTGTCATTGGCAGGAAACTACTTTGTCACTGACTTTGTAACAGAGTTTGCACAATCTATTAAGACGTCAGATGTGTAAAGTACTAAGAAAAATGCATTGTAAGTGTATTTTATGGAACAAAGATCTTATTGCCATAATGCCTTTAAAACTTGTAGTACTCTGAAAACAAGAAATGTTGTAGATGCATTGACTTAGATCCTTAAGTTTTGAAATAAATTCAGGGAGTTATGAGGCTACAAAAAAAATCTGTGAAACATTAATAAATATATTGGAAAAAACAAAAGGCAAGATGCAATTTTCTACAATAATCCACTGTTTCATGTGGGACACGCTCTCCGAAGTTAATGGGAATTAAGGTGGGTTAACAGAAGGATGTAGCACAAATTCGAATTTGATCTACTGGGGGACCTACAAGAGGGAAAGCCCTGTTTTGTAAAGGAATCAGGCTTGAGACACACCCATGTAAAACGCTGCACAGTACGTTTTAAAATTGATGCTTACTAAACAGCTACATATTACAGCACAAAAGTCATGATCTAGTCCTGTGAGATGTCACAAAGAGCCCTTCAGTCATTTTCCAGCTGAGGCAGAGAGCTCAGTGTTTTGGAGACGCTCTCAGGCACCCGCCCTGCTGCAGGGCAGGTAACACAGTGCTGCCCCACGGACCTGAGGCCCTCAGGAGACCCCCTGAGGCCCCCCATCCATTCCCCATGCAGGAGAGACCTGTGGCAACCTGCCCTTTGTCAATGCTGATGAAGAACAACAATTCCCTCTTCTGCACAAGGGACAATTTTCAAGGATTGGTGGGTCAGTCGTATCTCAACCAACATCCCTTGGGTTATTCATAGATACTTTTCAATAAAGAAGTATTCTATCAAATGTTGTCCTTTTAACTCCCAGCCCTTTATTCCATAGATCAGGATAAAAAACTGCTTACAATTTTTGTAAAGAGAAAAAAGGAAGACTATTTCGCACTGTCTTGAGACACAAAGGTTTCTGCATTGTCTTGATCAAAAATCCCATAAAACTTCATTTGAGGAGACTGCAAGAAAGCAGAACTTTGAGTGGAATAGATCAGGAAGCTGTATGGAATAAAAGATGGTGAAAACATGGGCTACAGCTTTGCAGCATCAGATGTAATAACTTATTATTGACATTTGGTCTTTGAAAACATATTTTCTTCTCCACTGCAGGCTAGAAGAGTGGACTACAAACAATGTTTCAGCAAAACTAGAGACACAATCCTATTTCTTAAGGAGAGCATATAAGAATAGCTGAGGAAATAAAACATTCAAGTTTAGAGAAAAGTGTGAACTCAATATTCTTTAAAATACGATCAATCTCAAATTGATCAGTCAGTTTCTCAGATAGAAGCCCTCAAGCCATCAGAATCCATATAAAATTTAGGAATTGAAGCTAGAAGGGATGCAATTCTTGACCCTTGTGAGGGTTTGATTCTCAGATTATGAGCACCGTGGTTTCAGATATAATGAAATGTGTGTATCACACCAGTAGATGAAGTTTGGAGAAGAGAGTGGAAAGGAAAAAAAAAGGAGGAAAAGAAAAAAGACAGTAAAAGAAAATTCAGTTCCATGTGGTAAAAATATATTTGGACACACAGAAACTGTATAGTTCCATCTGTGAATATAAAAACAGTAAAAAGGACAAATTTTCCTTTTTTTTTAAACAACCCCCTGACCAGAAGGTACAGTTTGCACGGGCAACCACAGTTGTTCTGGGTTTGTTGCATTCAGGTGAGACTGATGGTTGCTCCTCATTCTGGGTTGTTGCCAAAACCAGGTGTTCTGTGGGGTGCAGCAGGAGTGGGGCTGTCCCATGAGTGGGGTGGGGTGCTGCATGGAGTCCAGGGCTGGTCATGACCCCTGATGGGTGCTGCCTCATGGGTTCCAAGAGCCCTCAACACTTTTGGGGATCAGTGAAGCCAGGAGAAAAGCTCCCCATAGTGCTGGGCCCAGCCCTGGCCAGAGAAGTGGCTGAGACAGGGCATGGCTGAACCCAAAGAGAATCCTGTGCCCTGGGTGGAGGTGGTGTGCATGGAGGTCACTGGGAAGGCTGTTGAGGACAGTAGGGGCTGAAGGTAACGTCAGGGACCTGACACAGAAGTCATAAGTCAAACCAGAAGCATTAGTCTGCTCAGGAATTTGAAGCATTCTGGTAGAGACAGTTTTGTGGAGGTTATTTGAGCAGAAATGTGCCGTGCTGTTGTCTTCTCCACTTACACGCTTGCTAGCACAGCCCAGGACATTATTTCTCATTATTTCCCATGATTAGGAAAGCAGGATCTCTTACATAATCTCAGAGCAACAAATACGCCATGGCACTGCTGAAATAATGTAGGCAAATATTTCCTCACCAGCACAGCAGTGCAGGCAAGCTCCAGTTTTGGCCTGGTTGCTCCGGTTCCCAGTCAGAGGACAGTCCACTGCAGCTGTGCAACCCAACACCCAATTCTGTGTGCAGATTCCCACTTTCCACTTTTGAAAACTCAGTCCAGATTTCCTTTCACTCCGGGGCTTCATGAGCTGTGGATGTGTTTTCAAATACCAAACACACTGACTGCATTTTGGAAGGGTCTCACTGTAAACACTCAATGAGCTTTTCCTGCAAACGTCATTGTTACCAAATTACAAATGACATGGAAATGAAAACAGGTCAAACCAAATTACAAACATGCAGATTCTGTTAAGAGTCCATTTCTCAATGTATGAACTCATTTTTTGGGAAGTAGGCCAAAGCATTGTTTTGAATTTACGTCTATCTCTACCAACACGGGATTACAAATATGAAAAAGATGCCAGAACTTAATGTAGGCAGAAAAATGCGGAAATAAGGATAAACTTTTGCTTATGTCTGCTATACAATATTTTGCATCTGTGTCTATTACTGGTTCTATGGGATACTCTGGACATTTTTAATTCAAATCTGTATAGGGTGTGATAAAGTGGCTGGTATTATAAAATGCCAAAAATCCAAGTTACACATGTCCAACAGCTAAGAAAGGTAAAAACGATACCCTTTAATGGCCCATTCATTAGCAAGGAGCCTTCACCAGAGGCTGGTAATGTCCTGCTCCTTGTAGGCACACATTCATCATCTGATTCAGTGCTGCACCCTACGACTGTGAAGACCGTGGCCTGATTACTTCCCTTCCCTCCTAGATTAAAGGCTTCTATAGTTCCATCTTCCAAACTGGGCACTTAATGTTTCTCAGTGGAGCAGAAGTCCTTCACTGGCTCTGGACTATTTGTGAGTTCTAACTCCTTGTCATACATATACAGTCATTTATTCAGAAATGTCCCTAACTCCTAAAAAATATTTCCCCTAAATATTATACGTTGCCAGTAAAAGGACTAATATATTAAAAATATCTGTTTTCAGAAGCTGAAAACGACAAAATTACCTTCTGACACATTTTTCCTGGGGATGCTTTAGGCAACTCAAGAGCAAATTTAATTAGGGTGTTGTAAATTGGAATGACTCTGCTGATAACAGCTGAGTTCTTGTTTCAGTGTAATTGGTATAAAAACCTTTTTCTGCCTTCCAAATAATTTTTTTGAAAGTGGAATAAGCATGGCTACAAAAACTACCAGCAGAAGTAGAGGAGCAGGTGGAATAATCAGACAGCCTAGACTATACATTATAAACTCCTGTGGAAGGAGAGGTTAGACGACAAGAGACTACTTGTGTGATGACACTATTTGCAGAAGGCTGCTGTTGACACCATCACATTGAGCATGGCTGAAGTGATCTTCCAAGTCTAATGTAAAAAGTTTCATTTCCCTTGAGAGCTACTTCTATAAGGGTGACACTGCAGGGTACCTTGAGGACAATACCACTATCATGGTATCAGTCTCACTAGCACCTTTCTCAGATAAAAAATGCCTGTCCCTGTTGTTCAGAAAATGGATAATCAGTAAATCACCAAATAGAAGATTCACTTGAGCAAAGAAACTGTGGGTGCTGTGGTTTGAGATGTAAAGGAGCTGTACAACACACACCTGCCTCCTCTTATGACTATAAAAGGGCTCTGCTGGACAGAAATCTCTCAGAAGGGAATGGACAGAGGGATTTAAGCCATGTTGCAGCATGAAGGGATGGAGTGGTGGAAGCTGTGGTGGCTGAGCACAGAGCTGTGTCCACTTCCAGGTGCACACCAAGCAGCTGTGCTGCCACCTGCCTTGGAGCTATTCCTGCACTTTCCCTGTTGATGAGGCCTTCGAGGTGTGTGGGATCCATCCTGCAGTCCTCAGCCCCAAGCAAGTGGTGCAGGGCTCATAGGATCACAGCACTTGGTCCTCTAAGAGTGGAAATTTTAAGGAAAGAAGTGGTCTCTTGTGTTTATCAAAATACTATTCTGCAGCATTTATTACACAGCTGCATGCATTGTATCAAGCAAAATAATGTTGTAATTATTTTATGTAACACACAAGAAGAAATTGGTAATTGCTACAGGCTTTCTTGTAAAAACCTCTAGCTGATTTGAACTTTATACTCTCTGTTTGCAAAATAAAGCCATGGTAGTGGCCTGAGCTGTTTCTTGTAAGTATAAAACAGCTAGCATTAATATTATATTTTTAAATGTTACATGCTGTTTTGGTTAATAAGTCATGATCTCTATTAGTGAGGGGGAGATGAAAACTAGCCAAGCCTCTACTGTACAAGAGTACTGCACTGCACACCTGCTCAGCAAGCGCCAAACATGTTTTATGTACTTCGCTACAGGATAATATTTTTCTTTTAGCAACATTTTTTGCTTTGGCCACAGTGAATTTTGCTTTATTATCCTGCTGGTATTTTGATATCCATAAACAAGTCTCAAAACAGTGTTAAAATTGGCTTTAAAGGAGTAGTTCAGCAGTAGAAAACAACAGAGCCTCTGTCTACATATATCTTCTGCAGCATTCAGCCTCTTCCCTGAGGTGTTGGACTTCAGACACGTTTTATTAACATTCTGGAGTTGTACCCTCCTGACTAACCAGCCATTAGCTGGCTCACTGATCCTTAACTGCAGATCACTTTCTCTCTTATATACGCTGCATTTCCCTTAGGTTCCAAAATAATTAGTCTCCTGGCTATGGATGTGATTTCTGTTTAAAAGAAAGCAGAAGAAGCACCTCAGCCACTGCTGGCAAGCATCTTTATTCATGCTAAGCTCCTTCTCTGGTTGATATTCACAGAGCACAAGATTCTAATTCTACTTAATAATTAGACTAATACCAGACATACTTACATTTGCCTTCCAGAGCAATTTTCGACACAGTAAGCAGAGAGTTGCATGCACAGAGCTCCCATAGCAACATGTTATTGTTAACCAAAGTTGTGTGCACAGCTCCATGTGCTAAAAATTCACCAAGGACCAATTCAGCTGTCAGATACACAGGGGCAACTCCCACGGGGTGTCAGTGGAAGGCTCAGAGGGCAGAACAACCTTATAGAAAATATAATATTGTATTATGATAATAATCACCCAATGCTCTGCTGGGTCAATACTGTGAGCTGACCTGTTTTGGATCAGAGATAAACCCCTGTGCTCTGTCTTCTGCCAGAGCTGCATATAAGGGCATTATCACTACAAAATACTTAAATATCATTTGTTAAAATGTGCTCTAGGTGCTATACCTGTATACTAAACAAGTGTTGGTGCATCCTGATGAATTTTGTGACGGCAAGCATCACTTTGGAGAACTGAAATGGAAAAAACTGGTCTTTATCTCAGATGACTAAAAAAAAAAAGAAAAAAGCTGCAAGTGATGTCAGGAGACAAGATAAGCTCAATGCAAATATTCAGCAAATAAAAGAATACAAATATTTTCTTGCATAGCATATACTGACCTCTTCATTTAGGAAAAGGAAAAAAAAAAGCAATAAAAATACTGTGCCTGAGGAGTCATTTTTTGTACAGAGTTTCAAAAATCCAGTGGACTTGTCCTAAGCATTTAAGAGTCACTATTTGTTTTGATTGCCTTTTACTAATATCATGCCTTTTGATTTAGCCTCCCATTTATTGAATATATCAAAAGCAATCAGACTTGTAATAGATTAAAGACATTTTACAAAAAGGATAGATATCTAGTAAGTAACTTTTGATTCTCATACTTCCTGCATTGCATAATTTTAGGGGCTCTAGGATCATGTTTTAACCCAGGTCACTGGACGTGATGAACCAGTGACAACAAACACAGGAAGTGGTAGGTCCCCATAGAAAGTACTGAGTGAATCCAGCGCCCTGAATTCACTGCAGGACCTGCACCCATACACAGAGGTGTGAGAGCTATTCCCCTTCTCATGTTTGCATCTTCCTAAGGTCGGCAGGACTAGGCTCTCCCTGTCCCCCTGCCAAGACTCCTCTGAGCGATGAGGCTCTGTGCTGCTGCAAGTTCAATTACATCTGCATTTCTAGGTGCCTTCTTTTGTCACAGTCAATCATAGCTGTAAATGCTGAGATTCAGACACCTTACCTTCCTTGCAAGCACTAATTAATTCATCAATACTTAATGCATAATAGCAGCTTACTTTTGCAGAAGTAACCTGGAAAATAGCATTTTCTTTCAAAGACAGAATCACTCCTCTGTCTTTCTCTGTACATGTGCATATACCAGGTCACACATATCTATTTCCTACAAGGATGACTGGTTTTTCTGTCAAGCACATGAAGCCAGGGAGGGAGTCTTCTTAATTCCCTGGGAGGGGAGCACTTGGGCAATCTGCATATTTGCCTTCTTTCTCCCCTTATTTTATTGGACACCGTCTTCCTTGATAAGTCATTTAAAAATGTACATTTCAGGCATTTATTTTGATCTGTTTTCCTGCTAATTAAATTTCAAGTCTTCAAGCTGATAATTTAAAGACAACTTCCCCAAATACTTCCTTCAAATCCTGTTTTTGAATTCTAGTGTGAAGAGAATGAATAATGATTATCTGACTATTTACTTTAACATTGTCTATTTCTCCCAAACAAGGAAATTGATTTTCTCACCTGTCATGTTAACTAAGGGCACAGTCCTGCAAATTCTTACATCTGCAAGTCAGTCCTAGTCAGACAGAAATTCACTGGAACTAATTACAAGATTTATTCACATGAATAAGGATGGCCTGGATAAGATCATTTGGATAAATGTGCAAGTATGTAAATGCACTGACTTAAGCCTGTGCAATGAGCATTTCATACATACCGATGCTTAAGAAGCTCTCCCTTGTGAAACAGTAACTGCAGTTCACATAGGAAGTGGAAATAAAGATTTTTACAGGTTGAAACAGAAATAATTATCATGGACACATAGATATAGGCAGTGAATCGCTTTCAATCTGTATCTGAGTAATTTATGATCAGACCATCTCCCTGTAAAACATATATAAAAATCTGCAGTACTTTATTTTAACCAACTACAAACATTATTGTGTATTTTGCTGTTATGACACTTACAGAATAGTAAGACAGACAAGAGCTTATGAGTAACTGTGATAGTCAGGAGAATATGAAAAATATATAATCTGAATGCCCAAGTCCTAATAGTCTACAGAGGCTGTGAAACAATTATACTATGTTTACCTCAGCCTTTTATATTTACATATTGGAATGTATGTTGGAGGGTTTAATTGTTAGGTTGTCAAAAGTAAAGACACTTTTAGAAAACCAAACCATGCAATATTACAGGGGGCGAAAAAGATTCAGAAGTCTTTTGTTCAAATGGAAATACAGAAAACAACATGTTGTTTAAGCAGGATTTTATTTTCTTCTACCCAAGTGATGAAGAGGCTTTTGTAAAGAAAGGCTTTCATCTTACACATGCAGTACTCCATCACAACATAATTACCCTAATTTGTATTCCACTGTAGAAATAGGCTTTTTCAGCTTAAACAAATTAAGCAACAATCACTAAGTGTACATGACCGCCATTCTTTCAAGTAACCTGTTATCAGCTCTGGCTACAGCTTTATCTTGATAAAATGGAAATCCTTTTTTATTTTCCTACTTTCCCAGCACCTTCCCCCCTGCCCCCCAGGATTATGGCAGTCAGATTTCCTAAAGAGGCACCATGATTCACTGGCTGGAGAAAGAGACATCCAGAGATTATTTCCTACAGCCTCACTAAATAATTATGTGATCTGGGTCAAATCCTGGCTGCCTTTGGGTGCCTATTTAGGAGAGAGCCTAAGTACACACTTAACTCTGCACATGTGAATAACCCAGCCACTCTCAGAAGGTCTTTTAAACAGCTGCATGTCTCCCTCCTGAATAGAGGCTGTTCTGCTGCTCTTTTCCTCTGGCTTTAGTTGATATTATGTGTTCTGAAGGATGACAGGACAAGCTCCATCTGTATTTATATTGCTTGTCCTTTAGCTGTGTAACTATGGATATCCCTGCTGTTTGTACACATTCTTCTAAATATTAATCTCACTCTGATCTGTGGATCACTTCGGTGAGGATTTGCCTATATCACCTTTTCCTGCTCAGTTCCTCCAGGGATGACCAGGGTATCTTCCCCACTGCTGGATCTGGATGAGATAAAGTCTCACCTGCTTTACAAGGCGCAGCTGTGTAAACAGCTTCTGGCTTCATGTGGGCTTGTCAAGACACTTATACTGCTCCCTCCAAAAAAAAAACCCAAAAAACCCCAAAAACCAAAAACCAACCAAACAAACCCCAAACAAACAAACAAAAAAAACAAACCAAAAACAAAAACAACAACCCAACAACAACAACAAAACCCCAACCCCCAAAAAACCCACCAAAAAAGAGGAGAAATAAGGCCATTCCAGTGGTGTGGTAAGAGGATAGAGGTACCTGTCAGTTCATGAAGCAATAGTTACTAGAATTTGGACATTTATCCGGGGAATAAAATTATCTCCCTTCAGTCCTAAAGGAGGCTGATCCACTACACAGAGATCTTTTCAAAGTAGGCAGCTCTCTGCAGGAATGAGATGTATGGGAAGGGAATGTACCTAGAATGTACCTAGCTCCAAAGAGTGTGAACTATTGCTGCTTCTCCTGAAGTGCTGGAGAAACAGAACATTTGTTGTGATCTCCTCTGACACAGCGGAGATCAGCTGTAAGAAATATGAGACTTGGTGGCAGTTGGGGAGTGCTACCTTCCCCAGAGCTCTCCCTTTCCCTGCCATCCCTTGCAGGTTTCCCTTTCTCCTACAATCCCTACAGATTGTCAGAGAGGAGCAATCTCAAGGCTGCTTCACTTGGGAAGGTGAGATGAGGATGATCATAGCACAGGCACGGCACTGTTGGGTGAGCAGAGCAACAGTTTTGAAGGCAGCAGGTCTCTTCAACAGTGCAGCAAGCTGAAACGGGGATCCTGAACATAGGCAGAGGGTGTGGATTCATGAGGCTTCAGGGGAGGAGGCATGAAAAATGGGGTGAGTTTTCAGGGATCATGTCAGCCAGAAGCTGTGGGTGGACACAGCCCAGGTGAGGCAGTCCCACATCAGCCCAGTGGGGTTGTGACAGCAATAGGTCCCACTGGCTGTCTCACCATCATCAGGCAGAGACGAGGTCATGAGTCGGGTCCAAGGCCACCCCAGAAAATCTGAACAATAATTCAGGAACAGGCAGCTCAGCACAGGCCTAACGACCCAGACCTGAGCCGAGATGAGGTAATTGAGCTGATGAGATGGGTGCAGTGAGGCTGACCAGGACGATTAGAACCCCATCCCAGCCTTGCCCAGTCACCAATCTGGATCATGGATTGAATAGGGAAATTCTCTTTTTCTTAGAAAAGGCAGAGTGCAAGTAGTGGTTGTAGTGCTCTTCCCTCAGTGTTTAACTTATTTGTTTTCAGGAGTTCCTGAAATGAATACCTCAAAATTTGGTCTTTGTTAACTCTTTGAACTACCAAAATCCACTTCCTAGCACCTTATGGTGAACGCATTGTCCTCCCTTGTCACCACTGGAGTCAAGGAGGAATATGAAACTCTGGGCATTAGGAAATTCATACCAGTGAAAAGTTGTAAAGACTGAGGGGGGCTTAAAGAGCCTTCACAGGCGAAGTAAGAATCTGCCAGGAGCATCCTCATGCTTGATATGAGCATTATCACCCATGTGTCTTATGTTGTGCCACAAACAGAAGATACTAATCCTTCCAAGGAAAACGGGATGGGAAAATGCACATAATAGAGACCTTTTTGTGTCAGAGAGCTGTGACTAAATGAATATGTTTCTTGACCTTGAGATACAGCTTTCTTGAATTCCTTTTTACAAGTTTGAAATTTCCAGTGCATTCATCAGAAATTAGAGATGGATAAGAGCATGTGTCTTTGCTGCAATAGCAAGATAAGTTGTAACCCACTGGAGATTGTTTCAATTGCCAGTTCTGCCTCCCACTATCAGGAACAGAGCTGAGTAAATACTTTCTCTCACGCCTGTTCCTCTTTCCTCCTTTGGTGTTTCATTTCCATCTCTGTAGTCAGGGGTATGGTTGCACTATATACCCAAGAAGAAAGCTTCTTTTCCTTTCGATCAAACCAACCTGCCTCTCTTGCTCCAAGCTTTCATGCCATGTCTGGAATCCAAACAAATGATTTAGCCCTGTTGAATTTATTGCCTCTTTTAAGGAATTCCATCATCTCCTTTAGCCTATCCATGCCCAGGAGTAGCAAATTCTAAAAGCAATCTTAAATTTAAATGTACCATTCTGTTTACTGAGCAGTGAACCTCCAGGCAATTCAGGAATTCACCAGGACTCTGTTAGGGCTTGACAGCCCCGACAGCCATTGCACAAATCTTTGTTAGTCCTGACAACATGCGGGTTTTTTTCAACCAAATGAATTACAAATTTGTTTTTAATCTTTGGGGTTACTCCTAATGCCTTAGAAAGGATCCAAAGCTGTTTAAAACTGTATTCACATTACAAACAGGCAGTAAATGTCAGACTACCAGGCAAGCCCGTTGTCACACAATGTGAATAGAGAAGCACAGAGAACCACAGAGAAGCAACTCGGCAAAACTTTTGTCCACGTACTAGGGTTCTTTAATGCATTTCATACACAAGTGCTCTGGACCTCTCTGGTTTTAAAAGTCACTTCCCTGGCTCCCAGATAAATGACCCTGCCCATCATGCAGAACCTCTGGAGGCATCATGCAGGTGTTAAACAGCAATCCTAGCAGTCATAGGATTGTGTTAACTTTTCCTTGGTCCTACAAGTGTGACAGCTCCAGGAGTTGTTCAGCAAGGTTCCAAGCCAAAGCTAATTTCTGTATAATGGGGTGAATAACACTGTGAGTTCATATTTGCTCAGACTTGCAGAGACATCATGGTTATCCTGGTTCTGTAACACCCTTGTCCCAAGGCTCCTGAAGAGGAAGTAAGACCTTTACATTGGCACAGTCTGAGTTCTCCCCCAACTATGAGTCTCTTTCAGTATTTCATGAAGGTGGCATTTACTTCCAGGGTACACTGAAACAAATTTTTTGATTGTTTTTGCCTTCTTTCTGTGAGTTTCAGATTTTCATCCTTTTCCTCCTTAAAGAACTCTCTGGATCTCTGCCACTTTGATGCAGCCTTGCAGAACCCTTCAGTCCACTAAATCAAAGGAAAAACACAATTCCCACTGAGGCATCACTTCTTGGCGTCAAAGCAGTTGAGATTCCTGTGCTAATCTCGTAAGAAATTTCATTAAGCGGTATCACTCCGTCACATCCAAGTGCGATGCCTTCCCAAAATGTGCCATTTAGGCCTGCATTATTAGCACACCTAGAGCTGTTAGAATGATCTGATAGGTCCCCTGCTTTCCAGCCTTTGCCTGTCCTCCCTGCTGCAGGCTCTGTGGGGACTCCAGCCAGGCCTGAAGCAGGCGGTGCTTAACTCCTTGTTTTTACATCATGCTTCTGTCAATGGGCTTCTAACATCCTGAGGATGTAAAAAAGTTAAAAGCTGTGTTTGACCCAACTCCTCAGAGTGGAGGAAGCCAGACAGGGTCCCCAAGACAAAAGGACTATCACGTTGCTCCTCTCTGCATCCTTCCCCATCCAGCCCTGTGTTGCAGTTAGCAACTTTGACAGGGTGTTGGGCCACTGGATGCATCAATGGCTTTTAGTGTCCCTGACCAGCCTCACCTGGGACCTTCACCCACATCCTCTGCTCATATCCTGGGACAGCTATTTAAGATCAGGCCTGAGCCTTCAGCCTTGCTTCAAGTTATGTTGTTGGAGGTGCATTTGTCTCCAGTCTCTGTTCCTGTCTCCTGGCTGACCCTTCCTCTATTGTCACTGCTTTGTGTTCAGCCCTGCCTCTCTCTCACTGCTCAACCTGACAGGAGTTCCAGGATAGACCTCAACTCAAGCCATCAGTCTGCCTTCAGTAGTCTGGGACTCTTGATGGACCTTGACATCAGCTCTCAGGTCTGCCCACTCTGTTCAGATCCTACAGAACTGTGCCCTGTAGGTGAGGGCTCCCTGAGTCACCCTTGCCTAGGCTGAGGCTCCTCTGGGGTGGCTGAGGCCGGTTCATGCTGCCCCTAAAGAGTTGTAGGGACTGAATTGGCTGGTGTGGGTGGAATGGGTGTGGGGGTGTGTGACCAGCAGCAGGAAACTGGGATGCTGAAGCTGTCAGTGGGGTTGAGCAAGGGTTGGGCAATCCAAATTTCCCTGAACTCTCCTCTTAAACTATGTGGTTGCAGAGGGTAAGGTTGTCCCTGGGGACCAAGGGAATCACAGAACAAGGCAATCTGGCTTGGGGATTCACCGTCCCTTACCATCTTGGGAATGCCAACTCCTGAAGATAGGTAGAGGATGAGGTCAAACCCCTCTAAGAATAGACCACTGAGGCTTGAGTTGCTTCTGAGAAGCTTCTGAGGCCAGGGAGGTTCAGGACTTTCCTGAGGAAACCTGAAGGCTGGGGAAGTTGAATGATGATGCCCAAGTGGTTCGTGTTCCTGGAGAAGGAGAAACCATATGGCATGCAAAGCTTCAAGCTACCCTTGAGGCCAGGAGGCCAATTTAAGGATCAAGTCAGTTCTGAAGCATGTGTTTATGTGGTAGAGTCAACCCTGAGGAGCCTTAGAAGGGGGAAGGTGTTCCTGTCACCTCCAAAGAACCACACCATACTCCAAAGCCTGGACAACTGGGCTTGAAATTAAAGTGTCCCAGATGGGTAGGGAGCTGTTAGCCTGCACCCTCTCCTGGCTCTCCGGTATCTGTGGCTGGGTTTCTCTGGGGTGCCTGAAAACCCTTCCAGCTCTTTACTCTCTTACGTGAATCTGGCACTAGGGATCTTTCCTCACAGTCAAGGTTCTTCTGTAGGTGCATAGCAGAGAGATGTAGGGAGATATTGACTAATCTGATTCTAAGGCTGAATTTCTGTCTCTTGCAGAGTGTTGAGCAGAATGCTGATAGAAGAAAAGGCTGTTTACAGAATATATAACAGATACTTCAAAGAGTTTTTCTAGCTTTGAGTTCTTCAGGCATAGGCTTTTGTGCATAAGGCATTTCATGTTCAGTAAACCTGATACAACAATATATTCCCTATTAGATGAAGGATTGCAATT
This sequence comes from Regulus satrapa, assembly GCA_013396955.1. Classification (NCBI taxonomy): domain Eukaryota; kingdom Metazoa; phylum Chordata; class Aves; order Passeriformes; family Regulidae; genus Regulus; species Regulus satrapa. Next base: position 316,938 of record VWZN01019129.1, on the reverse strand, counting down.
GCTCCCGTTTTCTCCCTGGGTTGCAGCTTAAAATTTAGGTGATGATACAACAACTTATGATTTCTGTCTGAATTTGGGTTTATGTTAGAAGATGAAAGGATCAAAGAAATTCTCAGTACTCAAAGCTGCAGTTCTCTAGGACCCTCTCAAAATAATGAGAGAATAAGTTGCACAGTATTCCAGTGTCTTATAAACCTGCTTAACTTTCTGCATGTCAACAGCTTCATTAACTGAGACAGGGGTGTATAGTGAGTTATGGCATTACAAATGTTCTTACAGGCATGCACAACTAAGGTCTTTGTTTTTATCCAAACTAATTATTAATCCAAACGAATAATTTAATTATTATTGATATTTTAGTTTCACAAATTAATTTTGGAATATCTACAATTCCTTTAGCAGTGGTGATGTATGTTAAGTTCCATTTTTTTTTTCTGAATGTTCAGTAGTAATTGTGTATGATCTTGATCCATTACGTATCTTCCTTTTCTTACAGAAACAAAATTCCATATTTTATGTGCATTTCAAATGTGTCAATCTGTGTGCATTTCATTTGAAATGCGTCCATTTCAAAACACAATAGGGAAAAACACTGCTAGTAGAAATCTGTCAGTCAGAATCAAATCATACTGAATGCAGAAAACTTCTTGCGCAGAGAGATTAGCTTTTATTTTTTCTTTTTCCCCCCAGTCCCTTCAACTCATGAGGAGCCCTAGCTTCACTTGGAAACAGGCTTGCATTAGGCCATTTCTCATCAAGTTCTTTATGCACCCAGCTGGCGGTGTCTGTGTGTAATCCCAGACAGTTTCCCTTTGCAGCTGTGGGGGGCCTCCTTTGATGCGCCTCTGTAGGTGGCTGCCGGTCCCTCGACTGGGGCTGGCAAACAGAATCTCCTCTGTAGAGGAAAAGAAAACACCCGGGCGATGCCATGTGACTGTTTGCTTTATGTGTGCAGGAGGAACTGACGTCAGGTGCCTCAGGATATTGTTCTAAAGCAGCAACACGATGTTGTGGTGTGTATCTCTGTGCATCTGATACACCTAATGAAGTGCCTGTGGTGAACGTGGTCTGTCTACCTCCCTTCTGTTCTGGGTCTCTTTTACTTCCAAGGCTCTCCACGTGTACTGAAAAAAAAAAACCAAAAAAATCCACTGGAACTGCTTGTGACTTTTAATTAAAAATATGGTGACCTCCTGTAGATGTATTAAGAACAGTTTTCTTGCATTATCCCTACTTGTGTTGTTGTAGACATTGTTAATGCAGCAGAGCAAGTGTGTAAGTGTGCAACAGAGAGGACCCAGTGCTGATTTCATTTTTGCTACTCACTTGGGAGGAAAGGGAGAGAAGTTATTTCACGAATCTTTGGCATGCAGCAGAGTTCACAGAATGGTTAAGGTTAGAAGGGACCACTGGATGTCTTCTAGTCCAAACTCCTTGCTCAGGCAGGGACCCCTACAGTGTGTTCCTCAGGGTGGTTTCCAGATGGCATTTGAGTAACTCCAGGGAAGGAGACTCTGCAACCTCTCTGGGGATTCTCTCCCAAAGCTGTCACCCCCAGAGTAAAGAAGATCTTCCTTATGTTCAGGTGGAACTTGCTGTGTTTCAACTTCTCATTTTGCCTCTCATCTTATTTACCAGCACCACGGAGAAAAACCCAGCCCACGTGTACTGAAAAAAAACCTTCATATGTGCTTTTTTTTTTTTGTTTGTTTTGTTTTTTTGTTTTTTTTTTTTTTGTTTTGTTTTGTTTGTTTGGTCACAGCTTTTGTATCTTTCAGTTTGAATGTAAATACTGATACAGGAGGTTTAAAAAGGGATGTCAAACAATAAAACCAGGCCAATATTACGTGTAAATGCCAGTAGGGAGTTGTGCTTTGCTGAGGGGACCATGCAGTTAGTGTCCTGCGAAAATATCCACATTTGGGTGAACCCAGTTGCCCAGGAGGTTCTGTCCTCCTCTGGTGTCTCCCTGCAGCATGGGAATATGCAGAATGTGATTGTAAATATAGTATTTACAGCCCTAGACAATTTATTGAGGACTGTAAAAGTATAAAGTGTAAGGGTTGTTATGTAATCACATGTGAATTGGGGTGGTGGTGTAACCTGGTAAAACCTGCATTTGCAAAATCATCTGGCTGTATAGGAAGCACCTTCTTACCTGCCCAAGGACCTCAACTGCTCTAAAGTCTGAGGAGGTTATTCCTAATCTAAATGAGTGTGTTGCTCATATACATTTTCCTTATGGATGTAATTTTTTTTTTGCTGACTTCTAACCCTTTTGGGAGCTTGTTATAAAGCACGTCTTGGGGTGAGCTGCAAGCTATGACCTACTCCTTTTTCTTAACTGAGAATAATTGTCTTTCAGCCTCAGAAAATGTAGTCTTGATCTGCTACTGTAGTAAGGATGAAGAGGAGGCTTGGGTCTACTGTCATCTCCCACATCACCATTGCAGGGAAAAAAAAAAGGTAGAAATCATGCTATTTAAAGGAAAAAGCCCTGCTATTCCTGTGCTTTGTGAACAGTTGCTTGGACATCTTGGATTATGTGTTTTCTATGCTTCAATGCTGTGGGCAGTTCATGCCTCTGTTGTATTTTACCAGAGGTCTGAGATGATAACAGTGATACTTCTTATGCACTCTCATCACAGTAAAACCTTTACAGAGTGTCCTGGGATGACAATTTGCTTGGGGCTCGGCACTACTCTGTCACGTCCATCAGCGGGGATCCAGCCGCAGAGAACCCGGCCCGGGCTGGACAGGCCACTTCAGAAGAGTGCAAACTTCAGAGTTTCTCGTGCGCTAGGAAGCCAAGCAGATGGTGCGAAGCAGAGGATGATCAGCGCCTCTCTCACGCAGACCATGCCTGTGTTTCATAGGGCAGGAGCCTGGATCAGGCACACAGTCACAGCTGCGCTTTTCACCTCCTCGCCACGGAAGCCCAGGGGAGGGATGGATCCTCTCCCCGGGCGCTGCTGCGGCCCCCGGCAGGGGCACAGGAGCAGACAGTGTTCAGGGTAACGGCACGAAGCTGTGCCAGGGGAGGGTTAGGCTGCATATTAAGGACAGGTTTACCACCCAGAGAGGGTGGTTGGGCACTGGAACAGGCTCCCCAGGGCTGTGGTCTCAGCGCCAGGCTGACGGAGCTCAAGGAGCCTTTGGACAGTGCTCTCATGCACACGGTGTGTCCCCGGCGTCCGTCCTGTGTGGGGCCGCGCCCCGGCTGGCCCCGGCTGGCCGGGATGGCCCCGATGGTGCCCGGGTGGCCCCGGATGGCCCCGAGTGGCCCCGGCTGGCCCGGCTGGCCCCGGCTGGC
>VWZN01019129.1:279519-313381 GCA_013396955.1 Regulus satrapa | reverse complement strand
CCACGGGTGAGCGGCTTCGGGGCGCTCGGTGCGTGCCGGGGCGCGGCCGGGAGCAGGCGGCTGCCGGGGGCTGTGAAAGCGCCGTCCCGGCCTCCGTGCCTGCGGGCTCCCGGCATCCAGGGGCCCTTCCGTGGTGTATCCCGTCGGCGCCTTGACAGGAGACCGTGATTTTTTTTCCGTTTGTTTGTTTGGTTGTTTGTTTTTTTTAAATGAATTTTCAGCTGGTGAGCCGGGCTGTGTGATCCTGCAGGGTGGTGGCGGTCGCTGACAGACGGGACGTGTCACTCGCTCGCTCAGTGCCGTGGGCTAGTTGACATGATGGTGTTTGCCCATCGGGTTTGACTCGGCGATCTCAGAGGTCTTCTTTGACCCGATTGATTCTGAGGTTCTGTGATTTCACTTGCCTTCTGCACAGGCTTGTGAAAACTCTGGGGTAGAGTGTAGTTTTGCGCTGTTTTTACTTGTAAAATGTTAGCTAATAGAGAAGGGAGTCGTCTCTCCCCCCACCTCCCCCCTTTACCCCGGATACTTATGGTGCTTTCAGCTGTTACTTTAAAGCTTTAGTGTGGTTTTCTCTTTCTTGCTTTTCATGGAAAGGCAATGAACTCCTTGCAGAACCGTAGCAGTATTTTTGATGAAGACATGAAATTATCTAGAAAACCTTATTCCATAGCCTGTGGAGTAACTTCTTTGAGGCAGCTGCTCTGTTTTCATCTCTGTTACTTCTACGGATTGTATTAAGAGAATGATTATTTTTGATAAGAACAAACAGCAATTAAGAGAATGATTATTTTTGATAAGAACAAGCAGCATTTGCACATTGTGTTGTGTAACAGTTGAATGACACTGCAGTTAGTTTAATTGTGGGAAAAGTAGTGCAACATACCTCTAATTGTTTACTGTAGAAATAATTTTTTAAAATAATTTTTTTTATTTCCTGAAAAGGAAAATGTGTGTGGAGTTCCAGTGGAATAGAGTGCAATGAATTACAGAAAATGTTTAGCCCAGTGCACCCCTGAGGGTATGGGATGGGCTTCTGTCTAGAAATGTTGCTTCATCACAATACTATAAGAAACTCTTCACCTGTTTCTAGGAAGCATGTAAAAGAGGTGGTTTCTGTGGGCAGGGAATTTTGAAAAGGGATTAAAGAGGGAAAGAGCATGTGTTTTATCCAAATATTTTTCCATATATATATATAACCTGTTTTCCTGTGAAGGTGTACACAATAGAAACCTTTTGAAAACCGAAGTTATTTAATTGGAGATGACTTGACATTAACAGAGGGCTCATCCTGTTTGACAGGTTTGTTTTTGGTAGCCATGAGTATGTGTATAAAGATGTGGAAGTCCTCCACTCTTCCTACTGAGTGGTTCCAAGGGTTTGATGTCAGTCCTTTGGAGCCTCCGGAAGGCCTGTAAAAGGCCTAATTTGTTTCCTTCTCTCTGGCATCTCAAGGATGTTGTCTGAAGGCCTCAGTGCATGCAGTATTGAAAATGTTGCATTAGTGGCACCTCTGTAAAAAAAAATGTTTTTATAGCTACTTAACACTCATGAGTTATGTCACCAAAGTGATTTCTAGCCCTGAGGGTCACCATCAAGACAACAATATATTGGGAAACCTCTGATAAAAGGAATTTGCGTGGGAATTGCTTTCATAGATTCTTTTATGTTTTGCTAACATACACAAATAATAAATTGACATCTTCAAACTTGACTGTGCTTGAAACTCCTACAGTTCTTGCAAGGGGTAGTAGCTACTGAGATGTCATTAACTTCTTGTGCTGCTCTCATGTGGGAATCAATAAAGGACCTGAGAAAGGTGCAGAGACACTGAGCTGGGGATTTGACTCTTTGCTGGGTTTCTAATGTAGTGCCTGTCACTTCAGTTGAGGTTTTATGTAGAGCGGGTTCTGCTTAGAATATAACCAAAATTTCATTTTGAATGCTTTGCTCTTCTGGAGGTGTGACAAAACCTGATGTTGAAAGAAGGCTGTAATCAGAGAAAACGGGTGAGATATGGCTTTTGATATTTCAGTCATGAAACTCTTTTGAGAGAGCTCCTGGACTGTTTAAAATAATGTAAAACAAAGTGATAAATACTATATAGACATAATGACTTCAAGAGTAAGCTGCTGATACAGATTTTTATCAGTGTAGGTAAGTTTTCTAATAATTGAATTAAATGTATGGAAAGTTTCTCTGCCATCTGTGCACCCAATATTTTTAAGTCTTGGAAGTTATCTATATGGTGGGAGCTCCTTGCTCTCTTCTCTGATGTTATTTTTAGCATGCTGTTATTCCAGGGAAATATTTTCACCCTTGTTCATAAGTGCAGAAGCATCAGGCTGATGGGATAGCAAGGTTGGATATCATTTACCACCAGGGAAGGGAGTTCAAATGATTGCCAATCTGTGGTGATGAATGTAGCAATAAACTTCTGGAGTTTAGTGACTGCTTCTAGTATGTAAACTACAGATTTTAATATTGACAAGCACTCTTAAAGAGTAATTCAGGTAGAGATTTCTGGTTCCAGGAGAAGCTTTTTGGCATTTGTAGGGAAGGTATGCTGTGCTATATACTGTGAGCAAAAAGTAAACAGAAAGTTTTGAAAGGAAAGAAAGAGTTCATTAAGGTCTGTATTGGGTAAAAAATGTCACTCTTGTTCTGAAACATTCCTCATGTTTTAATTTATTTTGTCTGTCCCCAACTTGCATAGATTGTTTGTTATAGTACTGTGATCTATTTCACAGGTGCCAGGCAGCCTTACTGGACCTCTTTAAGGCTGCTGCCATTAGAAAAACTGTTCCAACTTACTGGAGCTGCTAGGTCTTGATCACAGGCTGCTCCTTTTGAGTTCCCACCAACTTGGGCCAGCACTGCTGCATGAAGATCTTGGATAAGCTGGACTGAAATCTGGCTTAGAATACATTTTTCCCACTCCTCCTTTCTTTCCCACAACCTCAGCTGGTTGTATTCTCATGCCTGGTTCACTGTATGAGCTTTAGGGATTGGCACAGAAGAAAAGCTACCTGGATATAGGAATGATTGAGCTTAAAAAAATAGCCTTAGGTGGATGAGTGTTTCCTTGTTTGTAGTTTGTATGCTATCTTGGCAAATATGAAAGGGATTTTCTGTTCTTAGAATCTCGGGTGTTTGTCAGTCTGGTCAGAGAGGAGGAATGTGAAGTGCAGTGTGTATTACAGAACTGTGTACCACAGCTGTGTTTGCAGTTGGCTTCAGGAGAATCTGCCTACAGGTACAAGGGCTTGGCTGTTCAGCACTCTGAGCATACAAGGAAGGGAAAGTGCTTCCTTAGAGAGAAGAAATAGAAAAGTGTTATGTTTCCCTTCCTGTTTATGAGATTTTTACAATATTGTATTACAAAGCTACATTTTCAGGCTTATAGATTAAAAGTCTTACAGTCACCTGAAGGTATCTGCTTCCTATGTGCTTTATACCTGCTCCATCAGTAGAGTTCCAGACACAGGAAACTATGTTGTCAAATGAGTTGAAATAAGGATTTGGGAACAGTTGCTGTGTAATCAAAATATGAAAAAAGAAATCATCACTTTAGTTTCATAGCTACTCAGGAATACTGGATACTCATGCCAATACTAGGTACACCACAAAGATAAAGGGGTTATTTTCATGCTATCTTACACCCAAATCTCTGAAAGTGTAGGGCAAAAATCGTAGGAGAGGTAGAATTTGTCTAGTGAAAAGAAATGGGCTAGTCTGGCTGTTACTATTGGGTGTTGCTTACTGTATTTTCTAGTAATGCTAAAATACACATTTCTTCCCATACTGGACTTCTTACAGCAAATATTGATATGCAGTGCTTTTCCTGCCTGAAATCTGGAACTCTGCATCTCTGTTTCAACACTGAGACCTTTTTCTGCCTGTAAAGCTCAGTATCAATGACTTATTTACAAGCTGACCAGCATGGCAGGGAGATTTCCTTCCTCCATGAGGGCATGTAAACCTTTAAAAACATACTTATAAGCCATATCTAAATAACAAGTTCATTTTCTGTTTTGCTGTTGCATGCTGTGTCTTTAAACCACCTCATGGGGTTTCCTAGGGTTGGGTGCCCAAGGGAAAGCAGGTTGTCTGTGAGGTCTCAAAGTGTCAGTGTGCAGTTCTGCACATACCATTCTGCAAAGTACTCTGTTGTTTGATTATTTCTTTTTTAATATGAAGTTATTTTATACCTGTTACAGCTATTTTAGCTCAGTTGGGCTGTTTGGCAGTTAATAATAGACAAAGCAGGATGCTTTTCCAAAATTCACCACTGATACTATCCATTTTCCAAAATTTCACTAGATGTAGGAAATTCCTACTAGATGTAGGAAACTCCAAGCCACGTGTAGAAGTCTAGAATTGAGTTCTCATCAATGAATAGCCTGCATTCTTGGGCTTTTAAGAATCAAAAGCTTTATCAAATGGAAGTAACTAATCATGACAAAAATAGGTTATACCAGATGACTCTACTGCCCTCTCTTAGTTTTACAAGATACAAGGAAGTCTTTAGGTCAAGTTGAGCTCTCTGGGCTGTGTTCTGAGGAAATGTCTGTGTAAGGTATAATAGCTAGGGCATGTGTGGTTTGGGGGAGGCAGCCAATTAAGGACTTAGTTAAATTTGCTATGCAGGGTTGCTGGTTTGAGAGGTCTTTGGGGGTTTGAGGTAGCTCTTAAGGAACTTACCCATGGCAGGAGCTTGGGAGCCTAGAGGTTGGTGATGATCCCTGCATACCTGTGGAGTTGGAGATGGCAATTTAGTAATAGTCCTTTGTAGCATTAGGTGTGCATTATTTACAAAGTCTGCTTTATTTTAAAGTGATTATTCAATTGCTCGTAGTGGCTAGGAGCAGACCTCTAAAGAGATTTTTTTTTCTTGAGGTGGTTGCAAGCTCTTAAACCTTAGTGTATATTGGTATAGGTACATACAGAACCCCTTCTTTTAAAGGCTGTGAACTAGAGTTGGAATTTCACATCCAAGCTGAGTAACATGCTTGATTTCATGTAGGAAATTACCCCTCAAGTACTCAGTTCAGGGCTGAACCTGGCTTTCTAAGTGATTTGCTTGTATGTGTGAGAGGAGGCAGTTAAATTTTTAAACATAGGTACATAATTAGGTTAGGCTATTACAAGATTTTTATGTGGAATCTATCCAATTCTGTAGTGTAAAACCAGAATTGAGTGTGGTTTAAAGTTTTTCCAAGTATTTTTAATTGCTTGGTAACTTTATTCTTTCTGCATAAAAAGTTTTAACAGGGCTTTTTTTTTTTTTTCCCCAAGATGGTTGAGATTCTACAGCTTAATGCTAGCTAATTTCCCCCATCCTAGCCTTTAATTTCCAGTCTCCTTTGCAAAGCTCTTCTGGCTTCTCAGAGGCATCCAGAACTTATTTTGTATGATAAGTATTTACAAGAAAGGTTAGAAGCTTTTCTTTCCTTTCCTACTTGCTGCCTTTTCCCTGCTAACTGCAAGTATTTAGATTAGCCCCACTGACCCTTAACAAACACTTTCTCCAATGAATAATATTAAGTCAGTGGAGAGTTTGTGTGTGTCCTCTACGACCTTCTTTAGACTGTTTGTGGTCCCTCAAGCACTTCTGTCAATAGTGCTTCCGAGGAGAGGGACTCAATCTGCTTAACCATGTGTATTCTGGAGCAGGAGAGTGTGCTCTGCTGCTTCTCTAGGTATCCTTCCTCTGCCCTCTGGCAATATCTAGATCACAGTACAGTCACTGAAGGTGTAATAATCGTGCTGGAAACTTGGGATAATGATCAGCTGGCAGCTGGTGTGATTGCAGCTTGCGGTGTTCTGTCCTTAACTCCATCTCTTTAGTGCCTCAAACAGGTTGTACTGTAACACCCTGAGGTGAAGAATAATAGACTCCTGCAAAAAAAAAACTAAACCAAAAAACCAAAGTAAACCTCTGGTGGATTTGATTCTAACGTATCAAATGACTTGTGCTTGGATTTTATCTTTGGGGAATAAAGCAAAAGAAATAAGCCAAACAAGCAAGCAAAACTGAATGGGGAAAAAAGCAGTGAAAGAAGGTGGAATGGCTGCTTTCCTCTAACATTTTTATAGTTTCAGAAAAGTTAAACATGCATGAATTCTTCTGAAGAATTAAGCATAGGTGGATTATCTAGAAACAGTGTCTAATGCCGCTGGTGACTGGCAACTAAACAGTTTGTGTAACTGTTGTAGCTTTCTGCTCATGAAGCTTGGTTCGAGCTGGCAAGAGATAGTATGGCTAAAAGGCTTCCTTTCCTTGTGTTGAAATATATTGTTTTTCCTTTTTAACATTAAAAGATTAGCTGCATTACAAATGTGGTGATCTCAATCCTGGGCTCGCTTCTGCTTTTGTGATGCAACATTTTCAACCTTGATCAGACTAGAGGACTGTATAGGGAGTGTTCACATTCCAGTTACTGACAGCCACAGTTACTTCAAAATCAATATAAGCTTACAGTAAAAAAATTTTAATCAAATTTTCAACTATCTTAAGTTCACTACTCTTGTGGAAAGTGCAACTGAATTCTCTAATTAAGCTCTTTATGTGAACATATGCTTCCTTATTTTTTCATCTTTTTTCTAGTGTAGTCCCTATTAGTATCTTTTTTCCCAGTATTTTCACAGGACAGCCTTTACTTCCTCAGATTTCTGCAACTTTTGAAAACAGTTCTTTAAGACAGAATTGACAGATTCTGAGTTCTGGCAGTTCCTGTCACTGCTATTTCATGTTTCCTACTAGGCAATATCTATTATTAAGGCTTTTTATAATCTTTTTGATTCCAAATGGATGATTAAGTGCCACTTTGCCAGCCGTGTCTGTATTGATGCGTCTTTGGTGTCGTATCATTTGATCCGTATGATTATTTTTGTTTATGGCTAACTGCAATTATGTTGTTAAATGACTTGCTTAAGTAATACATATCTAAATCTCCTTTTTGATTCGCTTACAAATCTATGATAACATCTATTGGATGGCTTTTTTTTTAAATAGTATGTGTATACTGCTTTTTCCTGTGTTGTGCAAAAATGTTAAACTGTAGAAACGATCTTTGCATAAGTTGGTTCAGAGCAGAAGTCTAAGAGAAAAAGGTCTCTTTTCCTCAGACTGCTGTCAGGAGCAGTGATAGGGAAGACTGAGAGCTTAGCTGGCACCTGAAGTCTGTTCTTCTCCCCTGTGTATGGGCCCAGTCTGCTGCCTGCTGTATGCCCAGCAGTGAAGGCCTCTCCCCATCACCACCATGTACAGACATATCCATGCACGTTCTTTCAAGAATTTCTTGTAGCTATTTCTTGGAACAAGAAGGAAAGATGGTGGTATAGTAGAGAGTATATTACAAAAGAAGTTACGCTTAAGCTATTAACCTTAATAATAAGTATCTAGAGCTTCTGAATTGTTTCTGGTTACTGTTTGTGGGTGTTTGCTTGGAGAAGGGCAGTTCTCTATGAGCTTCAATCCACTTGGTGAGAGATTGAAAGGGTGTGGAAGTTTTCTCAAGATGTCAGTGTCTGAAATGTTTTTAATTTAATGGCATACTGTAACAGGCTTAACTCTGTTTCTTCTGTAGTGGGAAACACTGTGTTCAAGATGGTGCCTTATAACTTCACATAAACTCTATTCGTCTGTGTATGATCCTAATGAAAAGGTAAGTAGTATGATGCATGTTTCTTTTTAATGTTTCACTGACTAAATTTGGCATCTTAATATTGACATTTGGTTTTTAAGCTGCCCTCTTCTTGTACTGCTGCTAACAATGGTAGTTCTCCTGACATAGTGCATGACTACTTTAATAGTATTTTTTTCTTACTAAACTGAAAAGGAAGTTGCTTTTACAGGATACGTGTCAAGCAAGATTTGATACTACTTTGAGTGTATACTACAAGGCTTGATAAGTGATTGTAAGCTTGGGAAAGTTACATACTGGCCTGAACATGTTATAATTATGAAACAACTGTTAATGTTTTTCATGGTGTGGGTGGTAATGGGGCTGTTAAAACATCCGGGAGCTAGACTAGCCAAAAGCTGTTTGTGGAAACAAAACTATGGAACAGTGGCAGTGTTTCTTGGATGATCTGGCATGGGGGTAAGAACTTCAGAGCTTGGAAAAAGATGGGCCTATAAGGCCTGCAGAGAATAGCAAATCCTCGTCTTGGGGCTTGTACAAGTAGCGATCTCAGTTTACAGTTATGAGCCAAGAAAAACTTTTCTCTTGGAAGATTGTCTTGGCATGGCCTCTGAAGTAACATAATTGGAAAAATAATGGGACTGAAGGTACACTAATGTTCAAGGGCAAGGATGCCAACAATTCAGGAGTGATGGGCTTGTCCTTATACACTGGTGTAAAAGCAATTTAACGGGAAGTGAAAAAATATTAGGAAATGGGGAAAACCAGTGTGTACCTAGAATTGTGGCTTTACTGTTTTTTTTTTTTCAGAAGATTTTTTTCAGAAAGAAAAAATTATTTCTTTTTCTTAAGAACCTTTTCTTAAGGTTCTTGCTTAATTAAGGTCCCTTTGCTTTTTAAATGCTTAATTATATTTAGGCCATCTAGTTGGATATTTAGTTTCTCTCAGCTAGGAGCTGTGCCATTTCAACCAGTGACTACTACAGACAGTGGAAGGGACAGTGAACAAAACAAACCAGAAAAGAGCTTAAACTGTCTTTGTGAGACAAGACTTTAATGTGATACCTTTTCAGCCTAATTAGTCGAAATTATATAAAAAATGTTACTCCAAAGCAGTATGTGATCTTAGGTTTTTTTAAAATTTTATTTTTATTGTGCTGGATTTGAGTCTAGCCTCTGCATCTTTAGACAGAGACTAGAACTGAAAAATTTAAATGAATGTCAATATCAGAATAGAATAGACGATATTCTTATAAATATTGATATTGAAAGTCTGGTCTTGCACAGTGACTGCAGCTGATTAATGAAACAGCTTTTATATACCAAGAACTGTGTTGGTAGTGAACTGAAGTCATGATGCTTTTCAATACGAGGTATTTGGGAATATTTTTAAGAATTCCCCCTTAAGTCTGTATGAAAAGATCTAAAAATCTGTACTGAAGATCTTTAGGTACTTAGAATGTGGAAATTTAGATTCAGGAACAGTTTATAAAATTATGTTGATAACCCTTTTAGGCCAGGTCCCCAGCTAAAAAGAAGCTCTTCAAAAAAGTTGCTAGCTCTCGTGGTATTCTTAAAGTATTTGTACCTCTGACAATTGAGCTTGTTTAAGAACGTTTAAGATCTGAGTGCCTGTGCACTAGGCAGTGGTATTCAGCAGATCTGGCTGAATTTACTTTATAGGCTTGCTGCAGCTTTCACCTGGAGGGGTTTCTTATCACTTAATTTCCATATGGTGTTATCACGTGGTAGTATTTTTAAACTGGTCGTGTGATGTCAGCTCAGCCCTGACTTGGAAAAAGTAAATTTGGTCAAGGGCACCTTGAGTTTCTCTGGAGTATGGAGCAAATAATGTGTTCTAATCTGTCAGTAGTGGTTCCTGTTGGGGTTTTGCAGTGTTCCTTTCTCTCCTCTGGTACCTGTCTTTCCCTCCTCAAATTAGCTAATGACTGTGAGGCTAGTAAACTGTTTAGTTGTTGTGGTGACAATACCTTCTCTTCCCGTAGTCCATATGAAAACAAACTGTTTGGTGTAGTTGAGGAAGAATAGCTGCCAAATGTCTTTGGGTATTGTTTGATAAATCTGTTATGGTATGACTGCAGGCTGCCCCTGAAGGAGAGAGTCCCGCTGGTTCCTTGTCTTTCATTTAGAGTATGGGAGGTAGAGTAGGGCTGTTCAATTACTGTTTTAAACTTATTGTGACATGTCCTGGAGCTGCATCCCTGTGATCCGGGGTGTGCAAAGCAGTGGGGTAAGTGTGTCCCCCAGGACAGTCCCTTTCAGTGGCAGTCCGTATTTATTACTGAGCAGGTGCTGTTCCAAAGCGCATGCTTACAGCAAGGCCCATGACAGCATTAACCCTTGCTCCCAGCAGTGAGATTTTTATGCTGAGCAACGGTGCTGCTCACCACTCTCTTCTGAATGGGAAAGGGTGTAAGGCATATTGACTTCCAACAGCTTGTCAACCCCTTCTCACAGGCACGATATAGAAGTGTTGAAAGTACATTTGCAGCATGAGTGCATTCCAGTGTGAAAGGTGACAGTGAATTTCAGGCGAATAGTAAGTTGGATTTGCTACTCTAAGTTTGATAAGCTACTCTGTTGCATTGCAGATGCTACCTAGCATTGAGTGTGTAACAATGTCTTGATGGCAGTGCAGGGTTTTGCCAAGCTCCTCAGGTGAGGCTCAGATAGGAGAAGGGGCAAGGCTGGTGCAGCTCAGCAGGTACACCTGTTCAAAGTCAAAATGTTGGGCTTTTATCCTCCTTGACCTAGGCATGGTGGAGCCTCTCTTCCTTATGATGGAATGTCTTTTAAAGGGCTCCCATAATTGATGAATATTGTGTTCCAGGTCATCTGTGCTGGTTGAGGCAGTGACCACTGTACCTGCCAGCATTGCACCTGTATACTACTAGCATGTATCTGTGCTGCTTCCAGGCAACGTAAAACATAAAACATTGCACCTCTTCCCTGGGCTTGACTGACTTCCAGAGCTGCTGTAGGGCTCTAGCTGGCAAGGAGATCCAAGGATTGCTTGGTGTGAATGGTCAAAGCCTTTTTCTTCTGAATCTGAGTGTGTGCGAGGTAGATCTGATGTAGCATACTGTTTGTTATATCATCATTTGAATCAGGGGAACTCTTCTAAAAGTAGGTGATGTCAGAATTATGAGATCATGGATAAACCATGGTTTTAGTGGAAGTGGAGGAGAAAAGAATGCATGTTTCTGGAGGGAGAAAAACTTGTATTCTGTTTCTCTCAAGATTATTATTGTTTTTTTCCCTTTAGACTTTTGAAAAACTCCTCATTGCCAACAGAGGAGAGATTGCATGCCGAGTAAGTATGTAACATTTTAATTGTTTTGTATGTATTTCTAAAACTATTGGTATTTAAATATTGGTAATTGTCACTTCTTATGTGGTAGGTCATCAAAACGTGTAAGAAGATGGGGATTAAAACAGTTGCCATACACAGTGATGTCGACGCCAATGCTGTGAGTACTACCTAATTCAAGTGGTAGATGAGGTTTTAGTATTTCAGCAAGACTTGCAGCTGTTATGCAGCATTGTTGATTATTGTTGTAGCCATGTTGGCAATTCTGACATATCTTTGTACATGTCCTTTTCCTCTATGTGCTTGAAGTGAGTGGAGGTACTGAGATGGAGGAAGGATTGGACAAGAATTTAGCATGGTTTTTCTGTGAACTCTTCTGTGTTTTGCTTGTGTAAATGCTGCCTTCCTCTTTTGTGGGTAAGCTAGGTACACATGCATGTAGGTAGAAGTGAGCAGTAAGTGTGGGAGTGGCAGTGAAACCTACATTTTGTTTTGCTAATATGCACAAAAAGGCAACGAAGAGTGGATTCTAGAAGGTATAGGGCTTAGTATAAATTTTTCCTGTGTCTCTTTTTCATTACTTCCCACTTTCCACAGAAATGTCCCCTTCTACCAGGTATGCTAAACAGGCTTAATGAAGCTGTTCCATTTGTTGATGATATTGATGTACCTTCAATATTCAGCAGCATAGCAGAAAGGTGGTAAAATAACTTTTTAGACAAGTAAGGTACCGGTCTTGCCCATTTTCAGGTTTTGTAGTCTCTTCATTTTCATTCATGGCAACAATAGCAGGATAATTTCTTGTGTGGTGTAACAGCAAGTGCAATCATACTTACATATTCTTGTTGACTAGAGAACCACTGTATTTTTCCTTGCCTTCAAGAACTGCTATGGGAGGAATGACTGGAGGTACCATCATGTCCCAGGAGAGTTTGTTGAAATCTGGAAGGGAGTTAAACCTTTGTATTATGATTTAATAAGTCATTCAAACAAGCTATAAGAAAAAAGTGTTCTTTATGCAGAACAGGACTTGAGAATATAGGTGGTGAGTTCCTCAGCATTAGGAAAACAGACGTGATTCATTAAATCTGATAGTAGTTAGAACTTAGCTTTCATTTAACTCTGAAAAAACCAGAGAACTGTTGGGTGTTTTGGACTTTGACACAGCTTTTGTCTGAGTCCCTTTGTGGTTCTATTTTACATGACCAGCTCAGTTCATATGAATAGGCTGTAGATTCAGCAAGAGACTGAAATGGGACTTTCTGAAATGCTCTACTGATGGATTTTTATGCCAAGTATTTTTCTTTGAGGTGAATGGAAAGTACACTTGGTCTGGATTTCAACTGGTAGCCATAACTGGTAATGTAGCAGCTTGTGGGTGCTCAATGGGCTGTGAAATGAATTCTTAATGGGTAGATGTTAGACATCATGATAAATTCTAATTCTTTTGGAAGCCAAGGGTTATGTGAATATGAATACAAGCTACTCTGTATGATCTGTGATTCTGCTTGTGAAACTGAAGCCTGCTGATGGGTACTTGAATTCTGTCTTATGTATGTATATAGTATCTGCTGTTAGGATAAATGGATTCACTGTTTAGCAGCACTGCATAGCCTTGTTCACTGGCATGAATTTTTCCTGAAAATAGACTTAAAATAGATGTTAAAAAAAACCCAAACCAACAAAACCCACATGTTCTTTCACCAGTCCATAATAGACTTGAGAAAATGAATTGGTCTTCTCTCCGGTGTGTCTGTTGATTGTGTGGAGTCTGCTATGAATGGAAGACTGTGGAAAAAATCTGAAAGCAGTAAGTAAAAACCAAGATTGAAGAACATAATGAGAGAGTAAGAATGGCATGAAAAAGTACAGCTCATGACCTTAAGGGGAAGGGTGTACAAATAGTACATTACAAAAAGGAAATTGAAAATATGTCTAGGCTGCTTTGATCTACAGTGCTGTCTGAGCTTTAAAATACAAATAGAGTCTTTAATTTTTAGTAGTTTGCAAGAGAGAAAATCCAAGCTGGTATCTCAGAAATGCATTAATGTACTTGTGGCAGTTCACAAAGATAATATTAAGTGTGTTAGAGGGCAGGCTGACACTTTGAGTTTGTGAGCAAGAGATGAGGCTCTAACAAATGTTGTAAGGGTGGTGTAGTGTCTGCTTAGCTCTTTGGAACCAAAGACTGACCAGACTTGTCTGTATAAGGTTAAGTATTAGCTGGGTATGTTGAAAAAACTCCTGGTATTTAAAGGAAAATGAGAGCAAGGCTACTTGAAACACTCTTTTGTCTACTTAAGGAGGTAGTATGAAGTTTAAGCTACTTTTTTTGGGTCTAATTATACATGCTGTTTGTCTACCATAAATCACTACCTTGTGTGCTTGTACTGCGAAATAGTTTAGTTAGTGTTGTCTGTTTTAATGACTTGGATATTCCACTTATTCACTGTGGGAATGACCTGGCCCTTTGCAGTGATGTATGTGATTGCCATTTTGGATAACCTTGATAGATGAGTCCACAGGCCAAATTCTTTGACTCTGTTACTTACCATAAAGTAATCAACAATACTGGTCCATGATTCTGTGCAATGTTTCATCAACAACATCCTTCTTGGTTGTACCAGTCATAGCAAAATCTCAAATGCTCTTAAATCATACTCGGGAGCTGGTGGAACCTGCCAAAGGAACCTCTTTGTCCTCACGGACAAGCTCTGTCCTCACGGAGTTAGGAAAAATATTTTGGCTTAGTCACGGGGTGCTGCAAGACAGTTGTTGATATTATTTTGATTTTGTGCTTGACAGGATATCTCACTCCTTTACGACTTGTATTGCACAAGCAATGAGTATGATAGGCAGCTACCCTGATGATGATGGCCACTGAACCGAAGGCAGAAGTAAATGTAAAGACATGCAGTTGAACTAGGTGCCCATCTCAACACTGTTTATCTTTACTAAAAATAGTGGGACCTGGTTTTAAGTGATCAGAGTAGACAGGGATATCTTACAAAAATACCTTTTTATTAACATGTTTAGAAGTAGTGCTAACCACCATAGATAAATTTTATGCTAAGAACTTGGAGTAACCTTTGAGATGTACTAAGAGCCCATCATTACATAACCAGTCATCTATATAGCTACTTATTGAAAAGCAAGTAGCCAGATACTCTTAATATGAATTAACTGTAACCAATACAACTGTAAAAGGAGGGCAGTTCAGTTAGTCTGTTACATCTCTTTGGTTTTGTCATACTGCTTGAAAACACAACTGAAATTGAACAGAAGCAAAGTTCCTTCAGAGTGCTCACTAAATATTTAAGGCGAGAAAGGAAACAGGTATCACAAGGTATTTAGCAATTCAGGCTCTTCAGTGACAGTTATTAATTTATTCCTTATCTAGTGATATGCATAGGTGGTTAAAGCAGGCATTTTCACAAATGTTGGTATAGGAATTGTATGCATAATCTTAAAATAATGGTCTTTGAATCAAAGTACTGTAAGACTTGCAAGTGAATTATCTTGTTCTACAGCTTTATTTTAGGTTTCTTTTGGTTGAATATTCGATTTTTTAAAAAAAGTTTCCGATTAATGAAATCCTTGTGGAATTTGCAGAGCTGAATAGAGGTGGTGGGAATAGACAAAATACATATAAACTTTCCATGAAATAGTTTTTTCTTGTTCCTCACACTTAGTTTCAGTGGAGCACCATGGCAAATGTTTTGAGTAGGCTGTTAGAACAATACCAATCTGGACATACCTTTGATTATTAAGTAAGACGAGTACACTAGACTATAAGAACACAAAGAAATTTTCATTTCAAGGAATTTAAACTTTGCTGTTACGAGGAGGAGGCAGCAGAGAGGACTGTTATAAACTGGGAATGTGGCAAAAATGGAACAACCTAATGAGAATCAAGTAAAGCTTACCTGAAGAGGGTAAATACAAATAACAAAATATATTGTTTTGTGCTATTAATTTAAAAATGACCAAAGATCTGAAAGATTTTTATAGCTGAAAATTGTTATGGTGATAGGGAAGAGAACATGAACACAACTTAAAAGGTGATGGGTGACTTCAGAGTCACTTTTGGATCCTTGTGTGTTAAGGCAGATTTACAAATAGCTGGAAATGGTATTAAATGGGATTGAATTGCATTTGGTTTTGTGGAGGTGGGAGGGTGTGTGAACTGGTGGGAAAGACAGCCTGACAAAATGGCTGCTGAGACCCCCATAGAGCATTACAGTTGCTCATGTGGTACTGAATAAAATAGGTCATAATGGGTGCTTTCAGGTTGTTGAAAATAGTGGTTAATACTCTTTGATTGCATCTGTTATTTTGGGGAAAGCAGAGAAAAAAAAGTTGTATACTGTTCAAAATGCTGAGTTTTGTTGTTTTTTTAACTTCACTGTTCAACTTTTTAAACACTGATTCTTTATACTTGAATAGGCAGAGTGGGGCAGGACCAGTAAAACTGAGAGGTTTTTTTTTTTAATTAAAACATCTGGTGGAATTACTTTTGATATGAGAAAACAAGCAAAGAAGTTTCGTCTGAACAAGAGTAATCGTATGTACTTTTCCCCCTGAACTGATTGGAATAGAGGGTTAAGATGAAAGAGCCTCCTCAACCATAAATGTAACACTGATGGTGCAAACATTCTCAAGGAAAGCTAGAGAACTATTGTAATGCCTAATGTAATCAGCTAAAAGTATGATAAATGAAGAACAAGCTTTCACTAATTGGATCTGAACAAAAGAAGGTATAGCATAAAGCAATGAATGAGATATAATTTTACTTGGCATTTTTTAACACAGCAGGGATTCTATAGCCATATGAAGCAATGAACTATAAATGACTGAAAAAATCCCATGGGAAAGTAATGTAAACTACTAAAACTTAACAGAGTAGTGGGCAGTGAATTATACTTCTTTTCTATAAGGTTTTTCTTATCAGTCACTTAAGACTTCAGGTGTTACTGTATTAAATTGCTTGTTCTATATCTTGTTCTGCCACATAATATAAAATGAAAAATAATGCAAATGCTTTTATTGATGTGAAAGTAATTGCATAGAATTGAGCTGTTCTACAGAAACTGTAGCTTTTTGAGTGACAGAAAATTGAAAAAATGAACTAGAAGTGGAAGATTATCTATAACCTATAATCTTTCCTAACTTTTTTTAAGCTTGGAGCTGAGACAGTATTTTAGAAGTGGATTGGGAAATATCTGGGTTAGGGAAACTGCAAAGTTGATTAGGGTTATAAGTTTCTTACCATGTCTTTATTGAACTGAAGGAATTTGAGTAAGATGAGTTTTTTCTGAAACAATAAAAAAGTAGAATTTTGCTGAAGACTTTTCTATAGCTTAATGGGATGCAGTCAGGTTCTTTTGTTCTTAAGAAATCTAGCTGGCAAAAAAAAGTGTTGGAGGGCAATTTGGCATTAAAGTTTTAACCTAAAAAAAATTAGTTTGAAAAGTGGAAGTTTATCTAAAACAGAGAAGTTTTATTTACTTGCAACTAACTTAGAGGGTTTAGCATTTGTCCAAACTGTCATTTACTTTTTTTTTTTGCTGTTTTGTCTTTTAAAATATGCCAAACTTTCTTCCATCATCTGCTACAAAACTGGAAATTCAGTCCTTTTGACAGCTCATTGTCTCCCAATGGCATTTCAGGGATTTTTACTCAGAAGACTTGGAGAGATCTGTTTTGAATATATATATATAAAAGAAAATGAAACTGATATTTTAATGCCTTTTCAAAATATGTGGTTCCTGGGCTTTTGTTCCAGAGTGTATATCCTGGACTCTGCCTCTGGAGAAGTTCACTCTTCCTAAGTGGTGGTGTTTGCAAAGTGTGCAGAACAGGAGTGGGCCAGATCACACCAAGGAAATGTTAGGGTCAGGTTTGCATTGCTCTTCTGCCCTTACTTCAATGTATTTGCCTTTTGTTCCAAAAGCAAGACAGCATGTTGCTCATCTCTTTACAAGAGGGGATGGGAGAGGATGTTACTGTCCTGTCCCTATGCTTTGAGTGAACTCTTGGACTCATGTTTTGTAAAGCATGAGAAATGCAGGTGGTGGTAATCCCATGAAGGGAAACACCTCTGTGGAAGGAGTGTGCTTTTGTTCAGAATTGTAGCTTGCTTGCCAAGTAATTGACTTTTTTTTTTTAAAGTTTATCATTGCTTTGAAACTCTGTGGGTTGCTGGAGGAAGTAATTAATTTTTCATTTGCTATAATGAAAAATGCAAGCTTGATCTGCAATTTTGAAAGTTGGAGGGGCTCATCAGAGCTCTAGAATCCTAAAGTTTCAGCCTTTTATTGTGTTTTAATCAGTGATAGGATGATGTGAAATGCATGTATGACCTCTGAAATGAGTCAGACTTCTGTTTGAGGGTTAAGCTGAAATGTCACTTTTGTTGGATTCTTGTTGAAACTCTGCCACTGAGTAGCAGAGGAAGGACGTAGGATGCTTTAAGCATCACACTGCAACCCTATTGGGGACACTGCCTTAGAGGTGGAAAGTATATGTTGTAAAGAAGGAATTAATAACAGATCGTTTGGCCTTTGTGGGGATGGTTATTTAATTGCCAAGCGGATTTATTTGTAGGAACAATGCCTAGATTAAAAGTAATTTTCTGTCACAGTGCTCATTTAGGGAAAATAGCTGTTGTCGCAGAGGTACTGAACTACCCTTGGGAGAGGAAAATGTGGGAACCCTTTCAGCAAAGTTAATTGCAACTTTAAAATGCAGGTCCTCAGTGCTGTGGAGAATCAAGTGGTGGTTCTGTGGTGCCATGACTGTCTACAGCAGTAGGTAGTGGAGGGTAGCAGGAGTGTATCTGTGGAGTGAAATGGTTCGTGCTGAAGACATGGTGTTCTTTCTTTCTGCCTTTCAGTATCTCTGTGCTTGGTTCTAGTTTGGTGCTGAGGCCTCAGTGTCAGCTTGTGGTAGTTTCCTGTGCCTGGCAGGTGCCTAGCTCATGTGCTTTGAGACAGCTGGGTGTTAGAGACAAATGTGTTTTAAGTGGGGATGACTGAGAGATTTACTTAAAAAGACCAAAAAGCAGTCCTGATTTGAACTTAAATGCTGGTCTGTACTGAAGTCACTCTAATTACTTGCTTGGGAATGCCCTTATGGTGCTCTAGCACTCCTCTGATCTTGTGCTGGGTTGTTTCTGTGCTCTGAACACACCAGACACCTTATTGATCAAGTTAGTTAAAACTTTTTTTATTCTGACTTCTTTTATATTGAAGTATTTCATTGGAATGTGTGACAGATGCTGTAGCCATGTATAGAAACAAACTGAATTGGGGTAGGTCAGTAAAGTAACTTTTGTTGCCTTGGCTGAGCTCTGATGCTGTACCCCGAGCTGTGGGGCTTGGAGAGATGTACAGGCATCTCAGTGATCAGTCTTAAGCTTTAGGCTGAGCAGGGCTAAAGTCATTAGACTTCACTCGTTGAAGAGATTTGCTGCTCTTGGTCAGCAGTGGCAGAGAGCAGGCAGTTCCTTCCTCTGAAGCCACAGGTATGTGCTGAGGCCACTGCCATCAGCAGTTCTGGATTAGTATCTCCTACTGCCATAATTCTGGATCAAATTTACTCTCCTTATTATGGTGGGTTTACCCAAGAAACCGAGTTAGTGTACATCTATTATAGCCTGTTTGCTTTGTGCTGATCTCTAGACCTTTCCAGAGGTGGTGGAACGTGCTGTATGTAGTAATTTTAATGCACTTGAACATTGTCAGTGTGACCAAAAAAAATACGGTTTTACCATCCTCCTCTGTAGGAGAGGGGTTGCGGCAGCATGGTTTCCTGCTGCCTCAGCTCCTTGGACACAGAACATAAGGTCCCTTGGATTCAATTTTTGAGGCTTTGTGTGTGTCCTGTCTTTTTCCTGACTTCGTCCTTCAGCTATGTCCTCAGCGGCAACTACTTCATTGTGCAGATTCGTTGCTTCTGTGGTTTATATTATCCCAGTTGTGCTATTTGTTATCAGCTGTGGTTGTGGTTATTCAAGGACAATCTGTTTTCAGGCACTATTAATGAACTATACTCCTTGGTAATATATCTCTAATTTCTTGTCTGTGTGGGTGAAAATACTGCTGCACAGGCCCTGGACTGAATTTCTTTCTAGTATTTGGATGAGCTCTAGACAGAGAGGGACCTAAGATTTTCTGTGAATAATGTTCACAAGTACTTAGAAAATTACTTTAAAACTGATGTAAGACTGTGCTGTCTACTAAGAGTAGTTCTCTTCCTTTCTATCTTTTGTGTACCTTCTACATGTGCAGTCTTTTGTTAAATGGATCCAGGCTGCTTATCTGTGTGAGAACAGTGTCTGTGTGAGGGGGGAAATAAAGAAATGTGAATCAGCAAGCTGATGTGGCTCTTTGCATAGGTTAATGAATGTTGGAGCTAATGGCATCAGGACACATGGTTTGGGACAAGGAGAATGAACACCTGATTAACCTTTTGAGAGGCAGTGTAGATTTATTGTCTTGAGCTAATGTCATCACACATCCTAATAGTGGAGGATGTAGAGTAGAGGGAGCAGGGAAGGAAATAAGTATCAGGATACAGGTTCACACCATGTGAAGAGCTGGATTGTTGAGCAGAGAGAGTCATCTTAAAAGATCCTAGCAAGAAGCATTGTATTTAAAACCAGATACTTTGCTCTTTTGTTAGCCGTATTGCTCAACAAACGGCTGCCAGGTAGTTGTGGAGTCTGGGATTCCACAGATTACATCCTGGTGCCGTTTTTCTAGGGAGGAGTATTAAACAAACAAAATTGCTTATGAGGTGTCTGAAAGATTGAAAAACTCAAGGTGGGAGACAGGAAATGAAGAAACAATTTGTGAGGTATAATGTATAGAGGCGTATGTCCTTTTAAGGGTGTTATGATTTTAGGTCATATTCTTTTACCTTGTTCACAAAAAGCATCTGTCACTGGCTTACTTTCAACAAGGAAACACTATATAAAGGACGAGTATGAAACACTGTTTTACTTATTACTGCTGAGGTGTCTGTAGGCAACAAAGTAGCATCCTTTGATAGCTGTTTGAAACCAGCCACCCCCCAACCCTTCATGCATCTTGTTTATTATACTGGAAGAATGTGTTTGACTAGATGGTACAAGCTAATAGATGAGTGGTGACTTGGATTTATAGAAATGCATGTATTCTGTTTAGATAGAGTAGCTCTTGTTTTCTGCCTCTGTCTTGTTGTACTACTTGGGCAGTGCTTCAGGTTTCATTACTGGACTTTAATTGGATATATAACATTGCATGAATTCTCACAGTCCCTTTGTATCTGGTGTTTAATGTCAGCTCACCTATTGACCTGTAATGTTACTGGCCTTGTAAAGTAGGCTGCTGACAGTTTTGAAAGTGAAATTATTTTTAATGTGGGTTTAGCTGTTGTGGAATTCATGACTGCATATAATCTCCTTTGTCTGCTTTGTGTAGCAAAGAAGCATCTCTCCAGGAAGTGTATCTCCTCAATTGATCTCTTGTAATTTTGTTTGGATGGGGCCCTGCATCAAACTGGTATTCTATGCATTTAGCAAGAAGCTAGGGGAACTTAGCACTTATTCATATAACATGATTTCTTTTAAAAAACTTTTTAATAAGATATTTGTCTGTTCTCGGTTAGTTTCAACACTGTAGTTCTAAAGGATGCCTTGGAAGTAACATCAGTGTAATATTGGGCTTTTGTTTCTTCTGATAGATACTTCCTGCAAAACCTTTCCCCTGCCTTCATTAATTCATTATTGTACCGTGTTGTAAGAGTAGAAGGAAAGCATCTTTGAGTGACTGAGCATATGTTAATCATAAATCTCTTCAGCAGCCAGAGGTTGCTATTAAAAATTTTGTGGATGGAGTATGGTCTTCAATGTCTTGGGCTGCAGCAATTGCCTAGTGCTTCTCTCCGAGACTGAGAGTAGGAGCTGGGGGCCCTTATGGATGTGAGCTGTGCTCTGGTCCAGGCAGTGAGTTGTAAGGGAAGGAGGTGCAGGGAGATCAGCTGACTTGCAGGATCAGGAAGGACAAACAGACTGACTGCTGTTTGCAGAGAAGCTGCAGAGCCAACAGATTTGCGTGAGACAGATTGCTTGAGTAAGTGGAGGACAGAGAAGGCTGTGACTCCTGCCACTAGGCCAGGTGGTGCTGGATGCCATAGACCTGATCATGAAGAAGAAGCTGA
Organism: Regulus satrapa; assembly: GCA_013396955.1. Lineage (NCBI taxonomy): Eukaryota > Metazoa > Chordata > Aves > Passeriformes > Regulidae > Regulus > Regulus satrapa. Next base: position 292,198 of record VWZN01019129.1, on the reverse strand, counting down.
TAAAGTCAGCTCTAGAAAACTGGAGGAAATGTCATAATTCCAAGACACTAGTACACATGTGGGACAGTGAAAACAATCGAGGAGTCTTCTTGAATGCATAGAAAATTATTTCTTTCCACAAGTGATCAAGTTAACTAGAGGAGGTGCTGTGCTGGACCCTTTGCAAAGAGGGAAGAGGTTGTCAAGGATGTGAAGCCTGGAACCACTGAAGTGGTGAGGTTTAGGTTTCCAAGAGAAGACAAACAGCTGAATTGTAACCATGGACTTAGGAAGTGCAATTTTTTTTTTTTTCCCCAAGCCAAGGATTTGCTTGCCAGGGTGTCATGAAAGGCTGTTTTGGGAATCAAAGTGGCTCAGGCAAACTTGTTTGTACTCAATATAGTCCTCTCCAAGCAGAGGAACTTGGGCAGAGTTCAAATGTATAGAGCAGAAGAAGGCAGGGGTAGGTTTCTTGGAGATGGAATATGCAGGGGTATAATTAAGGAAACCAAAGCTCTGTTGGTATTGACTATATATTGAAGAATGTGAAGGGACAGGAGGAAGTTTTTGTGTAGAAAAGCTGAATTAGTGAAGTAGCCAACTTAGGTAAACTACTACGTGATTGAAAGAATTGATCAGCTCTGAGAGGTCCCGTCCAGCCATAATTGTTTTTCAGTTTTGTTTGCTGCTTTTATAAAAAGCTCCCACAGAGAGAGAAGAACTTGCAAAGCTGAACAAACTAAATTTATTTCTATTATGTTGACAAAGGGGCAAATACCTGATTAATCAATAGTCCTTGGTTATGTAATGTGAAAGAAAGATGCTGTCTGACCATTTATTGCATCATATTTGATGAGAAAAGGAAGCTACTCATCACAGATAATTTAAAAGCTTATTATGAAAGAATGACCTATGGTGTTTATTTAGTTATTTGTTTAATTTTTTTCTTTTTTTTACGTGGGGGATGTTTTTTCAAATCACTTGTCACTCACAGCAGAACTATCAGGCTCAGCTTTGAGGAAGCTGTTTTCAGTCAAGATTTTCATTGGCATAATAAAATTACCAAAATACTGATGTGATTCTAAGAAGGTATAAAAAGTTAGTAATAAAAGTACATATAAACCTCCACTTGTATCTTAATTTTAATAAGAGTTTAGTGTAAAATTCCAAGAATAATGTCCAGGGAAGTTTAGTAGCTCACATTTATGACAGACTTTCGTCTATAATTTTGTTGATCTTGTGGTTAATGTTTTCCTGTTTTGTTTATGGTGCTTTAACTGTTTAAAAGCTCTTCAGTTGAACTTTTGGGAGATGGTTTTGTTCCAACATGCACAGCTATCGTGCTTAGCTAGCACTTCTGGATGATGCTGCTGGTTTAAGCAGTGGAACTGTCACTCCGCTAGAAATGCTCCTGGACCCAAGAAAAATTTAATTTGCGGAGCCTGATTCAGACTTTTTTTTTTTTTTCCTTAAAAGCCTTTCCTGAATATAGCAAAGGTGGTTATATTGCCTGACTAACGTTTGTGTTCTGTGGAGGTGAGAAACTGTACTTGAAATATGTTGGGGGCTAACATGAAAAAAAAGCTTAAAAAAAATAAACCTGGAAAGAGAGCAGGCAGCAAAAAGAAAGAAGCTGTGATAACTTGTGTAGCGTTAGAGTTTTGGCAGGTCTGCTGTCTGGTGAAGGCTTGGTGCTGGAAGCCTGCCTGGCTTGGCCTGCCTGCTGGCACTCCTAGGTCAGTCACCCACTTGTGCTGTGAGAAAGGATCCCCAGCACCTTTGAGTGTGGATGATTTAGTGCTGCCTGCCTGTAGGCATTTAGCAGCTCAGACCTTGTGTACATGGAGGGGAAGGGACTGTGGTTGAGGGGCTGACTTTGGGTGCTATTGTCTGATAAAATCAGACCCTGGGTTTTGTGAGCCCTTCTTTTTGTTAAAGAGTGAAATGTAGAATGGTAGAGCTTGGGTAGCCTCACTGCCTGCCACTGTGAGTGGCTGTGGGGATTTGAAAACCCATTGCTGTTCTTTGGTTTTTCTCTTATGCTTTCAGCATGACCCTGCTTTGCTTGCTCCTAAATTTTAGGTAGAATAAACTTAACTATTTCTGTGTTTGCTTGTGTTGTCTACCTTGTAAAGCATAGCAAAATTTTTGAGAACTGTGGAATCCACTGCTACGTCTCTTGTATTTTTAGTCTGAGAAGTCTTTTTTTGTGTTGGTTGTAATACTTGATAAATTCAGGAATTGGTGATTCTCTATGAAGTAATTAAATTATGTATTCAAAGCTTTATTTTTACAAGACTAGTGCTAGTAAGGATTTTGCTCCTGAATTTTGTAATTTTAATGTTCTTTGATTATTTTAGATGCTAGCTTTTTGATTCAGACAGTATGTAGAGGGTCTGTAGGTGCTAATCTAAGGATAGATTACTGTTCTCTGTACATATACAGTTCTGACTTACGTGGTAGAGATTTTAGATTTATGACCAATAGAGTTTTTTGATAATAACCTGAATTTGAATAACAAATGTAATTTTTATTTTTTGTGTGATAGTGTAATTTATATTTGATTTCTATTGAATGTTTTGAAGAGTGTTTAGTATCATTACTGAATATGGGTTGAACTGAGTCTGATATTTTGTCATGTGCTTCTTGTTCAGTATCTGTAGAACTCAAAATTGGCAGATAAACTTAGACTCTGAACTCTGCAGTACTTACATTTATTAACAGCAGTTTCTCATTTACTTTTTTCTTTTTTCCCTTGGAGGAAGTACTGTAACTCTGCTACAAGCTAACTTCAATAACTTAAGAAAAAGGTGTAGGGGTTTTTTGTCTTAAGTGTCTAACTCAGTATTTGTCTGATAATAGTTTGCTTCTGTGCCAGTTTTTTTTCTTTGTTTTTGTGCTGAGAATTTTCCAATTTAATTAACAAAAACTATAATGGGTGTTTTCTGTCAATTAGTTCTGAAAGCTAATTTTTAAAATTAGGGTACTGAGATTCAAGAAGTGACCCTGCTGTGTGAAGATTTTTAAAATTTTTTTTTTTTTGTGAAGCTCTAACATAAAGAAGCACATCAGCTGAACTAAAGCTTAGAATTATTATTACAAATTGCTGCCCTCAGATTTCTGCGAGTACAGCTAACAAATTAACTTTGGTAAATTCATCTTGCAAGCATGAAAGCCTGTGTATTCTCTGCACCAATATTCTTTCTGTGGAAGAAATTTCTCTTTCAAGCAGTTAAGCCAACAGTAGCCTTCTCACAACAGAAATAGATCACGTATTCTTGTGGAAACCAGAGGTGTGGTTGTAGTACCTTATGTCTGGCATAAGGGTGGTTGTTTGCTTTTAAGTTAAGATGAATATTTATGTATGAATTTCATAATGGAATGACACATCTAATTTTTTTTTTAACTTCTGAGCTTGTTTGGAGTGATACTTTCAATTTTGCTGGTATTGTTTTTGTTTGCAGTCCTCTAAAGATAGGAAGGAGAGCACTGAGGTTGCATGCAGTGGAAAAAAAGTTCTGGTTTTTGTCATAATTTTGCCCTGCTTCATGTATTAGAGTGAATAGGTTATGTTTTATTTGCAGACTCTCTGGTTCTTTAGGGGAAGATGCTATGAATTCCATTGTCCAAGCAAGTGGTGGTTAACATTTCTTGGACAAGTTGTTGTAAAATCTGTTATGCTTAGCATGATTGGTAGGGTTGGTGTAAGGTATGTTTGATAAGCTAAGGAGGTGAGGGGTGTGGGTCATAGATTGGAGAGTAAGTAGTCTGTGTGCATATGTGGACTAGAAATTGGCTTTTTTTAGGGAGAGTATTTTGACAGGAAGCTTGTGAAGAGCTCTTGGGTTTTGAGCTTTGGTAGTGATCCACACTTGATTTGAAAAGTAGACTCTGAATAGTGTATGTCTCAGGTATGTAATGCATCCATACCTAAACGACTTCATTCAGGGTTTTTATGGAGCTTTGCTTTTCTGTTGTATTTGCATTTACATATATTTTAGAACACTTAGAACATTTGAAGGAGAAACCTGTGAGTTTCTCCTTGAAAAATGTTATGTTAACATTATCTGAACAGGAGCCTGTAAGTTGCTGCCTGTCCTGTGTAGCCCCACAGGGGGAGAGTACCTTGAAATGGCACAAGGGTTTCATTGTGAGCCTGTGATCGTATTTCAAACAGTCTGGGGCAGCGGAGGTGCAAGGAAGCGTGTGTGAGGGTTCCTGCCAAGTTCAGGCACAGTGCTGTGGGCAGGCAGTCGTGGATGCAGAAGCAGTGTGCCTGTAGCAGCAGTACCATGCACACCTGCAAGAGAGCGCCCTGCTGCTCTGGCTTGGATGGAGGGTTTAAAGAGTTTCAGCCAGAAGAATACCGTGCCATGGTAGAATGTGTCTTTGTGCTTCCTTTGTTCTTCTGCTGTCTACTCTTTGTTTTTTCTATAGTGTTCAATTTTTGATCCTTTGTTCTGGCTGGTATTTTTTCTCCCTGACAATACCTAGCACAAGTAGACATGGTTGTAGAATTTCCTCACGATTCCCCCTCATATACTTTCAGTATTGTTTGCTTCTTTTTTGCTTCATCTGTTGCATGAGTGATGCACCATACATTGAAGAATGTCATCAGCCTTTGTGCAAGTTTAGTGATGGTGCATGATGATCTTGGGCGAGAAAAGGAGTGTGTTACAGACCTAGAAGATGGTGGTGTTTGTAGTTCTCTCTCCAGAACAACTTTTAGATTCTGTGCTCGATAGCAAACCCTGGGCTTTACCATTAGAGATTTGCTTTAGCTATAGATGTAATTGGAATGAGAGAGATGAAAGTATAATACTGTTTTTGGAAATAGGGAAAGAAATAATGTTTTCTGAGGAAACAGCTACTAAGTTCTTATTTTGCTTCTTGACTGATCACCCCACCCACCCCCATCAGCTATATATTGAAGCAAGAACATTATCTTGTATCTGCTTTCTGTCGTGGAAAGTGAACTTTGTATGTGTCAATGAGTTTCAAAACTAGCATTTCTTCTTTCAGACCTCTGAATACATTTATATTGTTTCAGCAGGAAGGATGCTTAAATTGTGAAACTGAACTTTGAAACTTTAGGTAGGTTGATTAATTTTCTTCTTAAATTAAGGAAATTTACCTGTCCTTCCCCTCCCTTCCAAAGAACCGAGATTTTTTTTCTTCACTTGAACCCTTGAGATGAATTGCCTTGCTTTCAGCATGTCCTTTTCTGCCAGCCTATATACACATGGTAAAATAGATGAATATTTGACATTTACCGTGTTAAAACAAAAAGCCAACAAAATTCATGAAAATCTCCGAGAGCTGCATCTTATCCAGGTGGCCTGCTGTTTGAAATATGACTCCTGGTGTGTATTGTACTCTTAGCCCTAGGATTCAGTAATGAGATTGAGTGGTATCTTGCGTGAGCACTTCCAGATGATTGACAGTGAGGTGATGTGAATCATCATTTATCAGGATATTATCATGCCTACCCTTGATAATTTCTCCCTGCTGTCTGGGGAGGTGGTGAAGACAGATAGGACTTTGTGATGTCAAAGTAATTAGTGTGTGTTGGTTTCCAGCTGAACAAACTGGAAACTAATGATCAGGTAAATGAAGATGAAGTGCATTAGTGTAAGGATGAAGGTGCAAGGACCTTGGGGAAGAGCTTATCAAAATTTCATGGGGGTTATTTGAATATCTTACAATTTGTGCAGTTGCAAGCAATATTTTTAAACTACTAAAGGATACTTCTGCAACAGACTATTTACATGTCCTTTGTGGATATCTCTTCTAGTGAGAGGGTCAGCACTAAGGTTAAGGACATTAGACTCTCTTCTGTAAGGACTGGAAGCTCCTTACAATTTTCATAAAAGTTAAATGGTCAATTTCCAGCTAATGGCAGCAATTTGAGTTAAATGTTAAGGAATTTCAGTGTACACTGATAAGGGCAGATTTTCCTGTGACTCTACCCATTTTAAAGCAGGGAGATGACTATAATTAAGTTTTTTTATATTTGACCCATGACTGGATCTGTGATATTAGTAAAATATTTTACTGTTGGTTGATATATCTGGAAATATCTTTAAAAATGTGGACTTCACTACATAATCTATGCTACTGCAACAGGCTTTTAACAGGCATGGTAGTTTCTTGGTACAAGTTCTGAAAATTTTATGGGTGTGTTGTCATTAGTTAAATATTTTTATGGACTGAAAAACTGTGTAGGTGTGTACAGCTATGCCAATGTTTTAAATAATGCTTAATGTAATTGCTATAACACCAGCAAGTTATGTGAGTTAATTTTATCACATGTGATTAGATATTGCTAATTGTAATTAACTGATTGAAAAGCTATCTCTTTTACATGCTTGCTTTTCAATTATTAAAATGGTAATTTACTCATTGCCATTAATCAGTAAACTTGTATTAATATGCCAGTTTCCCAGATAACTCCAAGAATAATGTACTTGTGACAGCCAAGTTTTGCAATTAAAGCCTCGTAGCAAAATTATTCTTTTGGCTAATTTTTATGTACACAGCTTCTTTCTTTTGATTTCAGTTGCTTCTTTGGTGGAAGTGAGTGGGCTAGAATCTCTGGCAGGAATTTGTCCGTATTAATATGGCTCATCAGAGACATTATATTTAATTGGAGAGCCTGCGGTATAGTCGCAGGAGGCTGGAGGGAATTATTTAGCATTAGCAATGGCTCGTCTGGGAGTTGTGTACTAATCAAGGAGCTTGTGTGTTAACTGTAGGGATGATGGGAGTTATGACGATTATGACATGTGAGCACATGTCTGAATGAGAACTGGACAGGCAATGAGTTAATCAAGAAATATATTAAATGGCTCCCATGCTGCTTCATTATTACTCTGTAGACTGTCAGTCAGATTGTGTACTTTAACAAAAAAATAAAAATCCAAGTAATGGATGTTTCAGCTGGTAAAGTTAATACCAATTTTTTAAACCAAGGACCTCTTTCCTCTCTCTATTTTTGAAGTGAATGTGTGCTTTTAAAGTGCTGTGTTGAAAAAGAGTAAGTGAATGCTTGGCCTGTGAAATGTGTTTAAACACTCCAATCTGCAAGCTTTTGTATTTTGCCAAATGCTTGTTTTCAGTAAATATGAATTATTTCACACTTTCAACTAGATTTTTTTAAACAACTTTAAGCTTTTACATAATTAATAGCTTGTTAAAATATAAAATTTATTGTTAGCAAGTCAGTGAAATAGAAATGCTAGTATTTTCCATTATTGGGATGCTCCAAACCTTGTAAAGTAGAGAAACCAAACACAGCACCCTTCAACTGTAATGCATGGACTATTTATATGCCAGATAGACACATTCTGTGCTCAGCATGATTAGAGGCATCCATTTCCTATCTGTCATGAAATTATCAGTTATGCTGGAAAAATTCATGTTTAGAGGAAATGGAATTAATAAATTGAGTCCACCTTAAAAAAAGTTAAACCAACTGAATTATATTGGTAGGCAACTTTATCCCCGAGCTACTGGACAGGTGAAGATGTGCATTTTTCCTGCTATTATAAGCACTCTCAAATTTAATGCAACTTTCTAACAAACTGTAACCTTCATGTATTAGCTTAATTAAAGCAGCATCATAGCTACTACCCTAAGTGTTAACCTGTAGGAGGTTGTTATTGAAATCCATTATCTGTGGAGTCAGTATTAGTGGTCAGCAGCAGCAGAAGTAAACCTGCAAGTAAGACCCTCCCTTGGGTGCTGTGAGCTCAGCAGGTTAAACTGTCAAAGCTTCTTAAAGGATGGATAGTTAAACCCCCCGGAGTTAAAGGTAAACCAATCATTTGCTGTCAGCAGGAAATATGACTTTATTTAGCAGGTTGGAGGGGGAAAAAACCCAAACCTAAATGTTAACAGGAAAGAGGATTTAGAAGGAACCATTCCGTAAGAGCGTGTGTTGCTGTGCTATGTAGATTCCATGCAACCTGGAAAGATGTTTTAAAATTCCAGGCTTTTTTGAAATAGGAATTTGTTTATATTGATATTTATTCCAATGGCTTATAAAACTATATGTAAGGTTGTGTTAATTTATTTGGCCTGTGAATATTATCTATATATTGTGAAGAATAGAAAAGTTTGTGCCTCTTTAATGGAAACAGTTGTTACCTTATTGAAATAGGTTTTCCTTTGGTGCTGTGCAGGTGTTGCCTGTATAGCATGTAATTATCTCTTTTACCATATGAAATATATTTAGCATTGACCAAGTGTAATATATTAAAGGTCTAAATATGTATTAATATAATTTGTATGTGTAGGCCATATGTATTTGTGATACTGTAATTAGGCTATTCCAATATTAGTATTTCTCATTTTGTCTAGCTTTTACTTCATCTTCAAAGTTGAAGATCTCTACAGCATTTGTCTCAGCATTTCTGAAATTCTTGGCATGAGAAAGATAATCTCAGAAGTGATAGCTTGTCTTAGAAGGGTGGGAAGGGAACTAGGTGGTGGGGGGAGCACTTTGCTGTCATTCCGTTCATTGGAACGAAATCTGTGCTTGGGTGGGGAGAACTTTGTCGTGTTCTACAAAGAATGCTCTTTTATATATCGAGACCCATTTCCTCAATATATGTTTTTTTAGACTAAATCCACTTAATGTGCTGAAATAATACTGTCTAAGATTAATGGGATGCAATGAAGACTAAGATTCTGCTTACTATCCTTGAGTAGTTAAGTTGGAAAAGTGTGTATCATAGGAAATAAGCTAAAAACCCCCAAGCAAATAAAGGATTTTTCTAGAGTCACACTAAAATAAAATTTTTACAGTTGGAGCTGTAACTATGAGGGCTATAAGGAAAAAATAAAACGTTGAAAATATTTTTGTCAGATGATCTGGAAAAAAGATGGGACCACAAAGTCTGGCATTTGCAACCATGTATGAGTTGTCCAGTGTGGCTAGTAACTATGTGAAAATTGCATTTGGATGGTGCAGGTTTCCTTGTCCATTCCTGCTTGTTTGGTAGACTGTACACAGCCTTTACAGACTAGGTGAGCTGGCTGCTTGTCTGTGTGGTCATTTTCAGGAGTGCTTGGTGCTTTTTCTCCATTGCACTGTTTTTATAGACTCCATCTTGACATCTGTGTCTTGAAATCTCAAAGCTGTCTTGTCTTTCAAAAGAAGTCTTTTGAGGGTACAAATTTTAGGATGGGTTTTAAATAGGGAACTATCTTCTTTGAAGTTATGTTATAAGGAATAATTAGTATACGCTGGCAGAGAAGTAATTTTCTTGCAAAACAAACAATTTTGTTTAAGAACTAAGCATAGAGCCACTTTAAAGAAATCTGAATATTCACATTAGTGGAATTTTGAAGGAAAAATGCTCTGCCTTTGTAAATGTCATGTAATAATATAGTATTAAATATAAATATTTTGTAAGGCATTTTAAAGTATTTATTTCTTCATAAAAACATAAGATTATGCTGGCCATGATGGTAATGGTGAGATTTTATGATGTAATATTTGTTGATTATATGTACTGCTTAAGTACTTGCTTTAGTGGAAAACCCCCTCTCCCTGGGTACCTAGAAGTGGTTAAGGGGTCTGGGTATGTAATATATGTATACAAAGATACAATGCACAGATATTTTCTGTTGAGCATATATGTATTGCATAGACATGAGGAAAATCTGTGTTTTAGGAAACTTGCTCTGGAATTTTGTCATCCTTAAGATATTCTGCATTCACTTACAAACTTTTTTTTCCTGGTATTTTCTTTGGATTATTTGACACTGTAGAACTTGCTTCATATTACGTCTAAATTCCTCTAAGTCTAAACTGCTTGTGAAAGGAGTGCTTGGGCTCTCCTGCCCCCTCTCTTCATTCACTGTATGGGATCTGATGGTCATGTGGCTGGGAGATGGTTTAACTTGCTGATCTGACAGAAGGTTAATTTCTCCTCCCCTTAGATTACTTTTCCACTGTGTCTGTTCAGTTCATTGATCTGTCTCAGCAGCACTGTAATTGCTGGAGCTGAGTGTGGGAGGAGAGTTTAGGGCTGGGATCATCCTTTGAGTGGCGTTTTGTATATGCCTAAAGTGAGACTTACTGTGAAACTTAATGCAAGTCTCAGTATATGGTTCATTTTGGGCCTGAAGTTAGTCCACACTGGAAGAATATAACTCACTGTAGGTCTGCATCTTGTGTTTATGATTTAAAAAAAAAAGTCCATCTTCCAACTACTGATCCAGATTGTTGCATTTAGTTTGTCCACATTTCCCTTTTCACCTTTCTGTTAAAAAGTGTTGTGTAGTTGAAATGCCAGGTAGCTATGAATTCGCCTTGCTGTTGTTGTGAGCTATTCTCTCAGCACTAGGACTGGTTTCAGGAATCCCTGATCTTTGAATGCTGGAACTAACTTCTGCAGTCCATCCATCTATAGACAGCTGACGGGCTGTGTACTACGTTCATCTGCCTGAAAGGGGGACTCTATCCAAATTAGAGCTGAAAATGCTGGATAGGAGCATGTTACCAGGGCATACTATGTATTGCTTTGTACTGTGGCTGAGTTTGACCTACTTCTTCTGAATCCCAAGTGTCTTCTGGAATATCTAGCCTAATTAAGAATTAAATCTCTACTATAAGTTCTGTAGTTGGCTGCCCTTCCTACTGTGTGGTACTGTTTTCTAGACCCTCTTTTCCCATTTCCTACATGTCTAACCCCTTTAAAAAGCAAAACAAAGAAGCATACATCAAATGCATTCCTTGATGAGCTTGTTTTTGGGAGAGGCAGGAAAAAGAAACAGCATGAGAAAGATGTGTCCTATTGCTTTGCTAATGTGCTTAGAAGCTGAGATTCCATTAAGGAAAGGCTGACATGTGGGTGCAGATGTTTGAAATGCAGTGAGGCTGCTAAAAACACTGTAGGGCATCCCTATTTTGTTAACATTACAAAAACTTAATGTTTTTTTAAAGCACTTTAGTGCAGAATCACATACACTGCAAAGATGAAACTCCAGCATTCTTACAGTATAGAGGACTGATCTAAATAAATATGATGAATTGCTCAACTCCTGCAACAGATGGAGACTTTCTTTGGTAAATACATGTAATAAGTGTCTTCCCAAATTGTTAGTGCACGCTCTGAACTAAAAATGTCCTGTTTGTCCTGGTGACAAATTTTGCTCTAGACAAATGTATCCTAAAATAAAAATAGTCTGCAGATGTATGAGTGCAGTTGCAAGCTTGCAGACTTTTTCCCAGCACCGCAGATATCAGCAAAGGTTATGTTGAGTGGCTGTGCTGCCTCTGATTTTCACTTGAGCAACGGAACTTGGTAGCTCTCCCGCAGGAAAACATCAGTGGAAGGAGGCAAGGGGAATGCTTTCCCCTCAAGATTGTAATGTGTTTTGCTACTGATGCAATGGCTTGGAGTTAAAGATTGGGACATTCTGGTTTTCCCCTCCTGATTGCTCTACCTCTGTTAATCGTTCAGCTCATCCAGAGGTAGATTAGTGAACTATTGACTAGGTGACTATTGACCTACTTTTTCAGTCCTGCCAAAGAAAGACTGTTCCTGGTTGGCATTGAGTAAAACATGTTAGAGGTTGTGGTGTAAATTAACTGTTTCATTCTGCTAAATTTTCAATAGCAAACTTGTGTACTAGTTGGAGGGTTCAACACAGTAAACACAATAAAATTCTGATGGAGAAGCCTTCTTTCTCACCTTTGTTATAGAAAGTGCTTTACTGAAGTTATTGTCAAAGAGTAAACACACAGGAAAGGGCTTTTAGGAGCCAAGACCATTCTGGAATTCATCTCTGGAGTGTTATCTGTAATGTCTTCAGGACTCAGGAGGCATTTTCTTGCCTATCCCACAAGCAGAATACAGTTTGAGAGCATCACACTGTGACAGCTTTAGCATAGTCTGGTTTTCACAGTAGGAGTGATCAGGTCTCTAAGTACAAGGGGGAGTCCTTTCCTCTTCATGATCTGAGTAAAATTGTGCGTCTCTTTAGTAGCAAATAAGGTTCCAGAGCTTCATCCAAGGAAGAGAGAATGGAGATGTACTCTTTCTTTTTTTAAGGTTGCAAAAATGAATTTGTGTATAAGCGAGAAGGCATACAGATGAAAATCTTGATATATGTTGAAATGTGCTTTCTCTTGGTCTTGGTTAAAAATGCAGTCTTCCTTGCCTGATTCATGTTACTTGTCTTTTAGTAATTGTTCAGTTCAACCTGGATCAATTAATTTTAATTTTAGCTGAAAACTGTGGATTTTTGAGGCCCTTGGTTTCTGAGGTTATTTACTGTTTTCATTTTTTTGACCAGCTGGCAAACTTGAAGGGCAAGACTGGGAAGAAAAGGAAAGGGTATTGTTTTTAAAAATTTATTTTTCCCAGCTGGTGTCCATGAACCAGGGATGTAATCCTGCAGATGCTAGTGGATGGGCTGTTTTGAGGGTCATTGTACACTTGGAGGGGAATGTAAGTAAATGCCCTTCACCAAAACATCTTGGAAGGCCACTGAAGAATTGCTTTACAGAGGCCTTGTATAACTTCGTAGGCCATCAAATTAAAGTAGTTTAAAATAGGTTTGCAGAGAAATCTATTTGTGTTGATTCTGCAGGTTGACCTGTTTATTTGCATGAACTTTTATTTAGGCTTTTGGAATGCTGAGTAAAATTAAATATGGGAAATATAGGTTAGCTATGCTATTTATG
>VWZN01019129.1:254473-279492 GCA_013396955.1 Regulus satrapa | reverse complement strand
TTGGTTTTTTTTTTTTTTTTGTGTGCTTTAGACATGTTTCCATTATTTTGTATTAGGGTTTAATGCTGTAATGGTGTGGCAGTATTTCTTTGCAGATAGCACTTTAAAAGGCTGGATGAATACTGCACACATAGTGTGCTCATACTTACTGTATTACTGGTGTGTGTATTTTAATGTCAAGCTGCTAAAGACACTTAGGTCAGATGAAAGATGTGTTTCTGGCAAAGCAGTGAATTTGAACCTTTTTTGCATCTGTTTGATTTTTTTTTTTTTTTTAACTCAAGACTGTTCAATGCCACAGGCTTTTTGTTCTGTTTTGTTTGTCTCTTTTGGCAATGGTGCAGGCAAGATTTGAGGTGGTTGGTTTTTTTTTTAGCTACCTTACAAAGGATTTACTCATTAGCCCTATTTTATCGGCTGAGCTAATTGTGATTTGTCTTGCTGAGCGGTATTATGCAGTTTGGGCCAATTAAGTGAATCCACTTACACCGACGGATGTTGTTCCAATGTGTAATATTGATTTGAGCTATAAAAGGAGAATGACTTGATTAGATTTCTTTGTCTAAACAATGCTCAATCTTATCTAGTGTACCAAACAAAAGTGTTCTCTTTGCTGAGGTTGTTTTAATTGCTTCTTAGGTTTGATTAGCACTGTATATGCAGCTATAACAGTTTCCCTATAATATAAATTCTGAAACAGCACAGAAGAATTAGGGGGAAAGTGCAGCCCACAACTCAGTATAACTGTCTCTGCTGCATGAATATCAACTGTGTTGAGACCTGGGGATGTGTAGGCTGACCTACAGTGGAAAAACTGGGACACTGGGGAATCCCAGACATTTACCTCCTCAGAGATGGAGGAAAAGGGGAGAGTGTGTGTGTATGTATGTGTTAATTAGACATTTACACTGAAGTAAATTACATCTGTCACATGATGAGCCTCAGAAACTGCTGAAGTATATAAAATAATCTGTGGAAACTATGCAGATGATATTAAACACTCTATTAGGAAATGCATGTAGATATATTTTTCTTTGTTGACAAAGTCAGCCTTTACTTTTTTGGGAGTTAGTAAGTGAGAATGATTGTGAAACAAACTGGGGAGAAAAGCACTTTTTGTCATGAACCAGATTCATAAGAAGGTAACAGACTTCAGCTGTTGAATAATTATAAAGCTAGTCATCTGTAAATTTTCTTGGTGTCTGTTTTATAGACTGTATATGCACTGAAAGTAAGTGGTTTAGTTCTGTGCCTTAAAATACTTTTTAACACATTCTGTATTCATACTGAGAACATTTTTATGTTTAAATGTTGAGAAAGATGCATATTTAAATGTAATTTGTTTATAGTGTAGATTTCAACTAGTGATCTGCAACAGCTGAGTGGCCTTGGAGAAGGTTACCTTGATACTGCTATGTTAAACAGAACACCTCTAGGAGACCTATGTATATTTTAGGTAGCAAGTTATTAGTTTTGATTCCTTGCAATTATGATTATTTGAGATCCAGATTTAATTATGAGGATAATTAAGTAACTTCCAAGTATGAGTACGCAGGAGAGCATGTTACTGTCAATTGAGCAGGTGTCACTTTCCAGGATAAAGGAGAGCTCACATAATCTAGGTAATTTGGGTATGTACTTGGTCTGATTCAGTGCAGTCCTTCATAACTGGGTTATCTGCGAGACAGATATTGACTATTTTTGTGGTGTTCATATCCAAAACTTTGGATTATGGACATATTTGTCTTTTGGAGTATGATGCCAAGCCCTGGCACCTGGTTTTTAAATCCTCGTGAAATATTGAAACATAATGTAGAAGGGTGTCCAAACCCAATTGCTGCTGCTGTTATCACCTCTTGCTGTACTCTGTGCCCTGAGAGCTGCTGCAGCCTGGAGTGGTGCTTGAAACCAGTCCAGGCTGACAATGACAGGAAAATCATCCTGTATGGACTCCTTGCTTTACTTGCCTATTTTCTGGAAAGGTGAAGAAACATGAAGCTGTTCCTGTGTAAAGATCTGGCAGGATTTGCTGATTTAGATCCTTTGCCATGAAGGTGGCTCCTGGACCTAAACTACTACAAAGGTTTTGTAATCAGTGGCCTCTTCTGTGCAGTTTGCTTCTGAATGAATAAACTTGTGGGAGATCAGCTAGTTCTTGTGTCTTGTGTTTGTTGTCAGGAAAACGTGTGTAATAACGTAATTGTTATACTTCAGATTATTTCCAGCTGACTTTATCTTAATCCAGAAATAGTTATGCCATTTAGTAGTATTCATTCTAATGTCATTCTGCTACGACTTCTTGTTAAACCCATAGTTTCATTCTTAGTATCTTATTTTTTGTAGATACAGGAGTCTGTGATGAGCTGGTTGGCTGTTTGTGATTAGTTTGGATTTCCAAAGGTGACTGTATTTAGTATTTAGTTTGAGTTAGGCTGCAGTTCTATAAAATGAAGATTCAGTAGGTTTGTTTCCTAGTTTCTGAAATCTAACCAGCCTTTATGAAATAGAGTACTTAAAGTATTAAATTTTCACAGAAATTAAACTGCTTTTACACACAAGATGCCTTTCCACGATTTCTAGTCGTTTGTATTCTCTAATGTAACAAGCCCTTGGTAGCTGCTTGAGACTTCTCTCTTGAGGCCCAGGTAGCCCAACATGATTAAGACCTGCAGTATAAACCATTAAACACTTAGTTTCAACTGTTCTCCAGCCTTTGTTTTTATCCATTCATGCTTGAGATTGCAGGGTCAATTTAGATATTTATGAAGGAATTGCATCTTTTTTTAAGAACCTCCTGGGACTTGCTTCTTTGTTTTTGTTGACTTTGGGTTTTTTGTGAACTAAAACAGAAAAGGGAGAAATTACACCTCTGAGGTTTTAGCTGTTAGGGGCAGGTTTTGAATACCTAGGATTGTATGATTTAATTCAGGTACTTAGGCAATCCTTGAATTTGAAAATCAATATATTTGAAATTTGTGGTGCTTGAGGAAGGAGAGTTTCTGGATTCCTTGGACTGTCTAGAAATATTGCATTATAAGTTTGTTTCTGCAGAGGTAAAGGTTTAGTGAATTACTATGTGAAGTGGGCAGCACTTGGTAGTAAGCTGAAATTTTCCATTGTCATGTAGACTCAAATGATGGCTTTTGTTATGATGTTTGCTAATAATTAGATTTGGACTGTACTAAAAAAAAATCTATGATGTATTTGTGTTACAATATCTAGAGTATTCTTCATGAAGTACAGTGTACTGTCAAAGAAATCTAAATGCTAAGGGGAATTGTCATTATGAATTACTAAGTATCAGATTTCCAATTTGTGTGCTGCTTTGCTCACAATAAAAGTAGATATGAACTCATAATAAGTAGATATGAGAAGCCCCCTAGATGGAACAGTTTTCACTGGATCTGGAAAATCTTGAGGTTTTGAACTAGTGGAGGTGGAATGGAGACCTGTCTTTTAGAGAGATTTGCCTGGCACATGCAAGGCTCAGCTGGCATTGAACTAGAGAAGGCACCAAGAACTTGCAGTAAGTTGAACGAGGAGAAATGGATTTACCAGGTTACAGGTACCATGGGAAAGGAAGAGTTGAAACTCCAAAGAGTTTATACCAATGAAACATTTCAGAAAGGAGTGGGGGAATATTGGGGAAAGTGCACAAGACTGTTTATATGTATAAAACCAATTGTTTTGCAATATCTTCTATGGCTGCTTTTGGCACTAGTGGGACTGTATTAGTGTCTTAGTGCAAGAGGTGGATGGGTATGGAGTTTTCATCTTGAGACATAGAAATAGCTAACAATATTTAGTCCTTTTCTATAAGGAAGCTTTTGGTTTTGTAAAACATAATTCCTAATTAAGCTTGAATTATTTTGTTTAGAAAGGTAAACCACATTGGGATTCAGAACAACTTTAAGCATATAAACTGATCATGAAGATAAAGGAGCACATGCTGTTTGTTCAACTTAGTGCTGCAGAAAGGATGGCACAGGCTAATCTTGATAGCATTTGATCAAAACAGATTACTTAGTTGCTAAGGTGTATGTACTGGAAAGCACTAAAACCTGCTACATACTTGTCTGTAATAGTGTGTTAAGATGTTTTTTTAGTTTTGCTCTTTATATATTATAAGACCAATGCTATAGTGATGAAACAAAACAGTTGTGACTTTAAAGAAGCAGTAGTTGAAATGTGAGATGTGTGGTGATTCCAGGAGGTTATGTGAACTCTCATACTTGAGAATATAGCAAATTCAAAAGCTTTTTAAGAGCTGCCTCCAGAAAGAAACATGGAATTAGGTGGCAAATTAAT
This sequence comes from Regulus satrapa, assembly GCA_013396955.1. Classification (NCBI taxonomy): domain Eukaryota; kingdom Metazoa; phylum Chordata; class Aves; order Passeriformes; family Regulidae; genus Regulus; species Regulus satrapa. The sequence goes on along the minus strand of VWZN01019129.1, from coordinate 275,184 downwards.
ATGCTTCTTGTTGGTAGGTTGAATTTTAGCCAAGTTCAGAAAAAGTCAGTAAAACTGAAGAAAAAAATTAAAATGCACTGTAAGTGACCCTCTCGCTTGTCATATGTGTTTGTTATATTTACCTGCTACTTATCCTCATTGTATAGTTCAAAATACTGTCTGACTGCTGCTTGTCAGTGTTTGTAGATGTTTTTTGAGTTTTTTTCTGGTTTGTTTCTTTCTTCTGAATGAGCCCATAGTGTATCGACACTGCTTAACTTCTGACTAGTTGGCACTCTAACACACTTGACAGCTTTCATACTACTTGCAAATAAAATTCCTTTTCACAAAGAACAGCATTTCCTGTTAATAAACCAAAAGTATTATGGAGAATCACAGAATAATCTGAGTTGGAAGAGAGCCATAAGTATTTTAGAGTAAATACTCTTAAGTGAATGACCCATAGAGGGACCAAAGCCCACAAGCTTGGTGTTATTTGCACCATGCTCTGACCACGTGACCTCATCTCAGGATCTTACATTTCTCAAATATTGATGCTAATTTTCTAGAAGAACACTGTTTTTAGACAATAGATTATCAGTTTCAAATGCTGAAGATGATACCAGTTTTAGAAACTGGTAAGCATTGGAAATGTCAAATTGTCATTCTAAACAAGTCTTACTGACAGCTGAGAATCTTAGTTCAGGCAATGGCATGCTTTCTTAAATACTGAAAGGGTGCTGACAAAAAGCAGAATGAGGAAAAACTGGTTGTTTGGCTTCATGGTTATATGTGTATCTTACTTCCAAGAGAAGTGTTCTGAACTCTGAAAACATGTTAAAGACCAATCTAATTAAACTTTTTAAACTGAAAGATAAGCATTCTTGTGAGATGTAAGAAGCCTTCTCACTTCAAACCTAGCTATTTTAGTATTCTTGGTAAAATGTTGAAGATCCTTGTCCCTTTTTTGTTTGAATAAAAAATATTTGGCAAATGCATATAAATGAGGATACAATGAATTAGAAATCAAACATGAGCCTGCTTAAATAATTCTCAAGATTTTCTGGTTCACGTGTAGTGATATTGAACTCTTTAGTCATAGGCTTTAATTTGTGCATGGTGCTGACCTGATGCTGTGCAGGGACACTCATTGCATCCCTTCATTCAATTCTCTCTAATTATCCCCAACTTCATGGGGAGCCTGCTTAGAACTGGTCATGAATGTTTGTTATTAAGTATTAAGATATTAGACTACCCTGGTTACAAGTAACAAAGTAGTTTTTAGTCTGAATTTACATATAGATGATCGGTATAGGAAGCTGAAATTATATTTGTCTTGATTTTATTTAATCAAATGCAAAATGTATTAGAACAATAAAACATTTTGACAGTGACTTAAGCTCTTAGTTAAATGAAGTGAGATTTATTGTGCAAGTACTTGTATGCCGGTGTTGGTAATTTCAGGGTGTATTTTAGAGTGGTTATGGGATGTAAATGATCTTTGACACAATCGGATTTGTGTGCGTGTAACTGGGTGATGTTAATTATTTTTGCTGGGAGCATCTGTTAATGCAGAATATTGCCTCTTCAGGTTCACGTGAAAATGGCGGATGAAGCTGTCTGCGTTGGCCCAGCTCCCACCAGCAAAAGCTACCTCAACATGGATGCCATCATGGAAGTCATTAGGAAAACCAGGGCCCAAGCTGTGAGTCTGAATGTGTCTATCTGCTGCAGCTGTTTCATATATAGAAAGCAGAAAAGCCAGAGTTTGTTTTATTTTTTTGGTTTTTTTTTTTTTTTTAAGGTGTGTGTGGGGGGGAAGTGATTGAATATGCTATTCCAGTTAGTTCATGTCACATGAGTTAAATGTGTCTGAAATCGCTACTGGAAATCAAAGGCTTTGTAGCATCTGGCAGCACTGGTCGCTGATCCTGCAGGTGGCTGCTGGATTCAGCTTTCACACCAGGGAGCAGCTTCAGTTCATTTCCAAATTTGCTGAGGGGGAAAAAAAAAAATCCCAATTAGTTTTGAATGCTAACCCTTTATATGCCATAATGGCTTTTTTGAATGTTTTACAAAGTGTGTCCAGAAAGGCTTTTTCTTAGGCTTCATTTGAATCACTTTCTATATTGGATAAATGTTACTTGTAGGAAGGTAAACCGTGCATCACATAATTTCTTTTGTTTCAGAATATTTACAAAATGCACATTAGCTTATTTGTGTAAATGTGGGCAAGTCTGCCTTTTTTCCCTTCAAGTTGGCCAGAGATTCGAAGCTTAACAGGAATCAGTAGAAAAAACTAATATGTAGTCGTGTTCACATTCCTAGTGTTCTTTGTTCTGTCTCTGAAATAAATGTATCATTCAGAGCTACTGTACACAGAACAATTATTAAAATAAAATTTGATGTATATGTATCAGCAACACTAACTACCCTTGAACAGTTGGATCCGCACTGTAATTTCTTTCAAACATGATATTTTGGTACAGCGCCTTCAGGGGCCAGAAACTTTTCTATGACGAAAACCAGTATTTCCTTGCCTTTGAGTTTTTGAATATGAAACCCAGATATTGGCTTTTTAAAAGATGTGAATAAAATGTCTTATGCTTTGTCTGTCAGAGTATATTACATCAAGAATCTTGTGACTTACAAAAAGTAAAATGCAAACTTGCCCATGCTCCTCTCAAGTAATTAGGTCGAATGGATATTGGGGTGTGAGTAGCAAAAGAGGCACACAGGGTGCTTGACTAGAGTGATGAAGAGAGCACATTGTGCTCTGCAGCCAGGGTCACTAGAGGTAGAGGGCTTATGACTGTGGTCCTGTGCACCATTGTTGTGGTTAGTGCTGGAAATATTTTGGGATACAGAGTACTTTATAGTGGTTGCTGAGGAGAGTGTGGATGAGCATATTTGGGGAAATCTGCAGTGGAGGTAAAAAGAGCAAAAGGCAAATCACCCAAAGGGAATGTCCATTTGCTCTGCAAACAGCTCCATTTGTTCTGCAAGCAACTCTTTTCTCTCTAGTTGAATAAGGAAAGTTTGTTTCAGAAATGGTAGCTCAACAACTTGGTTTAGAATAGAAAAATCAGAGTGTTAAGAGCGTTTCTTTAGGCATTCAACCTATTTAAATGCTTAGTGGTCTACTTCACCATCCCCAGTATCTGAAAACATGCCAGTGATTCTGGTACTTTGGTTTCAGAACTCAATCAGCTTGTATTTTTTTCTTTTGTCTTCCAAGGTACACCCAGGGTATGGATTTCTTTCAGAAAATAAAGAATTTGCTAGACGTTTGGTAAGTTATTTTTATTTGCTTGGCTGTGACTGATGCACTAGGTGGCACATACTTGTTTCAAGGTATCTGAGGAATCAAGCTACCAACTCAAGGCAAATCTAATAACATGGGGATTTCAGTATGCTTTCTGTGCATGGGGATTTCTTGCATTTTGAGGAGGTAATTGCAGTCTGAGTTTTCTTTAGGGAGAAACCTGTTTGTAAGAACTTTACCCAGGATGTAAAAACCTTTCAGGATTTTCACTTATGCCTGGACTGTTTATGAGGCTGCTCTGCAAAACTGGGTCACTGAAATGATCTAGGTTAAAAGTATCTGGTTTTAAGTGATCATTTTGGTGATTCGTAGCACAGCTGGTGAACAGCTGTATCAGCAGCCTGAGAAGGTGCTGAACTGCACTTTGGGATGGGAATAGAAAGCTGTTTAAAAATTGGCCTCTCTGCTGGTGGTATTGTACTGTGGAGCTGCATTCTCTGAAAGGACCAGAGTCAAGAGGGTGCTCTTTTCATGGTGTCTGAATTTATAAAAATTAATTATTGTTCAAAACCCCATTACTTCAGTAAGGACTTTGTATATCACAAACTGATATATAGTCAGATTTTATTTTTTTCCAAAAGCTTTCATGCAGATGCTTAAAAGTGTGAGCAGTGCTAGGAGGAATTTATATTTGCCATGTTTGAACAAAGTTCTGAGTGGGTGCTGTATGTGTCGTCACAGCAGATCATGTGTTCCTGTCCACTGGGTTTGCTCAGAATAAGGGCAAGCACATACTACATTGAAGTTCAAAGTATAAAGCTATTGCAGCTATTTTTTTATTGAGTAAATGAACCATGTAGCTGGAGAAATACCTTGTTTTACAGGCAGCAAGAGAAATTTGTTCTTGCTTTTGAGAAAAATTTGCACCTTTTTGATTCAGGATAAAAACTTAGATGAAGACATCCTAAGTATTTGTGTACCAGAGATTCTTTTTACAGGGAAGATTCCTGGCTTAATTTATAATAAACTCTTCTCAGTGGGTTATACCAGCAGAATAACTGCCTTTAGTAGGCAGTTCCTGTTTTTTTTTAGTAATAAAAAAATGTAATGAAATTGAAGTATGCTCAGGTACGCTATTTTTCTTTGTTTTGCTGCTGAACATGGAAATTTGGTAGTTTTTACTCTGAACTGAGCACATTCTGTAGTGGTATGGCTGTTATTTACAATAAAATGTGAGTGGTGTGGTAATGTTAGTTACAGTATTGGTAATGTGATAGTCTGGAATGATTTTTTTTGGCAGGATTAAGCAGAAATGGAAGAAGTACAAACATTCCTGTAGATCTTCTTCACCCTTTGAGTTCTCATCTTTTCACTCAAATCCTAGAAAAGTTTCTGAACAATTTCCTGAAATAATGTGGTGACTAAAAACATGTTTGAGTTTTTGGTTGGTGCTGCAGTCTCAAAATAGCTTTAATTATGTTTCAGAAACCTGGTGTGTTCAGTTCTCTAAAAATATAATAAAACAAAATAATGTGATTTTTCTTTCTGAAATGCACTATTTAAAGTCTCAATTAAGACATAATCATGCTTCCCTTGATGTCAGTGGCTCTAGAAGATCAAACCCCTAGTGAGAACTGGTGAAATGATCTATCTTTTTATCACTAGGGCTGCTTATATTTTTTTCAAGACACTCTGATTAATACAGTTAGGAGGAAAACTTGCCTGCTGTTTCTTTTCTTTGTTGAAGACTGTAACTATTTTGTTAAGTTGCTGAAGACAAGTTTTAGTTCTGTTTTCGTTCTCCCTGTCCAGTTCTTTGTATATACATTTTGTTCTTTTGCGCTGAAATAGTGACGGAACTCACGAAACTTGGGCTTCTTTCCTGCTAAGCATCTGTACTTTTAAAACAAACTTCTTAAACTGGGAAACTGAGAAGGATACTAAACTTTCTAAACTTGCCAGTCTATCTGTAAGAGCAGTAATGAGCTCAAAGCAAAGCTTTGTCTTCAGTTAATGCACGGAGGGGTCAGTTCACATGTTATCCCACTGTGTGTGATTTGAACAAAAGCATGTCTTTTTCTTCATGATTGTCTGAATGTCTCATGGAGTAGTATACAGCTATAGACAGTACTTCTAAAGAATTTGATAGATACTTAGAGTATTGAAAATTGCTGGTCTTAATTTTTTTTTTCTATAAAAACTTAATTTTGTTATCACTTAAAATGGGCAAGGGAGACACAAATAAATGATCCCTTGTTTCCAAGACAAAATTTCCAAAAAAACAATCAGTGGGTGGATATCTGGCGTGTTGCTCATTGTGATACAGTAAACAAATTGGTGCATTCAGTCCTGTCTTTTGTGTATCTACACTGCTTGCTGTTGTTGGCTGACAGAAAAGATATCAATGGCATTTATACTGAGTGAGTCAAAGATTTTATAAATATTTAGGTCAATTTCTTAAAGATTGGTATTTGAACATGGAATCATTTGATGAATTTATGATAATGCTGGTAATGTTATTATGTAGAATAACAAATATGGGTTTAGGCAATTGAATGTACTTCTTTAGAATCAGCAAATAAGTTGATACTTTTATTTCATGCATGCAAATATATTTTAATGCTATTTCCCTCCTTCAAGGAGTGTTTGCGTAATATTCAGTATTGTTATAAATGTTAAGGTGAAGTTAAAATCTATTGCTGCATTTAAAAAAATTGCTAGTATCCTTTGCCAGATGCTATGCAGAATTTCAAGAGCAGTTTGTTCCTTTCCTGCTTTAGAAGAGTTTGCTAGTGATATCTATATTTAGGCTATCTTCCTTGATATTTCTCGTTTTTTAAAATTAATGCGGATCTTTTCTGAGAAGAGACCTTTTCTGTCACCTCTGCTACCTAAAGCAGGTCTTTGGAATCTGGGAAGGAAAAATGCCTGAGACTAAGATGAGCCTTTTGGTTTACCTGTAATCGAAAGATACTTTTCTGAAATGGAGATTTTTCTTTCCTTACTTGCAAACCTTCAGAACAACTCTTTAGGTGAGGGGTGGGAGTGCTGAGTCAGGTCTCTTGACATGCTGAGTAGTTTGGGAGGGTTGGCCCATAGTCCCAGTGACTATTTCTTTATTTTATTTTATTTTTTTTTTTAGTCTGGGTGAGAAAAGAGTGAGAAGAAAGTGAGTGTGTGATTGGGTTGCATGGTCATTATTCCAGAGTCAGTGCAGCTGCTTGTCTAGCTGATGTTAGCAGCAAGTAGAAGTCTTACTCCTGCAGATGAGGTTATGTTCCTTTCCTGTTTCCTTGTAATGATTATAAACTTGGACCCTGATTCATGGTCACTCTGTGTTGCAGTTAGTCATAATGGGATGGTTTTCTTTTTAATTTAAAGAAACACAAGTGAACTTCCACTTTACTGACTGCCATGAATATCCCTTGGCATGCTACTGTTAAAAAAAATCAGCTAAATTATTGTTTTGCAAGCCTGGTATGAAAAATATCAGTTTGCAAGATTAAAAATCTTGAGTATTTTGGTGTCTTATATGTGTGTGAGAGTTTGTGCTTTAATAAAAGGCTGTGGATTATGGTGTATTTCCTCTAAGAAAGTGAATTAAAATGTGCGTAAAATTATCTCAAAATGATAGAATTTAAAGTTGCAACCTTTATCTGGAATATTCTTTTCTGAATATAGCTGTGACAATATTCTGATGCTCTGTTTTTTGATGCAAAAATAGCCAGCCAATACTTCCTGCCAAAATCCACTTCTTGGGATAGAAGCCATAAACGTGGTGAGAAAAAAGCATTTAACTTTGGAATTACGAATCTTTTTGGAGTTCCTAGTGAAACCTGGTTGTATACATCTTCTGTGCTTTTTTAGCAACTACTGTTGGATGTGTCTGGGGAAGAACAAAGCAGCCAGTGCTATTTCTCTTTACTTTTGAAGCTAGATTAACATTCTTGGTGGAAATAAAAATCCCAACAATGTATTGTCTGAAATAAATGGGCAAACAATGTATATGGAAACGTTTGATCACATGTTTGTAAATGGCTGCTAAGTTGGAGAAGGAAAAGGTAAACCGAAGAACAGCTTGTATCACCTGACAGGGGAAACATGTCTGATCTGTGAAGAGCTTTGTGCAGGAGGACCTATGGACCTGTACACAGCTAAATCTGGGATTCTCACAATTTAAATGTAAACTCTTACTGGCAGGAGTGTTTCTTTACCATTGCTGTGCATGGCTTTGTTACTTGTAAGCAAATTGTGCCATTCCGTTACCTTGGCTCAGTGGATGTTACATTTTTGAGAAACATTTGTTACGATTCTGATGGTGCTCCCAAATGACTTAGCTTTTACCTGGCAACTCTTGTGACTGATGAGCATTTGTGCTTTCCAAATTGTGAAAAGGTGGTAAAAAAAAGGCAGTAGAAGCTGCTTATGGCAGAGTTTGTATACTTCAAGGAGTGGGGAAGACAGAGCTTCTAATGTGTGTTTTGTACGCTATGCCTTGCAGGCCCGAGTTTCTTTGCCTACTGAAGCCAGCAGTGTGTTTGCTACCACTGCCTGTGGTGGCTTAAGGTGCTTTGTCTCTTGGAGACTGGAGGTTTTGTCTGTACAGGGTAATAAATGTTAGGCAATGTAGTAACCTAAGTGAACAGGTCACCACTTTGCTGCCCAGAGGAGCTCTGCCTGTGAACCTGTAATTTTGATGCTTATTTTGTTCTGAGGCATAATGCTTCTGAGTGTTACTTGTGTTCTTGTATTTAATTCTGAGCAAACTCTTCTCATAGAAGAAGACTCTAAATCTGCTGGGTCAGATTCAGTAAAATCCATGGGAGAGGCAAATAGTGTGTGTATTAAATTCTGGGTGGTGTTTATCAGACATTGCTAGTTATTATAAGCTAGAAAAATGAAATTGACTCATCTGAACTGTCTGCTTAGCACTTATTAGTATGGAAGTAAGAAGGCTGTTATTCCTTTACTGTAGATAACTACAAATACCTTTGCTAAAAGCCTTTGATGGGTTATGTTACGTATGTCATCAGTGTCCTGTTTAAGACTGCTATGCAACAGAACAAATTGATGCCTCTTCTACTCTGTTGCAAATTTCGAATAACTGCCTTGAGAACTGCTGTATATAGCTAGAACATTTCTTCTGAGGGCAGGTGTATGCCTAAACTCACAAATGTCAGGATGCATATTTACAGGTCTTGTAGATAGACATGTGTATAATCTATATGCATGTATTTAAAGATGCAGGGTAATGTTTTGTCAAAGATTGATGTAATTTGACAAAAGTACTCTTCTTCGTTTTTATTCTTTCTCCTAAATTTTGTAATCTTACGGTTTTTTTTCTTGATCTCCCTTGTGATTAAGCATTTTCCTATGACATGATAGTCTTGACCTATTTGTTTTTCACTTAGAGTAAGCCATTATTTTTAACTTGTGTATTTTAAAGCTGTGTCTTTTCTTCAAGTGGCTCAGTTTGAGAGCTTTACCATGGGCAACTCTTCTTTGGAAAAATGCAAGCACAAAACCTCTAGATTTGAATAGTAGTGTCTGGCAATGTGAGACTCTTGGTGGATGAACTGTGGACTTGTGTGGTTTCTGGAGGAATGATTTAATGCTGTGCATATGATTAAAGAAGGTATTAGAGAGATTTTTGCCCATATGGGCAATCACAAGTCATTTGATGTTTCTCAGAAGATGCCTTTCAACAGCATGTTTTGGCATGGTTAAGATGTGTGGTTCTGCAGATGAATGGATATATGGACTCCTGATTTGTAAATATTCATTATTTCTTGATGTGCAGTGTCACTGCAATAGTACTTCATTCCAGACTTACAGGAATCCTTCCTGTTTCTTCAGAAATACTTTGTTCTGTCTTCTTTTTTCCACTACTGCTATGTCTGGTTGTGAGAATGAAAATACTCTGCTCAGTTTTTATGACTGAAATTATTGTGCATACTTTAGTTTTTCCTCGTTGCAATAATAGAACACATGCAAATGAAATGCTATGTAATTCTCTTCTTACACAGGTAATATTATTTCCTTTCATTTTCTGCCTCATTACTATTGATTGGCAGTCATGGAGACAAGCTTGTCTGGTTATGGTAAATTCTATCCATTCTGATCTATGGTGACTTATTAATTTGTCATATTCTGTATAATTGATGTAAGCTTTTGTGGTAACCTTGCAAAGATTATATCCTCCTCTGCTTCTAAAATCAGTTTTAAATGTCCCATTAATAATAGTGGAGCTGGATTTAACATGAATAATTAAGAGATGTCTTGGAAATAAAAACTTCTGTTGCTCTGATTATTCTAATTTACTTTTGTGGCAAGGAAGATGAAGCTTCAGCTTAGAATTCAACAATATTTCATTAATCACTTCTGTTTTCTGCATGTGTTTTAAGAAGTGATGTATTTTATAGTGATTGATCTGTGTTCAGTAGATTTCTACATTACAGATTGAATGCTTGAGAATTTATATGTATTCTTCATAAAATACGCATTTAAAGAAAATTAATTCTGACTTTAAAGATTAATGCAATTTAGTAAAGGGTTTTTTGGTGCCCTCTTACAGTTGAAATACATTGAAGCAATAATGCATGTGGCTAGAATAATTTTCCCTATCTCAATGTTACTATTCTGTTCTCTATTGTAGCTGAAAACTAGTTGCAACAAAATCAGTCTATTGAATACACACTTTATGAGCCAAGGTGTCTTCTTACAGCATGCTGTATTTTTATGCACAAGGGCTTTTGTTGTTGACAGCGGTGTGTTACATGAGGAAGGGTATGAACATGCTACATCCCTTTCATCCCAAGGCTAGGAGGTGATGATTTTGGAGGAATTTTTAAAATTTAATTCTTGACACCTGTTTAGCTTGGGTTGACTTGCTGTGAAAAGCAGCTCTGAGAAGGATGACTTGGCAGTCAGCAAGCTGTCCATGAGCCAGCAGTACCCTTGTGGCCAAGAAGGTCAGTGGTATCCTGGGGTGCATCAGGAAGAACATGGACAGCAGGTTGAGGGAGGTGGTCCTGCTCCTCTGCTCAGCCCTGGTGTGGTCACATGTGGAGTGCTGGGTCCAATTCTGGGCTCTTCGGTACAGGAGAGACAGCAACTTCTGGAGTGGGTCCAGTGGAGAGCAAGAAAGATAGTCAAGGGATGGGAGCATCTCTCTGAGACCTGGACCTGTTCAGCCTTGGGAAGAGATGACTGAGGGGGGACCTCATCAATGTCTGTAAGTATCCAAGCGGATGGAGCCAGGCTCTGGTGGTACAGGAATTAGGACAAGAGGAAAGAGGCAGAAACTGATGGATAGGGAGTTTTATGTGAACGTGGAGAATTAATGTATCTTTACTGATCAGTGATCAATGATTGAGCAGTGGTATAGGTTGCTGAGAGAAGTGGAGTTTCCTTCCCTGGAGATATTCAAAGACTGTCTGGAAGTAATCCTGAATATTGTCTTCTAAGGGTCCCTTCTTGAGCAAGGANTCTCTGAGACCTGGACCTGTTCAGCCTTGGGAAGAGATGACTGAGGGGGGACCTCATCAATGTCTGTAAGTATCCAAGCGGATGGAGCCAGGCTCTGGTGGTACAGGAATTAGGACAAGAGGAAAGAGGCAGAAACTGATGGATAGGGAGTTTTATGTGAACGTGGAGAATTAATGTATCTTTACTGATCAGTGATCAATGATTGAGCAGTGGTATAGGTTGCTGAGAGAAGTGGAGTTTCCTTCCCTGGAGATATTCAAAGACTGTCTGGAAGTAATCCTGAATATTGTCTTCTAAGGGTCCCTTCTTGAGCAAGGAGGTTGCACTAGAATACTTTCAGCAGTCCCTTTTCTATCTGTCTTCTGTGATTGCTGTGATAGAGTTATCATTTATCTAAGTCACTATCATCTATCTTAAGTCACTAAACTTTTGGTTTAGTGACTTAAAAATGACTGTGCCCCGCTGAGTCTTCATTCCTGATTCACACCCTATAGTTGGCTCTTTCTGATTTCAATTTTAGTGAATTCTGGAATTTGAGTGACTTCTATACTAGCTGTGGAAAAGGATGCTAGCTGCAAGGTTTTTGGTAAACATGTTTCTCAAAATGACCTATTATCTTGGACTGGACAATAATTTGCTTAGGGCTTTGTTTTTCATGGCACATCTTTGGATTGTAATCCTATTTCAGGAAATACTTTCTTGAAATTAGGGCTTAACATAATATTGAATTATTAGAACTTAGTTTTATAACCGTAAGAATTTATTTTATACATACCTTTGGTTCCTTTTATATTGTTGTATTTATCTTGATTGAAACTTTTGTATAGGTGTTTAATATCTGTACAGTGTGTAACGTGGTGCTGTACTGTAAAGTTTTCAAATATTTTGAATAGTTTCTACAGCAACAAGACTTAACCTACTTGTTTGTTTAGTGTACTGTAGGATTCTCTTGTGGTTTCCCTTGTTTCAGTATTGCTTCCTGGGCAAGGAGTCTGTCATGTAACCTCTCTGGGGTGATTGCTCTCTGTGGTGTGAGAACCTGTGTATGTTGAGAGAATCACTGCTAATGTGCCAGATACAGTTGGTTACTGAAAGTGAGTTAAGACACTATATTCAGGCATGTCAGGGTTAAATGATATTTTTCAGTTTTTAACCTGTTTAATGACACTTCAACTTCTAATCTATTCCATTACTATCCTCTAGATTGTTATAGTATCTCCCAGCTGGTTGCACATTTTTATTCTGTGGTTGTAGGATGCATAATTCAGCCAGACCTGGTTTCTACTTTAGCTATCAAATAGTCTTTATTTCACAGAATGGTTGAGATTAGAAGGTACCTCTGGGGATCAGCTGGTTCAACCCCTCTGCTCAGCTCTGGGGGATACTCAGAGCTGGTTGGCAGGACCATGTCTGGTGGGCTTTTGGCTCTCCAAGGATGTAGACTCCACAACCTCTCTGGGCAACCTGTGCCAGTGTTTGGCCACCCTCACAGAAAAAAAAAAAAAAGTTTCCAGATAGTCAGAGGGAACTTCCCTCTGTTTCAGCTTGTGCTTCTTACCTCTGGTCCTGTCACTGAACACCACTGAGCAGAGCCTGCTCTGTCCTATTGACACTCTCCTTCAGGCATTCATATACTTTGGTGAGCCCCCCTTTAGCCTTCTTCAGGTTGAACAGTCCCACATCCCTCAGCCTTTCCTCGTAGGAGAGTTGCTCAAACAAAAATATATATATGAACATATCAAGCACTACTTAATAGTAGTGCTGATTTGTCTTATCTGGTTTGTCAGATTTTGTCAGTGAAAGCTTCTACTGAGTGCAACAGGAATCATGACCCCCAGGTAAGAGTATGAATTTAATGCATTGTTTGCATTTAGAGATTCATTTTGTTCACTTTACAAATCTTTTAAAGAATTCCCTGGAATTCTTTAAAATTCTTCTAAAATACTTCCTGCTCATTCTTATGGATGTATCTGCCTTTTCACTTTAATTCTATTTGTAGGTTTGCTTACAAATAAGCTTTGTCCATTTTTACAGCATATTTCATTCATTTCTATTTCAGACTGAATGAAAGTGATCAATAGCATTGGTGGCTTAAAATACTGCATCTGCTGAACAATTTCTGCTAGAGTTATGGGGAAAGTTGCTAAAACACTTAAAAGCACTTGGAATGTTTTTAGCAAGGAAGTTTTGAGTTAACGCAAGTGTAAAAGTTAATTTCCTAAAGTTAGGTGATGTGTTTTGTGTAGAACCTAACAAGTGCCTCTTGCTCCCTGAAGACCAACTCCTGTGTTCAGCTCCTAAGGATCAGGTTACTAAGATGTGGTCAGACTGCTGTTCTGACTGTGACCAAGAGATTGCTGCTTCCAGTGGCTTGTTACTTACTGCCCTTCCCCTTGAGGGATTATTGCCCTCCTTGGATGTCCTGGAATGACAGTGACACCTAATCACTCTGTAAACCTGTCCTGACAAAGTTATCTTTGTTTAAATAAAGCGTATATTCCCTGCTCCTTACTTTCCTATTAAAGTCTTTAGGTTAATACAGCTGATTCTAGCAGAAACAAGTTCACAAGTTTCCACCTTATTCAGAATGAAGGTAGACTCAAAGGGATGCTTGGGATTGGGGTAAATGGATATGAAAAAAGAAAAGTAACTGAAGTTGATAAACTTTTAGCTTGTTTTTATAGCTAAACTAGTATTTGACAGAAACCTTACTGAGAGGGATTTAGGTACTTAATTTAGGCTGATTCAGGTACTTTAGCTTTTGAAGGTCAGTTCTGAGTGCCATCTCCTTACTATGTGTCCTTATCAAAAATGCTATTTAGTAAGGCATTTGAAAAACTTGATTAACCAAATCTTGAAATCATTTGTCATCCACAAAATATGAAGATCCCCTTTGTATGGGTGTGATTTTTCACCAAAATTTGTTTCCCCCTTTTCCAGCATATAAGTTTCAGTGTTGTAAGTAGCTACTGTAGTGTGAATTACTTTGAAACTTGAAGTGACTGTATAGTTGGTAGGGCTTTTATTGCACTATGGAGTGCATCACTGTTAGATGCCATGGAGGCAAAGGTGGTGTTTTCTGTGACTCTGCAGGCCATTGCTGTTTGGAGATTATTTTCAGGGTCTTTACCTCCTTGTGAGCATAATAGGAAGGGAGAAGTTGCTGCAAGTTGGCTTCCTAACCTTGGGGCATATTGGCAGCTAATCCTGTTTTATTTGATCACCTAAGATCTGACACTGCTAATATTATAAACCTGGAAATTTGTGTATGTTTTCATGTTTATGATTTTTTTTTACTGATATCTTGAAAGTTTAATGAAAGATTAAAAATAAGGCTGTTAACAGTGTGCACACATTTGTCCATCTTACTGATTTTTGTATCAGAAACACACCTGCTGAACAGTGTCTCACTGTTTAGAGATGAGTTCCTTAATTGATACTCAATTATGGCTTTCAGTACACACAGGGTTAAGTGAAAAGGTTGAAGTAGTATTTAGTGAGCTTTTTTTCCTTTAATGTGCTCATTAGCAGTGGCAAGTGCAGGTTTTAGCACATGTCAGTAATTTACATTTCATTGCTGAGTGGCTGCCCTTGTTCAAGAGTTGTTTTTAAGCCTGATGAATATACTTGTGTTGGGAATAAACTGAGTAGAAGAATTGAAAGCCAAATACCCTGCCAGGCTTTTCAATTGGTGCTGAAGTTTCTAGTGGGCCACTGATTAGTAATGCATGAAGCAGCAGGAAAATGCAAAGATGATGTCTAGAAAGGTTACTTCAGGTAGATTTCCCCTCAAACCCCTCTTCCTTTGTAACTACCTTTACAATAATTTTCCTCAAAATTTCTCCTTTAGCAGGCCTTCTCTTAGTACAAGAATGTGGTACACTTGGGATGGATATCTCAACTAGGTTACTTCTTTAGAAGTGGTACAGAAAATAATGCTTGTGCAGTGAGTCCTAGAAAGAGATGATCTCCCAGGCTGTGCAATTTCCTGCTCTCAGATCATGATGATAGGAATCTCAGTGAATATTTGCTCTTGTACTTTCTTTTTTGCCTCATCTCCTACTGACTGGCTTGAAGATGTGTGTGGTTCACTGCAGTAATGGCAAATATGTGTGTGTTGGGATGCTGTAACATCGTGGTTGGCAATTCAGATGCAAAATAAAGATTGCTTTTGGGGGAAAATTGATGCTTTTATGTAACAACAGCTTAGTTTGATAATAAAACCATATGATTAGCTAAATGTATTCTTGATGGAGTGATATTCTTGCTATTTTCCAAGCTGCTCTATTTTCAGAGCACTCTGTGGAAACTTATGCTGTGAAATTATACTTTCCTTTGTAGAGAGGCCTGCATATATTTTCTGTCCAAAAGGACAGATATTGCTGAATTTACATATGTACACAGACAACAAAGCATTTTTATTCCAAATGCCTGTTAGGATCATAGTGACGTGTTCTTCAGAGCTCTTGCAAAAGAGTACTGGTGCTTATTCTTTCCCACTTTCACTCTTAGGTATTGTGAGCACTGTTTATATTCAAGTTACTATATGATTTTGGGATGGGGAGTGCATTAAACATTTAGAATGGGGCAAAAATGAGCAAAAGATATTCCAGAACAGTCTTGGAAATAAAACCTGCCAGTTTATTGTGTAAGAATTTGTGGACCTTTTTATTACCCTATCTGAACATTGGGTGCGCATATTTAAATGAGAATATTTGTAGAAAGCAGAGCTATTTGAATACTTTTTACACACCGAAATTATTTTCACAGCTGCCTTGTTCAGGTTTGGAATTCCTATTGTTAATTTCAGAAATAGCTATTTGGGTTGTCTGGGAATGACTGAGATTGTGATTAGACAACAAATACTAGTTTGAGTTAACAGGTAGTAAAGTATTTATGGATGTTACTGGAAAAAAACTATTTTGGTTTTGAGCCCAAATTTTTTTCATGACTTGTAGTAAAAAACCTGAGGAAAATTTTGCTTTTTTTTCATGGAAAAAAAACTTGTGTGAGGTATTTTAACTTGTGGTTAAGACACTACTGTGTTCTTTGCTCTCTAAGAAATCCAGAGATACTTGCATGGCGAAGCCATTGAGACTGGCAAACAGTTGAGATTGCCTCAGTAGAGCTTGCACAAAAATAGGGAGAACATTTTATCCTTTAAACTGAGAACAGTTTTAGTTTCTTTTTCAGTCACAACTGAAGTAATAAAGTATTTGCAGATTGTCTTAGAACTGGGCTGTGCTTCTGAATGGATCAGATGGAGAGGGGGCAAAGAGTGTTTTCAATTAAGATTTTTTTTCTTAGAGGTTTAGGTAGGGCAGGCTTCTGGGCTGTGGGCTTAGTCTCTACTGAATAGGTCCACTAGCTGTCACCTGCTCCTACCTGGCTGAATGTGCTTCCTGGTAGCTAAGAAAACACTTCCTGTGGCTGTTGTGGGTGCCACTGCTCTCACATGTCATTCCAGCAACATGAAGTTGTGTCCTAAGGCATTGTTTATTGTATATATTTGTGTGCAGGGTTGTACAGTTGTTAAAGGAAGGTGAACTATTTGCTTTCTGGATCTTACAACTTTTTGGAGAGTCAATCCATATATTGACTGAACATCTTGTACTTTCTTGTATGTGTTCTGGTAGGAAGAGATTATAGTTGTGAATGGTAGGGCAAAGCTGTTGTCACACTAAAGGTGGTTCTGAATAGATGAATGGTCCTTTGGTCTTTGGAACAGGAACTGATCTCAAAATGTAGGATGTTCTGGTATGTCAGTCATTTAGCTATTCTTTTAGGGGGGAATTGTTTGTTCTTAGTTTAAATTTAGAATTGGCTTTCTATGGAGCAAGAAGCAGATTCTGGTTGGCCAAATTGGTATATCCCATAACCATATTTGTCTTCAAGGAGATTTTTGGTAGAAGACATCTAGGGAATTCAACACCTATGCTGCCCATACTGCAATGTTCAAAGGATAATTTTCAAGTTGCTCAATTTAAGTAATTGGTATTGTGACATATGTGATATTTCAGGCATTCATTGTTGTATCCCAAATGGTGAGTAAAAATTTTTTAGAAGACAGTAAGTATATGTAAGTTAGGAATGAGTTCAGGAAGCCAGAGAAGAATATATAAATGGGATATGGTAATCTCTTATTTTCAGTGTATAATTTTATCCTGCTTGCAGGAGAATGTGTTTTTTTTTTAAGGTGGTAACAAACTGAAACACTTGAATTTTGTAAGACTGGTATTTTTATTCATGGATTCTGTTTTGATAATGTAGATAAATTATTCTCTGAGCAGCCATACTATAAAGCTATGATTTCTTTTAGTAAATGACTGTAGTGGACTATGCAAATACTGTGTGAGCTGTTGCATATACAAAAGCTGAAAGTGCATTATGTGTGTATATGGAGAACATGCCTCTTAGCACAAAAGGGCTGCTCAGGCATCCCATGTGTAAATTTGCTTTTCAAAGGCAGGCAGCAGGTGTGCTGCAAAGTGGTGCTTCCGCCTATCCCACCAAGAGAAGTTGTTTAATTTGCTCAGGCTGGAATTCAGGAAGAATAAGTTCCCTGCCTGGACTTCTGGGGAAGGCATCTTGCTGGCAAGCTGTGCTTAATTTTAAATTCAAAGCCACCATACTAACATAATATCAGGCTATTTAAAAACAGGTTACTCAAAAGGTAAAAAAATTGCATGCATGAAGACTTTGGTTTGGGTCTTGTGTGTGTGTGTAGGCATTGACAATTTTGTATTATGTAGTTGCTTGATTGTTTACATGGGACTCTCACCTTGCTTGGAGGCGGAGTATTTCTTTGTGTTCATTCTTTAGTGTTTGGCTTCAGACAGTATTCAACCCTTGCACTGGGCATGTGTGTATTTAATTTATCTGGGAAACTTAGGCTATATCTATCCTGTTTGTGAATTTATGCAAGTTAAACTCTATTCTCAAAATATCTTCTTACTCTTGAGTAGAGCAGGAAAGGACCATGTCCTGCTACTTCCTTGCATGTTTTCTTGTCTATGTTCAAGAATGTCATGGCTTTTCATTTAGAAGGCACAGGAAGCTCAGGATGTGGCCGTATTTGCAGTTATTTCCAGCTCCAAGGAGGAATTTCAGATAGTCTGGGTGTCTTGTGGATGGAGTGTGCTCTGATTGTAATCAGTTTTCATAGTACCTGACAGCTAAACTCTCCCTAGAAGGTGGTACAAATTGAGGTTTTTCCATGGCTTTGAATCTGAAATATGGCTAACTTTTCCATGAGAATAGGAATGGCTTTATTTATGATATATCATGCTTAGCACGGTACAGTGTGGCTTCCATTTTGCTTTCATAGTTGATAACTGAAGCCTCCCAGCTGCTGTATGGAACTTCTTTTCACCTTGTTTTGAATAACAGTTTAAACACTATTACCACTGTTCTTTCTGACCTTTTCTTACTGAAAGTTCTAGCCTTTTGCAGATGTTGAGAAAAATTCTTATGCAAGAAATCTTTGTAGTGGAAGACTCTAGTTCAGTGAAATTTAGAATTTGACAAATGTGTATTCAAGTAAGAGTTTCAAAAGAGTGAGTAAAGGGCACTCTGGGGTCTGCTCTTCTGTCTTTATATATATACACTATACCTTATACCTGTGGGATAAGAAATTATTGGCTTCTCTGCAAGATTTTGTTTCAGAAATGTTAGGCTGTGTAGTAGATTATATTTGTATCTTTTGTTTTACAAAAGGTTTTGGGGTTTTTTTGTATTTAGTTACTTCCAACTATACAAAACACTTTTCCAGTCATTTCAGTGTTTGATAATTTTCGGCTTCATTGCCTCTGTACATTTTTCAAACTATAGGTTTCCTAATGCTTACAGCTTTAATTTACCCCCTACTGGTATCTTTAAATGGATTTTCAGAATTTTGAAAGTGGGCTACTATAGTTGTATTTCAGTATTGGTCCTGACTGACACAGAATTTCTTAAGTAGCCTCCTCAATTAAAGAGATGGGAGGTTCAGACAACTAGAGCAAGAAGCCAAAGATTCTCTTAAATAAATTTGTATTGGGTTTCTTAGAATGTTTTTGCTTTGATTATTTCTGATAACTTGCCTGTTGCTTTTTTAAGTGCTTTTCTATCCGATATATCTTAAATATGTTAATTTCAGTGTCTGTTCTTCTAATGCAAGATACTTAATGTTAAAACATTTGCTTTGTTTAAAAAATAACAGATGCAAATCTGACACACTGCGTGCCTCACAGCACCAAAATATCCATAAGGGATTGCTTAAAGAGTCAAGTACTCTTATTGTATCCATGGGTGAGTGTATTAATGCATGTTTGAACATTATATTCTGAATATAACTCAGGCTATTGTCTCAGCTCCAAGTGTCAGAACTATTTTTCTTTGAATTTACAGTTTGAATTTTCCATTACAGCCTAAAATTGAAGAAGTGATAAAATATCTGCAGTATGTTCATGCATGGACTGTAGTCTATATAACTTTGAATCATTTAGCATTCTGCCACATTCCTGTGGAAAAAGTATCATCCATGAGGACTTAAAAATCAGGCATTTTTCTTGCAGTTAAACCCCATTGTTATCTTTTCTTCTCCCTCTTGAATCTGTTTTCTGGTGGGCTTTCTTTTTTCCAATTTGACTACTGTATGATTTAGGGGAAATACACAAATATGTTTTAATATTTCCACAGTACAGGAGACTAGGAAATTTGTGACCACGGTTTAAAACAGATTAAAGAACAGCAGAAGAAAGGGGTATGGAAAAACCCGACCAACCCAATGTCCCAAAAGTTCTTGTGTGTGTATTAAGATTCCAGCCCAGCTAATTCTTGAAAAGCCTGCATTGTCATTCAGTGCAGGAGTGGTTTTCTGTGACTCCATGAATGAAATAACTTATGTTGCTGTGTATTCTCAGTGTCATGTAATGGTGCATCAGTCTCGATAGACAACTCTATGAAAGTGCAACCATTGCAACTGCCTTTGAGAAACTGTGAAAGCAAACAGGCTTTACAAATAAGAAAATGTTATTCCCTTTTAAGGAGTTTCTAGTGTAGCATGTTTATATCTTGGTCTGGTGGAGCAAAATAAAATCTCATGATTGGATTTCATTCCAGGAATGACAAATCTTCCTAAAATATTTGGACTGAAAAGCTACTGCAGGGATGACTTGGAGGAGTTGGAATGGAGATGAAAATTGCCTCATGAAAAGCCTAGATAATGATTAGGTTTCAGCATGGATAAATAAAGCTTTGTAGCATGTGTTCCTGTGATAGTTGAATGCCAGTGGTACAAGTGATGTAAAATAATTATGTAATAATGTAATAAAAGAAAAATGTTACTACTAAGAGTTTAAATTTAAACTTCTGTTGCTTACTCTTATTTGAGTGTAAGGCTCCTGGTCTGATCTTCTATTTCCTTATAGAAGATATTGGGAGTTTGGCCTTTGTTACTGTCTTGTAACAAAATTATAAGCTTGAAGTTTCTCATTGAGGTTGGACTGTATTTTTGAGAGTTGCAGTGAAAGTTATAGGTATCATTATAATCAGTTTATGCTAATTATTCCAAAACAGAGATTGGTCAGGATGATGTTGCAAAGTACAAAAACTTCAACCTCAGTCTTAAAATTGTTACAAAGCTCTCCTCACCTTATGACTTGGAGGTTAGCTTTTGATTGGTATTTTTTTTTTTTTTTTAAGCATAGAAAACAACTGAAATGCTTTGGTGGGCAGGAAAGGAAATGCTATTAAACATCAAGAAGTTGCTATGTTCTGCTGCTTTTTTGAATTGTGTGCTTTAAGAAATTTAGCATTCAGCTACATTACCTGCATTGTAATAACTGGTAATGGAGATACTTCCTTTAAACAAGGATCCCGTGAGATCTTTGAAACTGCTCAGATGTCATAATGATTTTAATAACACCAAACCAGTCTGAACTGTTAATATACTATAACTTTCCATTACTAAGGCAGCTAGCATTTACTAGATAATAAT
>VWZN01019129.1:233373-244551 GCA_013396955.1 Regulus satrapa | reverse complement strand
TTTTTTTTTTTTTTGGGGGGGGGAGTATTGCTGCTTAGCAATTTTCTTATTTTGTTAAGTTGTGGTTGGAAAATGCTTTAGTGTTCTTAAAATTCAGTTTTAAGGAGTGAGAAAAACTTCTTGCAATTGTGATCAATTTTAGGTAAAGCCTTTTTTATTCTGCTAGCTTTCTCTTTTCAAAGGAAACACTTCCCGTGTATTACTTTCTGTTACAGTAGTACTCCTGTTTGAGACAGTGAGTAGAGATATTTAAAGTGGCACAGTGTAGTGTCACAAGCAGTGACATAGCTTATGTGGGGACTTCTGACTTCTACATTGTAGTGTGTTTTGGAGCCAAGTAATAGTTCTGATTTTGAGGTGGAATTTGGAAGAAGCCATGAGATCTTACAGACTGGGCAGCACAGTTCTTTATTACCACCTTCCTCTGCAAGTTGCCTCATGAACTGTTACTTTTCCAACTGCCAATTTATATTTTGCTTTTGAGGCTACTTGCTGTCACAGCATACCTGCCTTGTTCTTCTGCAGCTCAAGGTGATTGTAGTAATCCATCTCCTTCCAGTGACCTCAAACAAAACAAAAGCCAGACCTCTGCAGAAATAGCTGCAGTAGTCAAAGGCAAGTGTAGTCAGAGAACAGTAGAATGCTACAGCCCTTCCCTCTTGCATATCTGTGCTTTTGCTTACATCACATACTGTCTTCACTCTGCCATAAGCCTGTGCAGAAGGCTATAATTTACTTCAGCATGGTTCATTTTGTGAAAATACTTGTTCTAATGAAGGAGGGTACTTTTATGTGTTGTCTTTTCTCTCATATGTATTTGTGTAAATGTGTGTGCATTGTAAAGATCTTTCGTCTTCTGAAGTTCTGCTTATTTAATTGTAAACAAGATTGGAGGAACTTTTCTTCACTGAACTGCTGGAGAGTTTCTGCACTTGAGATCCATGACAATACCTAGGCTTTTTACTGATTCAGACCCTTTGCAGCTTAAAATTAACCAGCAGAGAATGAAAATTTCTATTTATTGGCACTAAATTTGCAGGCTGATGCCTGCACAAATCATTGGCCACTCCTGTATATGCTCTTAATTCTGATCCTTCAAGACAGTGGCAACAAGACCCAAGTGTTTGAACTGTTAGGTTGTTTCTGTGGTTAGCTGATACAACTGTTAGGTTGTATCTGGTAGAAAGCTTCAGGATGTTTTTTCATGTCCACTACATCCTGTTGTAGAGCATTTTACCAGTTCAGTATTTCTTAAGGTATTGAGTGGATGCTTCTCATTATATATTCTTATAGTAGATTTCCTTGAGGGATTCCTTCCTAATATTGAGTGGAAAATTTCTGAATTCTGAAGTGTTTTATGTACCTTTTTCAACTGATATTAGTGTGCCTGTGTTGGTGATGGTGTCTGTGTTGGTTTTTTTTTCCTGGTAGTATTCCTGAATCTTGTCTATCTTTGGACATTTCATCTGCATTTTTCTGTTCTGCTTGGTTTTTTCCTAGGTTGTTTGTACCTCTGTTGGACCTTCCTTTTGCTGCCATCTCAGCTTTTCAGCCCTGCATTTAGCCTATGTGACTTAAAGGCTTTTTAGCCCAGCTGTCTATTCCAGTCATCTTTGAGGTGTGCTGCTTATCTGCTCTGCTTTGTATGCGCCTGCAGGCAGCTGCACATACAGGTTTGTGTCCTTCTGGTGATCTGTGAGCTGTACGTGGGGGATTGTATTGGTGATTGATCCCAATTTTTCTGGAGCACTTTGATTACCAGACTACTTGTGCCTGTTCCCTTCTCCCTTGAGTCTGCCTCCCTGACAAGAGGGAGTGCAACGCTGAAAGAATTCATCAGCTGCATGTAAGGATTTAATGGAAACCTTTTCTAGTTTCTCCTGTGAAGAAAACTTGAGTGTTAAGACAGAGCCCCTTTGAAAACCAGACCTTTGATAAAGTTTCTAGTGAAGTTCTTATCTGTGGACCTTCCTTCATAATCTTATTCACCAATAAATTATTATGTGTGGTAACTTATGCTGCCCACATTTGCTGATCGTGCTGTTACCTTACTGCCACAGAATCTTGTTTCTCTTTCTCTTCTGCCCCTAAGTTGTTGGAATACTTAATACAACATGTCAGAGTTGTTTTAAGCAGTGGCTTTGATGCTTCAAACTTCAGTCATTCTGTGATTCAAACAGTACTCCTTAGAAAAACATCATGTTTGATTTTTAAAACAAACCTTAAAACAGTAATGCATTTTGTCAAGGAGAGCAGGTCAATATGGCAGCATGCAGCCACTCTCCAGAGCACCTCAAAGTTTGAGGACGTGCCATCCTCCCAAAGAAGGTTCATGTTCCCAGTTGCATGTACCAGCAGCCCATAGTCCTTCCTTCAGTGCCTATTAACAACAGGTTGTTTGAGTTCTCCTGTAAGTTTCAGGAACTTGTTTAAAACCAGCTCTGTGTTGACATAGAAAAGATTATTTTCAATAAAAAAGAGCAGCTCTAAATGCTTCTGAGATCTCTTCTCTTAGTAATTTCTTCCTCAGAAATGGGAAATACTTCCTTAAAACTAGTCATTTCGGGTACTAGGGAATGAACAAGCACAAAGCCTGCATTATTGTCACTGTTTCTGTGTGGTAAGATAACTATAGGGAGTCTTGCACCTGGAATCAGCTGGGCACTTGGAGTATGTTTTGTCACATCAACATGCTGTGAGTGGGAAAATGCCCTCATCAAATGATCCTGAAAGAGAATACACAAGATTTTTGATAGGAGTGTTTTTGTACATGGTGTATCTCCTTACTGGTTGAAACTGTTCCTCTTAAGCTGATATTACATCTACATTCAAATATCTTAGTTCAAATGAGGACACCAAAAACTGTGCTTAATTGTCTGTAACTAACATAGTGAAAGACAGAAGATAAGTTTTAGTATTACTTGTTTTGTCTAAAGCTGAATTGGAGCTGTTCAATCATTTCCTGCAGCTCCAGGAGGCCTGGCAGTGAGTTGGCTGCTTTGCCACAGATTTGTAAGCCCACGGAAGAGTATATGTTGCCAACTATACGTGTATAAAAGTTGTTTATGCAGTTTTCCCTCCTGCATGCTTTCTATCTTTAGTTCTGCTTAGGCTGTCACTGACACTGAATCCACTACTGACTCTATAATACGGTAATTGTGGATATCTACATTCATAGTTTCCAGGAGGAGGTGCAAAGGAAGCACCTCTTCTAGACTCAGTCTCTTCAATTACCTGAGATCCACAGGGAATGTCAAATGGGCAGGTCCTTTCCAGATGTTGAGAGTATGATGACTTACACTAACATAGTAAGTGTTAACTCTGTTCCCAGAGCAGTCAGATATTTGACAGACTGTGAACTGTGATGGTCACATAAACTCCCAAATTCCCA
The DNA here is from genome assembly GCA_013396955.1 of Regulus satrapa. NCBI lineage: Eukaryota > Metazoa > Chordata > Aves > Passeriformes > Regulidae > Regulus > Regulus satrapa. Next base: position 241,160 of record VWZN01019129.1, on the reverse strand, counting down.
AATGGGATTTTCCGAATCTTGCCTTTGCTTGTTGTACTTTGACACTGTGTTTAGTTTTTGCTCCATTAGGGGTCCTGCATTCCCTGAGGGTAGACTAAGACTTTTGTCTAGCTTATGAAAAAACAACCACCAAACCAAAAGGAAGGGAGAATGAACTGCTCACAATTCTTATGGCATGATTATTAGACCTATTGCTACTGCTTTCAAAAATAGTGGGCTGCTGGGGAAAATGCTTAAACATCTACTACTTAAGACAACTAAAAATTACCCTCTTGTGCACAAATTTATTATGAAGTTGTTCTTTCATAAAATATTCCTTATTATTTGCCTGTATCTTTGATTGTTCAAAGTAGAGCAGGGATACACGGATATCACAGGTATATTTCTGAACAAAATGCTGTGGTATGTTTATGGTGAAACTTGATGCATTTTCTGCAGCCAGATAATTAGTCTTCAAGGCTGGAATATGCTGCTAAATGTGTGGAGGAATAACAGAAGTTTTGTAAGAACTTGTTTGATATGCAGTGTGTAAGCTTGTGTATGTACAGTAGAAGTGAACAAACTGGTAAATCTTTGTGGGAGATGAAGATGTTGCCACTGTGTTCTTTCTTATGTTCTGTTTTTGGCATTTTCAGTATTGGGAAGTAGACTTTTGAATGTATTGATTAATACATGGTGTGAGTGTGGGTAATAAAGAAGCTGGGGCACTTTCCTGGTGACGACCTGAGAAGCTTTGGCAGAGGGCTTGAGTGAGCATTTTTGAGTGATGGGGTATTAGAGTACTATAGCAAGACTTGAAAGACTTTGTGTAGTAGTGTCGTAAGGTGACAAAGTCTTTTTTTATGTGCTTAACTAAAGTTGTGAGTCATGTCAGAGAATGCACAGCTTTTCTGTGTACGAGATGGTTAGATACACTGCCTGGAAACCAGCACAATCTTCTAGGTTTGGTAACTTATTTTTGATTTGTGGATGTTGCAGAATTACACGGTTTTAGGTGCCCTGTGATATCATACAGTTAAATAAATAGTTAATAATAGTTAAATAAATAGTTAAACTATTGTTTCAGGTTGTTAATGGGGAAAGGTGCGTGCTTGCTAATGCCATCAATGTAATTTTCATCCTCACCTCTGACCTCCAGTTTGAATGAAGATTTTAAATTTTCTGTCAGAACAAAGAGGAGAAAAGAGAAATATTGTAAGAGTGTGGAAGTAGACTGCAAGCTACAAGTGTGGGATGGCCTGTTAAGGCAGCAGAATTTTTGAGCCCACTATCTTGATGTCTGGAGATCTCATGTAAACTCTGAGAAGAAAGTTAGGAGAGGAGGCAATACATGGTTTGAAGTGGTATTGGTCAGGATTTGAATGCCACTGTCATGTCAGAAACTGTGGAAACAAGTTGTTTTCAGGTTAGAAGTGATACAGGAGGGACTGCACTTGTCAAGTATATAAGTGATCCTTTTCCACAAGGCGTTTTGAGATTGGAACATGGTCTGATGACAGAAGAGAACTCTGCCCTACCTCTAGGCACATGCAGGTACCCTATTTGTGCCTCTTATTAAGAGAGGAAGAAGTTTTCAGGCTCTTTCTGAAACAGTCTGCTCCAAACTTTATATCACTGGGGTTTCACACATCAGCTCCTTGCTTTGTTTCCCTTCTCCTTTAAACTTGAATTTGTTAAAGTACCAAAAGATCTGAACACTAAATAATTATAGATCTGCACTCTTGTTTGGGGCCTCTTATCCTTTCATACTTCTTATTGCAGTCTTCCCAACTTTCTGAGACAGCTGTTAATCAAGTTTTCAATTCCTGAGTTGCTAAGCTAGGAAGTCCAAAGCAGTAGAGAAGATGTGGGCAGAGAGAAACCCCCAAGTGGTTCACTGTGAGTCAAAGCTAACAATCCTTTGATGTAGCAGAACCGATGTAGCATTTGGTTTGAGTGTCCTTGCACTGAGCTTCCTCGTGTGCCTGTAATGCTCACCTGATCTTTTCTGGGTGATCTCTAGCACAGTGTTAGCTAGGATGGTGTGAAATACTCTACACAGAGCTTCTGTGGTTACACTGGGCCTGCTGGGAAGCTGCTGACACTGCAGACGGTGACTCCTGAGCATGTTGAGATCACTCGGCTCTTACAAGATCACAAATAAGGTGCTTCCCAACTTAAACGTATTTTTCCTGTGTTCTGAGATTGGATATGTATTACCATCAAAGAAATACGCAAAGGTTCAACAACTGACTTTTTATCGTTAATGACTGTAACTTTATGGTTAGCTGTGTAGCACAAGTATGTCTCAGAAGGACAAAATACTAAGGCATAAATTGTGATATAAGAGACTGCTATTTGCCATTTTGTTAGTATTGCTATTAAGTTAGCTGCCTATTGGCTAGAAACAAGTTGTTTTCTTAGAATTGAGGGGAAGAAAATAAATGTAACTTGGGAAAATTGCGCAAGGCTTGATTTAAAGAATTTTATTTTTTTTTTATCCTTAGCCTTCTTTCATCTTCTCTTTCCCCTCTCCAGTACAAAAGATGTACAGTTACCTAAAACATGTGTATTCCCTCAGTAATTTTCAGGGAATAGTTTTGATAGAATTGTCTTTAACTTACTGTAGAACTGACCTGAAGAGGTTTGAAAAAGATGCCTCCATCTAAATAACCTTGCTGAAGTTTATTGCTGGCATAGAGAAACAGAAGGATGAAAGCTGCAGTTCAGAGGTTTACCTACATATTGATGTTGAAGTATTAAAACATTTTATGTTTTATTATTATAAACAATATTATGCAGCATTATTATTGGAGAAGAGTTGCCTGAAAGAATCAGGAAATGTTATTTCACCTATTGCTTTATTTTTGAGGTCCTAAATATGTTGAGTGAAAGACTGCATTTTCATGGTATTTCAGTGAGGTTTGGGTTTAGGAATGCATACTAAGTAGAATTTTAAATTGTGGTATTATTTGGCAAGTGCGTCTTTGTAAATCACTTTTGGTTACTTCAATGGTGAATTAACAAGCCTCTGTTTTCTGAATGGATATTTCTAACTTCCAGACTGGAGTACTTCCACTTGCAGCTATTTTTCTCTGGCCTGGCTTTTGATTTATACAAATGCTAATTATAGGGCTTTGAATCTGTGTGTATACATAGCTTCACAAGGTCACACACATTTTTAATGAACTGTCTGAAATATTTATATATTGCACTGTTGTTATGTAAAGAGATATTATAAGTCTTGTTGCATTAGTCAGCTCAAAAGGAAAAAAGTTAATAGCTGTGTATAGAAAAGCTGATTTTTATTTTTGTCTCCTAAAATTTTATCTTCATTGTCTTTGCAGGCATCAGAAGGTGTCACCTTCATTGGACCTGACACACATGCTATTCAAGCTATGGGAGACAAGATTGAAAGCAAATTGTTAGCCAAGAATGCAAAGGTCAACACAATCCCTGGCTTTGATGGAGTAGTCAAGGTGAGAAATCATTTAATTACTGTCTGCCCACTGTAGGAACAGTGTCTAAATCAAAGTACACCTCTTGAAGGTCTAATGCAGAATCTAATTATAATTTCCTCTTCTTTTTCAGTAAAATGTAATTAAAATGGAGTACAGATTTTTACTAACAAGAGAGCTTTGGAGAAGAGGAGAAAGTCCTTGATAATAAATGATGTATTAGGAGTTCTTCAGTGGAGTCTCTAAAAATACTTTGCTTTAAATTTAGCATGAAGGCAGGTAGATGTGTTAAATGTCAGGCATGGATTTGACTTATTTACACATCTTTACATTACTCAGGTCTTCTTGTTGGCCAAAATCTTGACAGCTCTGAGTTAAGTGAAGTTTGTTAAACTGTGTGAAGTTTCTATTTTATGGTCTGTTCTGATGGTACATATTTCTATGTGTTACAAAATTCAGGATGAGATGGGATGGGGTAATTCTGTGGCTCTTTATCAGAATCTACAGCTAATGCTTTGTGGTTTCAGAAGGAATTCTTCCAACAGCTTTGTTTAAAAAAAAAATCTGTTGTTTTTTTTTTTTGTAGTTTGTAAGGTTAAATAAAGTATATCTTCATTTTTGCTAATTTTCTGCTGTATTGGTTATGTTGGGCTCTTACAAGCTTTCCTGTGTGTCTTAATATATTGTCTATGTTAATGTAGTTAAGCTTTTATCTTTTAAAACCTTCATTGTATAAAACTAAAACTTGGTGCATTATAAGATGTTGACCTCCTGGGTTGAAATTTTTTATGCTTTACATGTTAAATCAGATTTTTTTCAAATGAAGCTTGAGTCAAACTTTAAGTTGCATGAAAAAGAATGTAGTAGCTAAGCTGGATTTTAAACTCTGTTAAGAGATAAAATATCCCCCAAAACCTGACTAAAAGTGAAAGGTAAATAAGAGTACAAAGGGGCTAAGCCTCCACAGAATTACCTGGTCCAATGAGGCTGCCTGTAGAATTTAACTAGAGAGAGAGAATGATGAAATCACAAAATAGCTGAGGTCAAAATGCCCAAGAGAATTTTTCACTACTTGTGATGGAAATGCGTGATGTCTGCAACATCTGGTAGCAGGGTAATGCTGCAACAGGTAAAAGTGCAGAGACTTTCTCTTCTGGAGGATTCCACGTGAGTTTTGGACTGGTATTTGTGGCCATGCTAAAGTCTACGAGTGGCAAATTGGCAGATTTCAGATTTTTGTTGCATGACTTAGCAGTCCCTTGTGTATGTGGTCCTTTAGCACTCAGATGAGATTTAGCAGCAGCCAAGCTGTTGCGCACAACATTCTCTGTTCTGTAATCCTGTATATTCTTCTAGGAATTCTGAAAATAACTTCCAGAAAAGCATCTAACTTTGAAGATGGAGTTATCTCTTTGGAGATAACTTTGAATTAATCATTTGAACACCACCAAACGTTCTCTAATGCAGAATTAAATACACAAAATGCTGGTTTTCTCATTGTATCAAGTTCAAACTTAGGTAAGGGTCTGTTACACTGCTAATGAAAACACTCAAACCTGACAAAGTTGGATAATGGTTAATGAACAGATAAAGCTATAATCAGTGCAGCTGAGCTGCTTTCTTGTATGCACTTGTTTCCTAGACTTTCAATTGCATCATTTTTAACAATTATCTGAAGCTCCTGACACAAAAAAGGAAATTAAAGTGAAGTGGTTGGCAGTGGGCTATATGTAACAATATCCTTAACACCAAATGAGCTGGAAGTAGGACTGAGTTGATGTCTGCAGCCCTCTGCAGTTGAAAGGAACTATGTGGTAGTTGCTTAATCCCCACGCATCCATATCATACCAGTTTCACATACTTCAGTCCTACACGAGTTCTGATTATCTGAAGAGCGTTGATGAAAAAGAGCACACATCGTAAAAAACCCCAAGCTGAAACCTGCAGTGTATCCACCAAATAAGAAAAAGTAAAGTCCACAGACATTGGACATGGCCAGCATTGTAGTTTCCATCAAAAAGTTGAGTTGCAAATTTTAGGCTAACCAGTGGTTTGATTACCAATTACAGGAAATAAAGCTTCTGATAATTGATAGTGTCATACTTGCTATGGATCTAAATATGTGCCTGGTTTGTTCTCTGATTTCCTTCCTGTGACAATGTCTCTTGCTCAAACGAATATCCAAATAATTAGGTCATACAGGATGCCTGATCTTTGGTTAGAGCTTGATACACTATTTTGCAAATTCAGACTAAGATAGGAAGGGTAAACGTACCAGCATGATACCAGCTGTAATCAGAACAGCAACACAAGGAACTGGAGACTGTTTAGGATTTCTGCCATTCTGTGGAAGATCTATTTTAGTCACAATTATGAAGCTTTCAAATGAGGACTCTTTTCCTTGAGAAATAAAAATTTTAAAGGTCTTAGGAAGGAATTAAGAGTCTTCATGATGTTTAAGGTGATTAGAGGTGGCTTCAGCTTTAAGGTGGAGTTTAGTAAAGCTGGAGGAAAACTGCATTCATGCCTCTGACAATGCTAGAAATTGAGACAGATCTGTTGTGTGTATTCATTGTGGGTGAATAGTCAAAGCAAACACAGAGCTTCTAGTGCTTCATTATTCAACTCAAAAATGTACTGAAAATTTGTTGCTAGAAGAGTTGTCTTTATCCTTGTTTAATAGTGCTGCATATACTTAGGTCCTTCATGAATAAAGGATATTTTTCCTCTCATGTTGCTTAGCACTTACACATAGGAGACACAGTAGTTGCTAAGGCTTTGTAATAACATCTCGGAGACGTTGCATGCAAAAAAATTCCCAGTGAGTAGCAATAAAATTAGAAATTTAAAAGAAGGAAGCCATTCAACAGTATATTTAAAACCGGAAGAATTGAAGAGGAGGATGCTTGGCATAACAGACACAACTGTTCTTGTACTGGCAAATGCTCTAGCGAATATGTAACTGAGAGTGGAAAGATGTGGAATGGAGAGGACAGTTTGACAAAGAGTAATTTTCTTCTCATCCCTGGTCCAGTTTCTCAGTTGGCTGGGGCAAGGGTTATCCAATTTGAACATGTAAGGAACCGAGACTTGTGCTGTCAGCTAAGAGCCAACAAAAGCATTCAAAGGTAATTATTTTCAAAATGTGTAACTACAATTAGTTTTATAAAACCCGATTGAAAGTAGTGGTAAATGATTTTAATCAAAAGAATTAACATTAATCCATGTGAGCAATGGCTGTACTAAAGTAAGGGCCAAGATGATGTATTGACTGTAAACAAGGAAAGGGAGTAAGAGATGAGAAAGTGGGGGCTGAGTAATGAGCATAAGAAAATGCTGTGGTGAAAAATTGGCAAAGGAATGGCAAGGGAAGAATGATTTTTGTGTTTTTTCACCATATACTGTCAGTTTGTATGGTAGAACACAGCTGGATGCAGAACTAGAAGAATAATGTCTGTGTCCACTTGTTTCACTGATGTCAGTAAACACATTAGAGGTCCTCAGCAAGGCTCTGAATTTACTGTAGTTAGGTTTTGGGTACCTATTCTAGATGAATTTTTGCATTGGGATATTGACATTAGGATTGAATAATCACTGTTTAGTGGGAGAGGTTGTTAAGAGATTGGATATGAACTGGAGGTTCTCTAAGGCTGACACCCTCAGCCATGGAAAACATTATTCAGTTTTTCATAATTAATACAACGTTTCACAGTTCTAGGCATTCCCCTACATCAAGAGAGTTTTGTTTTTCTGTCTCCACCTGCTGGTACCTGGTGGAGAGGCATGTACGTGAATGTAGGAGGTTAGGAATTCTTATTCTAAAGGAGTCTTTTATATCTCTTTAATGGAATCACCTATTTGTGAAAACGCTATGACATAATTTTATAACTCTTAGGGTTTTTATGAACTTCTACCATTACTTGAACGCTTTTATTTGTACAATAAAAGGTGGTGCTAAAATTATATATTTCTTTACAGTCTCCAGTTTATTTTGGGAAAATAGTCATGTAGCTAATGTGCTTTTGGAGGAAACAGCAGTAAATCATTGAGGACTTTTGCTTTTAAAAAATAATTTAAAGTGTTTTAAGTACCGGTGTGGTTTTGTATATTTTACACATATGGCCATGTGTGTTAGGCAGTATCATAGCATTTGGTTTTTTGCTTCTCTTGTGCAAATATTATGTATCTGTCATAAGTTTTATGTAACAAAAAGCTAAAATAACTGTCCTAACTTTTTTCTGATTATTCAAACTGCTTCTGTATTTATGTAATCAGCAAGTGAAATTAATGATATTTTAAACATATATTCAACATACCTTCTTATGGAAAAAGATCAAAAGGCTTACTAGA
>VWZN01019129.1:217868-232456 GCA_013396955.1 Regulus satrapa | reverse complement strand
GTTTCAGTTTAATGTTCATAAGTCAGCCCCCATAGTTTCAGACACAGTTAGCAGCTGGTGGTTTCCAGACATTACTGCCTTCTATACAAATTTTTTAATGTATGTCATGGGATAGTATAAATATTAGCAAATTTGGATGGAATTTTCAAGCTTAACCCATACCACTATAATTTAACCCTTTTTCTTTCTAATTCTATAAAATGGAAATATTCTGTTATCAGTAGAAATAACCAGAATTAACTACTTCAGGAAAAGTGATTTGGTTATTGAAATGTAAGTAATTCAAGTATTCTGGTTTTTATTTTCTGAGTTTCCCAGGACTTTTTTCTGTACCAGGCTACAGTAGTATGAGACAGCTGAAGCAATAGGTGGCATCAACAAAAGGATTTGTTGGCTTATGCAACTCTTGAATGAAAACAATTATGGGAATCTTCTCCTTCCAGATACAGTTTAAAACGATGCATTTAAGGCTTATTTTGTCTTCAGAATGCAGAACTTTCGGAACTGAAGTGCTTGAGTTCTTTCTTGAGTAAACAAAACCGATTTGTCTTTGAAGAAGTTCTATAAGGTTTTTTTTTCCTGAACTTGAATTATTCCCAAACAATAGAGAATCAACTCCCCCTACTGACAGCAACCAGGAAAACACAAGGAATACCTGTGAGGACAGAAACAAGCTGGTAGTGGACAAACTTTAACGATCTGATTTATGGTCCATTATTGATTGTAAACTTCTAAATTCTAGCATTAAATTCCTACAACTGCAGAAAATCATTTTGCGATCCTGGTTGTGTTTCCTGTCAGCTGATTCCTTGTTGCTTTGAGTTTCTCAGTGCACTAATGATGAGGTAGAATTTACATTCCACTTATGGTATTAATTTTACATTCCTCTGGCTGAAAAGGGTCAGAAGGTTGTAAAATCAAACATTAAATGAATCGGAGGAGACAGTAGTGCAATATATGACTGCCCTCAGGACATAGTGCAATGGCTGATGGGATTAACGTTGGGTCTCATTTCCTGCTTTTACAGGATGCAGATGAAGCTGTCAGAATTGCAAGGGAAATTGGTAAGTTCTTAAATTAGCTATGGTGGGATTTGTGTGCCTCTCAGCAGACATGGTTGACTAAATTGAATGTGTAATAAGTAATCCCTATAGAACAAATAATGTTTTAATAGTTTTTAAGTTCCCTGTTGCCCATGGGGCTGGAGGAATCTAGACATTAACGCCCTGTCTCCTAAATCATCACATTTAAGCTTTTCAGACTGGGCTTTACAGAACAAGTGCAGCCATGATCTGTGGAATGAACGTAATAAGCACTAATGAGAACCTCACTAAAGGAGTTATCTAAAAGTAAATCTGCAGTTGGACATGATAGTCAGAAGTTAGGCATGGTACACTTCTCTTTATTTGGAGACTGACACTAGTGATGCTGTGATCTTCGTTCTTCATCACTGTGTGGACTGCAGCTAGCTTGAATATGATCCAGAGCACCAGCCTTCTGTGCTTACTGGAATAAAGTCACTATTCAGCTTCTGAATATCTTACAGAATGGTGAAAAGAGCAACCGGCAAATGAGTCTGGGACTCATTTTGATGAAGGTTAAGTGTAATATGTGTTTAATGAGTTTTGGCTTTTATTTACTAAAGCTTGATATTTGTGAAAATACTAAACCATATGCTTGAAATTACACATGTTTTTAAATGCTTTCTAAAAGAAGAATCTAATGCAGTAAGATGCGATTTTTTTTGAGATTTTTCTTTAATTTTCCCTCTGGGACTGCAACCATGAGAAGCTATTTAGGTTTATCACAGGTAAATAACAGCTTTTCACCTGTGATAAGAACTATTGCTGTGCCTTTATGTGCCAGATAGAAAGTGGGAGTTGCACTGCTACAGGTAACTTCTAAGCAGTGTAAGATCTTTCTGCTTTCAGTTTAAGTTGGGGCTTTTGCCCTGCACTGGTTAACTGCCCTGAAACCCCTCCTCAGCTTGTCTGACTTTGAGGCTGACACAATTGAAGTCGGTGTTTCTGTGAATCAGGCCTTGTGTCCTGGTTGTGAAGTCCAGTGATAACTGTTCACTGTCATGGGAGCATTAGCAAACAAAAGAGGTTATTAACCAAACTGGAACAATCAGAAGAGAACAGTAAATGAAATTTGGTTTAGTCCTGCATAAAGACATGGTAACGTGACTTTATTTCAGTTCACTTTCTTTCCAATAGTCTTTCTTGCTCTTGTGTTTTAAAGATTTCCTGCAAGTGTGTTTTTAAAGTTTTAATGAATGTAAGTCAGAAGACATGCAGTGGCTTTCTAGACACCCTTTGAAATACATTCTTTTTTAATTTTCTACTGAGTTCTTCTGGTGTTCTGTTGACTGGTTCCCGTCTTTGAAATCAGTAGCACTTTGGAGGTCATTATATCAAGGCAGTCTTAAATCTGTGATAATAAGGTCAATTACAGACAGCTGGGTGGTGCTTTATTTAGATGGAAAATTCTTAAACTGTTTTGATATAAGAAGGGTTTGTCCTGTGATGCCATGTAGTGAAAGAAAAATGTCCCTTCTAGCTTTTTCCCAATCCATGTTTCAACAAGTTGATCAGTTTAGTTAAGCTTCTATCTAATTGTAACCACTGACCAGAATAAAACATAGTGATTTTAATTTCAAAGAATCTAAGATAGAATGAAATTATAGTCTCTTGTTTATATATAAAATTTATTTGTCCTTGTGTATAAAGCACTTGATATGCAGTGGAGTACTTTGATACTGTTTCTAATTTCACTAATCCAGGATTTCAGTCTTCTAAGAAAGCTTAAGTAATTCTTAAAAAAATAACCATGGGTCAGTGCTTAAAACAGTAAAAGTGTGTGTGATGCTCTCTTGCTGCCTGTGGCTTTTTTCTGCTTCTCCCTGCTGTGTTTTGGCCAAAGTTCCAGAAGTAGTGGAGTATGGCACCTCAGGGTTGAGAACACAGTCTTTACCTATTACAGTGACTATTATCTATGGATAGTACATTTTCTAGGTGTGGGAGTGAAACCTTTTGCACCTGATTTGAGGTTTTTTTTTTCTCTCCATTGTATAGAGAGAATTCGACAGGGAAACTAGGCTAAATTGGAAATTGGAAGAAGTTCAGGCACAAATTGCTGTATTGGCTCCTGTCTACTGTCTCTCTTCTCTATTTGTTGGTGTGGACTGTTGCGCTCTTCTGATCCTTTGTGTAGTGTTTAATTACACTGGCCCTTTTCCCGTGGAGCTTTTAGGTCTGTTTGTAGAATTGTATATTAGGGACTGTTGGCTTCTTAATTCTGAAGCATCGATGAAACTCTAGAAAGTTTGATTCCTCTATTTGAAAGGATTGAACAGCTAAGAAGTGCAGTCAGTTAAAACTAAATGAAAGTCTGTATAAAACTGAAGAGATGAACGAGATGATTTTTTTGTCATGTTTCATTTGACATGGGTTTAGATAGTGCTAGCATTTCGTAATGGATATTGAAAAGAACCTTGTATCCCCACATGCAATATTGCTCAAACTGATATTGCACAATGTGTTATGTGGTATGCTGCCTGCTAGTTTATAAAAATGGTACATGATACATAAAAACCATGCTGGCAAAGGGTGGGAGCTAACAGCTGCGAGACACCAGAAGCTTCTTTACTCCTTTTATCATTCAAATTCTCAGAACAGTAACTGCCCTGGAAACAAAGCAGTCCTAATTTAGGAGTACCTGTAGCAGCCAAAGGTGCGGTGATCTTCAACTCTGACTGCTTTTTGCTTTCTTGCCTCCTGAGATCTTTAGACCCATCCTTAAGAGCGTCACAAGAATGGAAAACTATAAAACAGGAGTAGGTTTTAATCTCAGATGCAATTTTAATTTCACATAAATTTGCCTCTAATTTGGGGGAAGGATTGAAAACCTAACACCTATTCAAAAATGTGTCTGCTTTGTGAGACTTTTCATTGCTGTTGTTGTGGGTGACTACAAAGGGTGTTCGCAATTGTTTGCATGCCTCTCCCTTCCCACAGCTAATCCAACCAATCCATGTCAACATACTTTAACAATTTTGATTGTTTGAGGTTAGTACAAAAGTAGAGTGTGTTGAGTAATACATTCAGATCCCAGTATCCTATACCCAGTGGGTATGCAGAACTTAAATTTTATTAGGCCTTCCTTTCAGTCTTTGGTATTGGCTAAAGAGCTGCTCTAAAGCTTTGTTCAGTGCCCCCAAGAGCAAGGAGTGTGTAACCTCATATTTGAGCAAAAGCTCCAGTACCCTTATCTTCAGGGGACTGGCTAATTTACATGCTAACATGTAAATTGTCTGTTGCAATTTTTCCTTTTCAACCAAAAAAGTATTTTTTCAAAGCAGGCCTTACTTTATTTTTTTAAGCTTCTTTTATTTTTTCCTATATAGTGGCTCTTGGGGATCTTTAACTGCCTTGTCTACAAGCATGGCTGGCATATAATAATTGTATATAAAAGATAGGAGGGATTGGAAGCAAAGTGGTATTACACTTGGTGAATGATACTAGTAACCCATGCATCCTCTGGTAATTTAACCATGTGAGTTGGGATATGTGAATTAGATTTCAAAGCCTACAAAGGCTTACCAAGGCTAATTTTCAAAATGTCTGTTTTGGTTTGGAAACTAAAGAACTCTAAATTAGGATTAGATTCTGCTTTCAGAATTAAAATCAGCAAACCATTGGAGCAACTGAAACTGGTAGCATAATTAGTGATGATTTTTTCAAGTATGTGTAACACTGAATAAAATAGATTAAGTGATGGAAATTGCCTTAGTGCATTTGCCATAATAAGGCTTAAAACAATGCTTGTTTCAAATTTTCACTCTTGCAGCTTTTTGGGTTGAACAGGGTCTCCAGATGGTGATAGTATTGGCAGAGATTTGCTAGTGTTATCCAGTAAAATCTCATTTCTTGCATGGAAGTTATACAATATGTGCTTTTAGCTTTATTTCAAGATATCCAGTGACTTACGTAGGAGCCTGGCAACTGCCAGGGATTTGGGGATGCAGCTACAGCATCAATAAAATGCTCTTGGGTAGGTATTGCATATACTGCACTTGATGAAAATTGGTTGAACTTTACTGTTGCTGCATGTAATCTAGAGTTATTTTACCTTTACCCTTTAATCTCTGGAATTGTAGAGGCCTGGATCAAGCTCCTTGTTACTCTGTGGCTTATCCTATACCCTTCTCTGGGCACTAGCAGATATTTAATAAGAAAATCTAAGAGAGACTTTAGAAAGGTTATTTGCGTGGCTCTGTTTGGTCTTAACCTCTATGTTGTAACAAGAGACTACTTTAGGCTCTAAGGCATGGAGATTTATAGCCTTTTGGCAATCTGTGCCTATAGGAGCTTGGTTTGTGCTCTACATGTGCTTAAATATTACCTCTGTACAGCTTTCTGCCATGTGAATGCTTTACAGCCTGGGGTTTCACAGCCTAATAATGTGTTAAGTTGGAAACTATTTTATTGATTTTTTTTCCTCTTTCTTTGTTAATTTAATGTTCTCTTGTACTGTTACTGCTTTCCTGCCTTCCAATCAACACTACTGTTTCTTATGTTTGTCTCATGCCTTTTTTGGGTATCCATTTTAGATTCTTTAAGAAAACAAAGGTTTTCCAGATCTTGCTGGTTTTAATTATCTTCTCCTGAACCTTCTTTCAGTTAGATCACTATGAGGAGGAGGAGGTGGGAATATTGTATTACTGTCACTTGACAGAGCCAGAGTATGCCTACATTCCAGAAAGAAACTGTAAATATCAGTAACACGTATGACAGTAGACTGGACCACTTATAGGAACCATATTCAATTGTCTCTTTCTGTCCTCAGATCAAAGTCTTTTATAGAAAATATCTTCAGTTCTGAACGACTGATAGACTCTTCTTGGCAGATGATATCAGTTGGTCTCAAATCACTGTTGTGATTTTCATTAAATGTATTGGAGATCAAAGGCATGATGAATTTTCTGCTATACTAGAAATGTCAAAAGCATTTAAATCAGATTATTGATTTTTAGTTTTCTACATGTTTGTGTAGAGAAAGGTGAAGTTCTCTGGTATGATGAAATTGTTCCAGGAAGTTGATTTGAATGAAATTATTTGTAGGAAAAGATAAATAGTCATTACTGTTTAGTCATTATTAAATCTGCATGTAAACTGTGTACTTTGTTACTGTAATTTTCTAGCTTTCAGAAAAGGAAAGTCCTGCTTCATATCTGTATTACAGTATCTTGTTCTACCAGCATGATAATGCCAGTTATGTACAATGGTGACAGATTTCTACTCCTTGTTTTTTCTTACTATGTGTCAGTTTGGGGAGAATACTTTTTTTATTGTAAACAAAACTAATCTGTTTTCTGATACTGTTACATATTATCTAAGCAGCACAGCTCTGGAGCTGCTCTGTTATTTAAAGTGTGCTGCACTAGAAGTGTTGATAAGATGGTTATTTGTTTACTCCATCTTTAGACTTAAGTTATGAAGATCTACTAGTTTTTGCTATTAATTAAAAAATATTATTTAAGCAGCAACAAAGGAAAAAAATGGTTCCTAAAGAAATGTGAGCTTGAAAAGGTCAAATGCCTTATTCATAAATCAGTTCATTATTTGTGAATAATTAATTCAGGGTTTTTTTTGGGTATAAATGAATTGGAGAAGACAGCCTTTCTTGGCTGTAGAAATTACTGCACTGACAGCTAAGTTTTGAAAAGAGAATTTTCTCCTCTGTTCTCCCTGCAAACAAAGTGTTTTAATAAACGAAGTTATTGTCTACTGGCTTTATTGGACATGTGGTCAGTTGTCATGTTCCTCTGACCAACTGAACAAAGTTTGAACTTCTGTCTAATTGTTCCCCGCTGTTAGGCTACCCTGTCATGATCAAGGCCTCAGCAGGTGGTGGTGGGAAAGGCATGAGAATCGCTTGGGATGATGAAGAGACCAGGTGAGATGCTGTCCGAAAGCTTGCCTTGATGAATGCTGCAGTTACTGAAGTCCCATTAAGCCATTGTGAGCTGACAGTTGAGCAGATATGAAATGTTAGACAGGGAAATTGGATATTATTTGGTTTTCTCCCTTTAGCATAGTGAGAAATATGCTTTGAAAGTTTGCATTTGCCTATTTAAAATTAATAATTGCATAAAGCTTACAAAACATCAGCCATTAATTTGAATAAAAACCCAACATTTACAAGTGCTGTTAGTTCAGTGTTAGACTGTAAATAACATTTTGCTGTATGCCTTTCAGAATGCTGATTTATTAATTTGCTGTGTTAGGTAGAAGATTTATTTGCCCTGATTCACAAATATTAATGCATGCCATTAATTCTGTTAAAGTTGATGAAGCTGATAATTCACATGTGGAAAGAACATACAGTGTTACCAGAATGTGCTTTAATAAATTGCATGCTTTGTGTTTAAAGCGTTTGTGTCAGGAAACTTGTACTTTTGCCTGTTTTGAAGCGACACGTGTTTCAACACACAGATGTTTTCATCTCTGTTATTGCTTGTCTGAATTGTGAACATTTCATGATGCTTTGTTCTTGACTTGGAATTTTACAATCCATTCTCTGCTGATATTGTGACAGTGAGCAGCCTGATTCCAACTCTGTGTGCTGCTGATCTTATAGAAAATGTATTTTCTGATTTTTTTCAAAGACTTGTAATGAACAGCCAATTTGATCCAAAATAAACCTGAATGTTTTCTTCATGGAGGGAGCAGCACATGTGCTGGAGTCAACTCAAAGTACAACTGAAATTTTTATTAGTTTTATTTAGTCACCTGCAAGACTTCCCTGTCATTTTCCTGTATCCTATTAATTTTTTGTTTGCCAAACCTGAAAATTGGATGAAAGAACAATTAATGTCTTGCAGATAAATTTTAGATTTAAAGAAAACGTGGTGGGTTTATTTGTACCTTACTCTGTCTAGTCCATTTGTATTCAGCTCTGAATAGGAAAATAATGTTTTGTTCATTAGAATGAAGGTCTAGAATAATCTGCTTTCTTAAAAGGATACTTTGTTGCTACTGCTTTAGAATCCAGAGTTGCTGCCTTGATAGTGTTCAGGCAGCAGTTCCGTCGGTTGGACTTGAAAGGCCGGCATTCATTTCTTGTTTAGTTTAGAAAGGAGTGGAGGAGCTTGATTAAAATAACTGCTTTAAAGTAAAAGTGGATCTAAAATAATGATTGACAATTTATTTTGGAGAAAGGCTATGGTTATGATTTAGAAAGTCACCTGGTAGGGCTGGTTGGTACCAGTAGAAGCTATCTAGGGATATTCTTTTACATATATCTGCATATCACTAAATTAATTTAATGATATTACTTTGGCTCAGTCCTATTTAATGATAATTTGAGCTGCTTGCCTTGTTTATGGAAAGCCTTTGAATGATGGAATGTCTGGAATTGGATGAGACCGGCAAGGATCATCGAGTACAATTCCATTCTGAAGTACCATCTGCCTCCTTATTATTTGGAGTGGAGTTGTTATAATAATCATCTTGCAAAAAGCCTTGTCTTTATGGTGTAATGTTAACGGTAAAAGGTGCTAAGAGGAAAAACAGTCCCAGATCAATACTATTTATTGAACCTAAAGCAAGGAGAAATGCTTATTTTAACATTTATGAATAAGCAAAATTAAGTTGAAAAATACTTATTGCAGGAAGAGGAAAGTGAGTTTTAAGAGAACTTGAAGATAAACAGATTTACTCTGCAAGTGAAGTAGAGCATTTGGGTTTCTCTTCCAGTCTGTCTTTAAGAATATCCATGAGGTTGTACAAGATCCATTGTACCTGTGCATTAGTTGTGTTATGGATCTAAAATTATTCCTTTTCATGTATCAGGGGAGCACCTGACTTGAGCATTTTGAAGGTGTCTCAGTTGTTACTTACAAAGCAATGTATCTGATAATTTTAATACTGCATGAAACTACTGTATAGTTTTGCTGCATCCAGGTCCATGTAATACTAAAACAATTTATCAGCTATGGGCGGACTGTGGAAAAAGCAATATCTGAATGGCCTTTTGCATTTAAGGGTTCATAAATGTAAGGTGAGTGGGAAAAATGGTTGGTAATATTTTGATCTGTATACTTGTTTTAGTTTTGTCTCATGAGATTAATTGAAAATACTAGTTGAAAACAAAAGTCTTTATATAGAATCATTCCTGATTTGGAAGGGATCTGCAAGGATCATAGAATCCAGCTCCTATTCTTGCATAGGACCATTCCCAAGAGTCACACCATGTATCTGAGAGCACTGTCCATGCACTTTAACTCTGTCAGGCTGGTGCTGTGACCACTTGCTGAAGTGCCTGTTGCAGTGCTCACCCACCCTCTGGATGAAGAATCTTCTTGTTTGAAACGTACTTATAGATTTTCGGGCTAATTGAAAACCTTTCTTGTTTCAACTGGCTATGTGTACAATAAAGAAGCTTAAATGCATGTGTAGTGTGATGTGAAAATAGCCACTGGAAGTGCAAAAGACCAATCTGAGGAACTTAATTGCTACTGTTATAGAATTATTCACTGTGGTAACTTACTGCTTCATTTTTCCTGTCCTTTAAATATGCAAAGTGATGACAATTGTTTTAGATCCTCTGTAGTTATATATTATTCCAGTTATAGGTAAGGTTTTTATTAATTTTCAGCTAGTATTTCTAAAAAAAAAAATACTGGTGCAGTTTTGTCAGTGTTGCAGTTTGTTTTTTGATATAGCTGTTCACATGCCTTTCACTATGGAAGGCTGCAGTGCTGACCCCATCTCTGGGTAGGGCTGCTGTTGTATTTTTTAAGATCTAGGTCCCTCCCAGTTCTCACTTCTATTTCTTTTTCCGAATTTTGGTCAAGTTCTAGAGTGGAATTTTGTGTACAGTTCAAACCACTGACCCAGATCTAAAATTACAATAGCACGATGTTCACTTTAATGTAATCTCTAGCTAGTTTTCTTGGTTTGGAAGAGTATAATTTAGCATTCCTTTTCTTCACCTCATAGGTGCCCACTTGAATTTATCTTGAAAATGAAGGGCACTTTTCTAAAAAGCAGTTTTCCTTAAATTCAGGCTGGTAGGTTTTTTTATTTACAGCCTGAGAAAGTTCTGCTGTGTTCTGTATCTAAAGGTATTTTTATCTTAGTCATTGATCACCCCGACTCTGGTTTTGTGTGTGAAGAGCCTCTGTGCTTGCATCCTAGCAAACCTGATCTGAAAGTGCTTTCCAGGTATAGGCAACGTGAAGATCATTGTGCAGTGCAGCAAAACATGGCCAGGGCAGCATGTGTCTGACTTTCTGCATCTCATCTGTATCATTCCCTCTTCATGGAGAAAGAGAAGGCTTCTTGCTTCCAGTATGTTCATAACGATTGTACATCTAACTAAATCTTCAGGCTTCATGGCTCCAAATGGTGGCCTGGCAGCTCTGAAAAGGAATTAAATTCAGGACTTTATCCTTTGCAAAGAACAGATTGAAATTTTCTGGCAGAGGTTGTGATGGATCTTTGCACGTAAAGGCACTTACTGGCTTGTAGGTTCAGGATTGGAGGTCATCATACAGGAGCTATTGGCCCATGTTTTAAACTCCCTGGATTTGCAGATAGAAATTAGTTTCTTTAGCTAGTAGCTTCAGCTGCAGACATGATTACCTCCAAGTTGGAAATTTGTACTAATTTTTTCTTTTTAAGAGTTACCTTTGAAAAATTTGGAGCTTTGCGTAAGCAATTCCCCCCTATTGTCTCTCCTTCTGTAACTTTTCCTAGATATTGAAATTTTTCATGCTTAGTGGGTATCTGTTTTGGAAGTTTTTACCAAGGCAGATTCCAGAAACAGATATTTAGAGAGATTAAAGATTTTGTCTTTTCATCTATAATAATGGGAAAATGTAAATTATCCTGTTTCTGAAATTTTTTCTTGGTGTTTATGCCAATTATATGAATTGAAATCAAACATCTGTTCTCAGATTCCAAGAACTTGTTATAATTTCTCTTCTGTGGTCTTGTGCTTGGAATGAGCAGTGGGACTGGAAGAAGTTAACATGGAATAATAAGTAGCAAATAATTCTGAATCCTCCACCTCCTAAAGGTTATATGAAGTGTGCAGTATAAGAGGACAATACTTTAAAAACTCAACAGCATTACCTATTACAAGCTTATGCACTGAGTTTATTATCTTCCCAAAGCACTACATTTGGCCTTTCAAAGTCCTGTGCAAAAATGGGAATATAGGGATGTGACATTTTTGCTCTGTCCTCCACAGATCTGCGCCATTCAGGTAACGGGAAGGATTCTATTGGATGAGTAAAGAACAGTGCTTCCTAAAACTCTATTCTAAGGAGAACCCATGTATTCACATGCAATCTATATGTATAAACATATGTAAAATGTGACTAGATAGTTTTAGTTGAGTTCTTTGTAAATTTGGAGTTAAGCTGAAGCAATCTATATTGGTTATGTGTGTGAAGTCAACAAAATTTGAGTATCTATTGGCTACTTGTCATGGTTTTAGAGGGCTTCTACTATACTAATGGCTGTCAAACATCTACTTTTTAACTAGATGGCCCTTCTAATGCTGGCCTTGACAAGAAAAAAACTGTTCTTTACTATTTCCTGATTACGAAAACTGAATTTTTATGTAATGAGTACAGTCTTTTGTTAGTGTCTGACTGCCTTGAAAGAAAATTGTTTTAATTAAAGCAGCACTGCTGATCTCAGAGCTGGAGGCAGAAAGCTGGCGTGGCTGTTTCTCTTTAGACAACCACAAGGAAGGCTTGTGGCAACATCAGTGATCCTTTTGTACAACCTAAACTTCAGTGTGAGTAAATGTACTGTAGGGAGAGAAGGGAACCTTAGAGAGATCCTGTTTTTTCCTCTTTATAACTGTGCACGTTCGAAGGGACCTAGAGAGAGCATCTCGTCCAGCTTCATCCTCTGAATATCATCAGCTCTCAGTTTAAACTGATTGCTTCTTAGAGCTCTGCCTGATTGGATCTTGCATTGAGATTACACAGTCTCCCTAAAAAGCCTGCTCTGCTTCTTTCTTCTTTCCAGTAATTTTTTTTGCTCACATCCATTTGGAAGTAATTTTTATCACTGGGTAATTGCAACTGCACAGTTTTGTAAGATAAAACAAGGTCAGAATATCTGAGATAGTCGTTCCTATTACTTGTAATTTAAAAAGATTTACAGATGTATGGATGAGATGATTAGGCACCTGTCTTTTTATAACAAGTATTGCAGTTTAGATTTTTAATTAGCACACTTCCTTCGGTGAAAGAAGTCAATTGTGAATAATTGTGCATAAAACTATGTGGCACAAAAATGTTTACAAAACAAAGCAGAGCCTTTGATATAAGGGTTAAAATAGCTGTAAATTGGTTTCAATAAGAAACACGGTGTATGGCTGTTTGTTGCAGCACTTTAGTTTTTTTGTCAGATTAGGTAGTGCCCAGAATCATTAATTTTGTCCCTTTTTCTCTTTTCTAGGTAATTAAATATACGGAACTTAAGTATGAATTTAGGAAAGTTGTACATTAGGTAGAATCTCTCAAAAATTATCCCCCGATGTTGAAAAAATGTGAAGATATACTTTTCTATATACACATTTCTCTACTGTAAATTTATCTAGCTTGTGAATCTATGGTCTGGGTTAACTACATCCAAGAGGTGGAAAGCATGAAAACTTCGACTCAGCTGTGCTGTAGTTCTTATTCTGGGCACAAATGTCAGGGCTGCTGTTGCAGTAGAGTGTCACAGAGAAATTTGACCAAACTTTCCATATGTATCAACATGAATGGCACTAATATGCCACTTATGAAGCCTGTAGAAAATTTCGGTGAAGTCCTTTGGGTCTCTGCAATATGCTCTGTCTCACCCTGAGAAAGCTGTTCGTGAAGTTGTTTGTCAGAGCTTATGATCCAAGGAGTATTCTTTCTGCTATTTAGAGAAAAAAGATAATAAATAAGTATCTTGCAATCTTTATTTTGCTTAACTACATGTGTAAGAGAAGAAACAGAGAGATGCATACAGACTGCTCTGTATAACACTCACTTTGTCTTTAAGGCAGGGAAAAACTATTAGTACAGCTGGTGTGTTCTGTGAGGTCAAGTATTGTGTGTTTAAGTTGTGTTCAGTAGAATTTGCAATGTCAGTTATATTCCATTTGCAGTTCTTTAATGCACAATTAACCAACTTCTGCTACGCTTGAGTATTAAGAGGGCAAGTAATTGTGAACTTCACCTTTACTTGTGTACACCTTCTGTGTGTGTGTATATATATATATATATACCTTATATATACTTCTGTATACTTGGTAATCACTGGATCTTAAAATTCTATTACTTTATTTTGTTTGCAGAAGAAAATGCCAACAAAGAAAATGAATACATAACTGTTATAAATGTTCAGGGTTTTAAAACACACTGAAATTTTTTTTTGCTTTGAGAATGTTTTGGTTTGGTTTATGGTTGGTTGGGTTTTTTTTTGTCTTTGTAAGAAGAGCATGGAAAAAGAGATATTCATTACAGAATCAACTGCAAATGGTATAACTTGTTTTTTGTATGTGTGTGTTCATTAGTGAAGACTGACTGTTTACTGAAATCAGTAAGTATTCTTTCTTGTATGCTTCAGGATTTCCTAAATACAGACTTTTTTTTTTGTTTTCATTATTTAAGGGAAGGTTTTAGGTTTTCATCTCAAGAAGCTGCTTCAAGTTTTGGTGATGATCGCTTACTGATAGAAAAGTTCATTGATAATCCTCGTCACATAGAAATCCAGGTTTGTACTATTATGATTATTATTGCTACTATTAATTATTGTGTATTTATTTAATGAGGTTTGAACTGGTAAATAAATCAAAGTTCAAAATGTTTCAAACACTCCACTAAAAAAGGCCCAGAGTCTTGTGTTTTCCGGTGTCTTGGGTCATTGCTCAAACTACATGGCTATCATGTACAATACAGCCTTCCTGTTTTTATTCTCTAGCCTTTCTTTAGCAGGAAGACTGTGAACTGTGTTCAGTTTGTTGGGGGAGAAAAAAAATGTTATAGGCATCTGTCCTGAAGGCTGGAGGTTTGAACTCTGGATCCTGTTGGAGTGCTTGAGTGCAGCAGAGGATGTAGGGGTTCAAGAACTGCCACACTTATTGATTTGTTGCAAGGTCTAGGTGTTTTTGTCAGGTTATGGAATTCTGTTCTGAAGTCTGTAATTCTGCTTGGGAACTCAGGAGGATTTGTGTTCCATTTTGGGCAGGTTGTGTTTCAAAATCAGGTGTATTCTCTTTAACTTCTGCATTATTTCCATTTCTGTAATTTATTGGATTTTGAGTTAAGTCAGGTCTACTGATGCAAAGCAAAAATTGTTCCTTTTAGGCACTTGTTCACAAAATTACTATTTCAAATTTTGTGATGTTTGATATTATGTAGGTAGCTAAATTGTTTTTGTCAATAGCCTTGAGGTATTTCCTTACAAGAAATCTATGCAGAACATATTTATTTCCTCAACAAAAATTTAATTAATTTTTGTGCAAAATCTAAACTCTTTCTGCATTGTGGCATATGGGATTTTTGGTGTTGTTGTTGTTTTTTT
>VWZN01019129.1:160989-217845 GCA_013396955.1 Regulus satrapa | reverse complement strand
AACCCCTTTTTTTTTTTTTTTTTTTTTTTTTTTTTTTTTTTAAATAGCGAGAGTCTGAAGTAGCTCAATAACTGCATGAACCAACAATAAACTTGATAGTGTGGAATGAGAATTTCTAAGGGAGAAATATTTAACATTTTTTACTTTGCCAGATATGTGCCCATAGCCTGATGCTTCCTATGGGGCTAACTTGCATATTGTAGAGTTTTAGAATGGTTTAGGTTGGGAAGGGACCTTGAAAGGCCACCTAGTCCAACCCCTGCAAGGAGCAGGGACGTCTTCAACTAGATCAGGCTGTTCAGAGCCCTGTCTGGGGATGGGGCATCAGGCACCTTCCTGGGCAACCTGTTTCATTGTTTTACCACTCTCATAAATGAAAGATTTCTCCTTTATATGTAGTCTATTATTTTGTAGTTTAAAGCCATTACCCGTTTTCCTGTCGCTATAGGCCCTGCTAAAAAGTTTGTCTTCATCTTTCTTACCAGCTCCCCCCAAGTACTGAAAAGCTGCAATTAGGTCTACCCAGAGGATTCTTTTTTCCAGGCTGAACTGTCCCAAATCTCTCAGGACAGGTGTTTGTTTAGTCCTTCTGATCATTTTTGTGGCTCTACTCTGGACCTGTTCCAGCAGGTCTGTGTCTTTCCTGTGCTGAGGACTGCAGAGCTGGATGTTGTACTCCTGGTGTAGTCTCAGCAGAGAGGAGAAGAAGGGGAAAAGGGAAGAGTGAAATAAAGAAACAGCCTGGAAATAGTGGAACAGCAAAATGAAGAAACTGTGTAAAAATGAAATTTAAACCCCACCTTATTCTCTATTGAATAGTAATGGAAAGCTATATAGTGAACTCAGTTTCAGCACTGATCTTAGGGTTCAAAGGAAGTCAGGTTACTAGAACATCTTTCTGTATTCTCTTGCTATGGCTAATAATTTTTGGCTACCTATGTTGGTTTTTTTTTGTCTGTGCAGATCAGTGTACCTTAAAGATCTCTTTCTTTCAGTGCTTGCTCGTTTGGGAGATTCAGCAGGTTTCTACTGATTCTTCAATGACAAAAGTTGGATGAGATTGGTTCCTCCATACTTCCACGAGTTTGGGGCAGATTTTATATTGTCTTGATTTCTATGGGTTTGAAAAAGGGTTGCCCCCAGAAATTAAGTAGTGCTGTATGTAGGAACTATTGAATAATTTCAACAAAACTGGCTTTGATAATAATAATAACTTATAATTTTATTTATAATGGGTATACAGTGAATGTTGTTTTCCTTATACAAGCACTTTGATGGTACCTTTTAAAAATATCATAGCATATAATTTTAACTTCATGTTCTAATCAGCTTTAGGACGTTGACCTTGGTTCATTTTCAAACTGCTGAATATACAAACAATTTGAGACCAGATGCCAAATATTTATTAATTTAGCAGTGACTTTTAAATAGAACTTTTTTTAGCTTTCTTATATTTCTCCAAAGCGTTGGTACTTAAAATTGTTAAATAAGAAGTTTCCTGTGTCTAGCTATAAAACAATCACTTTGTAAAACATGAGAAAAGACTAAAACAATTAACAGGAAAATAGAGTCCAAATACACTTTATGCTTCAACTGATTTGAAGTCTTGTTCTCCTGAAGTATCTGATAAAAAGTTTAAAGTAAGAATACATGGAATGTCTACTACTTGGCCAGACGACAATCCTACAACTGGAAAGAGAATTTAGCTGAATCATGTAGGAGGGATTCCGCTACATGGTATTGAATTATTTTGGCATGTAGATGTACATAGCACGTACTAATGTCTTAATCATCTAATCCTGCAAAATGGGACATTTAATGTTATGAATATTTAGATAATAGAAACAAAAGCTGTGCCTGGGACATGCTTTTTTTAGTGAGGTGTGTACTGGATTCTCACGTCATCTCAGAGATGATGATTTCAGAATGCTGCAAATGCCTTCTGAAATACAGTTGTTTTATGGTTAGTTTCTTTTACTGGAAACAGTGGACACAGAATAAAAATAAAGCCTAATTCTGGATGTTGTTGGCTTTTTCTATTTGCAATGATTTTCTCATAGTAGATGTTTATGCATGTCTTTTTTCTCCATTAACTAATAATGGAAAAGCATTTATTTTGAGATCCAGGTTGCTGAAATTTAGTAGGATATGAGAAATGTCCTGAAGTGAAAAAAAATTACTACTTGGATTGAAAAAAAAAGTATTATCCTCTTCTGAAACATACAGAGAGGAGAGAAGCACAATGAGCAATTTTTATTGTAATGTATCAATACTTTTTTGTTTGTTTTTGATGGAAAGTTGTAGGCTTTCTAACAGTGAAGCAGAAGTGCTCACAAGGAGTCATTGTACTTATGGAAGAGTGATTTTTCCATCAAATACCATGCTGTAGAGGTACTGCTTTAATACTAAAATGCCCCACATGAAAAATGAATCCCAGAATCTTTGGATCTCCCAAATGACTTCTTGTAGGGCCCCATGTGGTTTGTGAGCTCCACTCATCTGGATTGCAAAGGTGAGCACTTAGGTAGGAAGTACCTGTTTTTTCCCTTTCCTTTTCCAGACAATCTAGCATTTGGCTGGAGCATCCTGATGCTACTGCTGCTGCTAAACCTCCCCCTGGACAGGGAAGAGGGTTCTGGGAGATGCTGTAGTTTAGGAAATTCTAATCATCAATCTTTTGGACCCCTTTTTTCACTAGAAGGCTCCATAAATTTGTAGGAGCACAACAGAGTTTTTTAGGAGGGAAAACATCTGATCTTATTGGGTGCCCTGAATCTGATGCTGCGTGGTGCATGACTTGTCTTCATGAGTTCACTGCCTCGTTTTCAGTCACATCTACTCAGATTTTTCATGCCTTAGCAGCCATTGGTGTCATAGATGCAGGCATTCATCTTGTCTAGTGCCATACTTGCTCTGTGGTGCTAAAAGGAATAATAAATAATACAGACGCGTTGTCACAAATGTGAGCAGATATGGTTGAGTTCACACAGTTTGAGGAAGATTGTCTCCTTGTTTTATCTTGTCAGTTTGCAGTGTAGAACTGGGCTATTAAAGAATGAAGCATGAATATTGGCATGGGTTCCCGCAGATCAGAGCAGGAAGATAGGTGGAAAAAAAAAATGGGTTGGAAGAAAAATTTTATGAGGAAGAAAGGGAGCAGGTGTGGTCTGTATTAAAAGAAATTGTTCTAAGAATAAGGGTACAGTTATCATCATAAGATGGGAAGAAGTCTACTTGAATCTTCAAATCTAGTATTTACAATTGGAAATGGCTGTCAATTTCATAAAGGGACAGAGTTCCTTTTCTTACTTCCACCTCAATTTTGAAGTTGAAGAATCAGTTAAGTGTTCTGCTCTGCTCAACTTGTGGGATTTTTTGTAGCATATAATTTATATAGTTGGATCTAGATAGTTGATTTTATTACCTCTTCTGTGAGCTGAAGCTGCAGCCAAGAACTGTAGTTATTGATTTTCAAAAAATTTCTTGAAACTACTGCTTTTATTTCCTTTGAAAGTACTGAGGAAGGTACAGACTTTATTCTCCTTAGTAAAGGGTAACAAAGTTTCTGAATTTTCTTTTTTCTTCTTCATTAAAGACCAGGCACTGTGGTTTCCCTATGAAGAAAGCTCCAGTAGTCATTTTTTCTTAAAGTTTTTGTGTGTCATTCAGGAGCAAAATTTGTCATCCTGTGAGATTTTTTTTTGTTGATGCAGTATTTTGCTTTTGTGTAATTTTGAAATGCAATGCAATTTAAAATGCTTGAAAATGTAGTTTAAAATCTTATTTCAGTCTTCTGTAAGATGATCCCTAAAATCCACAAATCAAATTTTGAGGTGAGAGGGTGTTTTGCTATGTACAGGCTCTACATAGAGGCTTTAGAATAGCCTTACTCAGAATTTGAAGGAATGTTCGATTAATATTTCATATAATAATTAATTTTCTACACAGACTCTTTTCCCCAAGCTTTGTTTTTGAATTGGAAAAACACCCCAAACCCTAAATGTTGCATGAAAATATTATTTCAAGAGCCTATATGCTTACGTCTGTTTGTTAATAGCAGTGTGTTATTGTTTCAGGTTTTGGCAGATAAACATGGCAATGCCTTGTGGTTGAATGAAAGAGAATGCTCCATTCAAAGGAGAAACCAGAAAGTTGTGGAGGAAGCACCAAGGTGTGTATAGTGGATTCTTGATGCAGCTTCGCAGTAATTGAAAGCACTTTTGGAAGCCTGCTGGTTCTGTTTATTGTACAAATGCAAGAAAGTTTTATTCTGTTAAAAAGCACAAAGAAATTAAATGTTTGTTACAGTCATTTGACGGTGATGCAATTTTTATGTTGTTCTGGAGTGTGTTTTGATTTTGCTCTACAGTGTATTTCTGTAAGAAAGCAGGTGTTGTGTAGTTAATTTTTTTCATGCTCTTGTAGAAAATGGATTTGGATCTTACCAATCCACTATGTATGGTTTTGTTTATATATATATATATAAAGATATTTCTTTGATACTTACTTTTGGATATAAAAGTCAAGTAAAATACAAAATAAGTATGAATTTTACCACAGATACAGATATTTGGCTGTTAGAGTAATTGTGCAAAGGCCACATAATACTGTGTATTTCCATTTGAATATGAAGTACAAAATACTCTGCAGCACTTTTCGTGCCGTTCATGGTAGTGAACTATAGATCTAGGTTTCTAGTAACTCAAAAGTGCAAAATTATTTTAATCTTACTGATTTAATGTGAAGCTGAAGTACCTTGCTGCTATGCGAGATATTGCCTCGCTGTGTTTTCTGTTGCATAGCAGTCAGAGAATATGTGTATAAGGCAGCAAGAAATTCTGATTTCAGAAAGGCAGACATGGGTATATCACTGCCCGTGGGAATTACCCATGTAATATGTTCACCAGCTGGGATGGGTTTGCCTGTTTTTTTTTGTTTTGTAGCACAGAATTATGTGATGTAACAATTTGGGATGTGAGGAAAAGCGCCTCACCTAAAAGACATTTCTTTAGAGGTGCCTTATTTCAGGACTGCCACTGTTTGGCCTGTATTTTGAATAAAAAAAAATAAAGTTTAAATCTTAAGATACAAATCCACTTATAAATGCTTTGTGCAAGTGCTTGTGGATTTCTTGGAAGCCTTACACTGCTTATCCCTAAAGATCTTACTGTATTATTGTGGGAAGTGAATACTTCAGGTCCTGATAAAATGCACATGTGCATATATGTGTACCTGAGCACTTAAAAGAGAAGTGTCTTCTGCATCATGAGTATATGGAAGGCAATGCCTGTTATTCCTGCCTGCTCCTTCGCCATGCCTGTGGTCAATTAAAGTGGCGTGATACATCTTTCTCTCACCAGCCAGCTGTCATCAGAGTGTTTTCTTTCATCAGAAATACCAGCCTTTTAACTTTCTTGGGCTTCTCTGTTGGAGTTTCCAGTTAGTTTTCTCATCCCCTCCTATAACCCTACAAGAGTGTGGGCAAGTCAATAGCTTCTAAAAGTTGGCATGAAAACATTACTTCCTTTTTGTTGTTGAATCTTTCAGCCTCTGCCAGACTTCTACTGGCAGCTTTGGAAGCATTACCTGCCTTAGAGCCACTTGCACTTGGCTTCAGAATCCATTACTTTTCAAAGGGTTGCAAAGACTTGCAGATAAGCAGGGCACTAACTTCTGTGAGATACTAGAGAGACCCTAAAGCCTCAAGTTAACCCTTCATGTGGATTCTGTTTCAGTTTGACTGCCTAGGGACTCCTGGACACACCTCTTGTGATATGGCTGGTTGGAGGAAATAGGCTGTCTTGTCCTGTTTTAAATGGTAGCTGCTATTAGGAACTCTGAGATAGGTCAAATCTTTTAATTTTCTTTCATGAGGCCCGAGAGATAGGGATATTATGGGCTAAAATGTTTTGGGTGGTTTTTTTTTTTCTCTTTTGGATAATTTAGGGCTTTTGACAATAACCTCGTCTTATGCCTTTTTAAAAAAAATTTACTCCATTATGATGTCATTTTCCCAGGTGTCTAATTTAAGAGACTGAGGGCCATTTGGCTTGGAGAGTAACCTATGATTTTCTTAAAGCTAAGTCTTGCAGCTGCTGAACTTCTCCATATGGGATCATTTTGTGTTTATATCTCTAGTTTTCCTAGGGAAGTTTAGTCTTTTGTTAAAAACAAACAAACAACCCTGTCTCTTTTGAGGAGAGAAACTCCTTTAGTTCACAAACTGAGCTTACAATAGTCAAGGGACCCCTGGTGTTCATGGTGGTCAATCCCCCAGATTCAAATAGGAGACCAAAAGCTTTGCTTGTACCCTTTTCTCATGGTGAGTTTCACACGTGAGTTGATGTTGTTCCCTCTGTTTTAACAAGACACATCCAATCACTAGTTTTTTAGTTTGTGCTCGGTAAAGTTAGTGAGCTTCCAGTGATGTACCATAATTTTATCTGCTTCTGCTTTCACACATTTATGCATATGCTGTTGTCGTCTCCTTTCACAGAGGCTGACATTTAAAGAGATGAGTGGCATTTAATAGTCTTAGTGTTGTTCTTCAGTTGAGTTTTTGTTCCTCAATTGCCCAAGCTCTTTTCTGTTCATTTTCACAGGCAGTTGCCATGAGACACTGTACTTTGACAAGAAAAAATANTATCATGTGGAGAAACAGGGTCTATTAGTTTATCAGAAAATGGATCCTCTAGGATTAATGAAATTTAAATGCCTAAGACTATTAACTGACATCCTATTCAATAATGGGAGTAGTAACTCAGAGGAGTGCTTTAAAACTTTACTTTGGTGAGCACATGTGTCCTATCTGACAATTTCTGAACCTGTTAGAAGCTTCTTAAAAGCACTTCAAACTTGCCTCACTACTTGTGTGAAGGAATGGTCATCTGTTCAGAGGCACTGACAATTTGAATGAATGTATTAGCAGAAAGGTGCATTATTGAGTTAGACTCCATCTGCAGGTTCTCCTGAGATCTGGTATGCATATATGTGCATCAGACTCTACATTTCCTCTCACTGTCTGGAAATCCTCAAAGGATTTTGGGTTAAGAGAAATCTGAGCCTGTTCTGTTTGTGACTGTGCACGTGATTCCCCACACTTAGATGTGGGGGCAGAACTGTGCACTCAAGTTCTTTAGCTTATTTATGCCCGTGGTCTGGTAATACATGATGAATATCTCAAAGGATAATGTTTTGTGTAGGTAAGTAATTTTTTGGACAAGTAGCATGCTTGGAGCAGGGAAGCTGACCTTGGCATTTAGAAAACTGAGGTTCACTTCCACAGTGTGGTGGAATCTTCAGAGAAAGAATAAGTGTTATTGATAATTTAATTTTTTGTCCAAATTGAGCAGTAAATTTTTGCTGATGGTGTAACTGTATTTTACAAAATCTCAATTTCGTCTGTGAGTGAAGGTGAAAGGGATATTTTGGAAAACCTTATCTAATGAACTAGAATTGAAGAAGTAACATCTTGCCCATGTGCTTAGTCTCCCTGCTGTAGAAACAATGTGACAAAACAATTGTATTCCCTTTGATTAACATTACAATAAGTTGACGAAAATCTTATGAAGTGTCAGGTCTGATTTATTTTTTCTTTTTGATGCTTTTATTTTGTTAATCCTTTTTTATTTTTTATGGTAGCCTTTGTGCTGCCATAGGAGCTGTTTGGTCTAAAGAAAAACAGGTGTATGTGTGAGAAAATGATTTAAACTCTGGTTTAAAATGCTGTGTTTTCCAGTGACATCTAATTAGACTGGAGAAGGTTCAAGGTTAAAAAAGGGAGAAACAGTGTATTGGAAAGGTAAAGCCATAGAGAGGAATATGAAAACTTTGGTTAATTAACCTAGCCAATGGTGGAGATGATGCAGTAATTTCAGAGTGCAAAGCTTAACTGTGTGGCAGAGATCAAGTTTAGCCATGTGACACCTGTGTTCCATTCTCTGGCTACAGCAGGAGGTGAACAGTGAGATCTCAGACCTACATTTAAGAAGTACAGGGAAGACACCACTGTAATGAAGGGGAGTAACTGTCTTTCATCTGTATGAGAAGTAATAGTGGTTATTCTAGAAATAGAGTATGAAGCTGATATTGAGAATGTTCTGTTCTTCATAAGCCACTCATTAACCTTTCATATCAAAGTCCTGCAGAAACTCCATACTGAATTATAGAATGTTGATTTCATGTAATGTATTATCCTCTTACTGAATCAAAATAAGAACTATTATGAAACTATTATGAACTATTATGAAACTTTTACATTTACCAGTGCCTATTCTTATAGGTATGACACAGTTTTTATGTCTTCTGATCTTCCCTTTCATCTGATGTAGGATTTCATGCAGCTTTCTTGAATGAAACTTGACTTCCTTTTCCTGTTGGTCCCATTGTTTGCCAAGAAAGAAATTTTTTTCCTAAATTCTGAAAATGCCTGCCTTACAGTCCATCAGAATCTGCCTGTGTGGGCAGTGGAAGGACAGAGGTGTGAAGTAGCACTTTTCCAGTAAAGAAAAGGATTCTACTGTCTCCTACTTTGCCTAGATACTTGCTCACTTTTTGTGTCATGTCAAATAGAGTTTGTTGTGACAGTCTCTAGGTCTTCTGTGAGTTCAGATCTCAGTGAAAAACACCACAGTGAGTGCTGAAAGATAAGTCCTGACCCAGCACAGACTTCTATGTGAGTGCAGTCTGGGCTCCAGATGGAGCTTCACTGGCTTTGAGGCCACTTTAGATAGGTGAGGAGCCCTGATTGCTCCTTTGCAGTCCACTGTGGAAGCCATCCCAAGAAATATTAACACTTGGTGTTTTAGTTTTAAAGAGTAACTTAGAGATAAGGTGGAAGTGACTGTCTCTTCACTTGCATGTATTTACAAGCCTGTGTAAGATGAGTAGCTACATGTTCTTTCATTAAAAAAATCAATGTATCAGGTTGAGGGGCAACTGGTTTCAAGTTTTCGATGGAATACCATGGAAATACATATGTATGTGTATATGTAGATGAATATATCCAATTAATCTGCATAGGTTAATCTAAATCTGAATTTATGGTACAGATGAGAGTAACAAGCAAAATGTATTACTTCCAGAAAGGCTTCCAGAGTCTTTTGGTTTACTGGCCCAATGGAAGTTGTGGGGTGCTCTCAATAGAATGAAGGACCCTGGCATTTGGGCTGTGTTCACAGTGGCTGAGCTGCTCTTTGGGTGCCCTTGAGTGTGTCCAAGATTTGTGGAAAAGAATGTATTATAATTAATATGGATGTTCAACATGTGCTCTAAGACTGCATCAGTTTGTATGTGTTCTTTTTAATTTAATCTGCAATATTTTAGATCTCACTCTTCTAAGAGTGTTGTGTTCCGTTATTTTATATTTTAGAGAATATGGTTATTCATCCTTAATTTCCTGTACATTAGCAGTAATTGTAAAGCATGCAGTGTATCTACTTAGGGGCAATATAAAAACATACAGTTATCAGTCTTGACATGTTCATAACTTTATTAATGGTGCTGTCTTCTTTTGACCATAGTTTAAACAGAAGAGTAAATGATAGAATAATTATTATTATTTTTTAACTAAAAAGGTCATTGTTTCTATATTGCAGCACTTTTCTAGACCCTGAAACTCGAAGAGCAATGGGAGAGCAAGCAGTAGCTCTTGCCAAAGCAGTAAAGTATTCCTCTGCTGGAACAGTAGAATTCCTTGTGGACTCCAGTAAGAATTTCTATTTCTTGGAAATGAATACTAGACTTCAGGTAAGAAAAACAACTCTTCAGATTCAGAAAAGTGTTATTTAAATAAATAGACCATAACCTTCGCCTGTATTTAAGGGTCTGCTCCTGCAAAGATTTAAACATAATTGTCTTGATGTGTGTGAGCGCTTCCCACTGAACTTAAAGATCTACTCACTCAAAAGATCTACTCACATAAGCCTGCCTATGCAAGAATTTGCAGCAGTGAGCCCTTGCACAGCACTCAAGTAAATGTTCAGAGCTTTGCTCTTTGTTACACTTGACCTAAAGACCTTGCAAAAGGTCACTGGTAAGTGCCACTGTGAGTTCACAGTAAGTGGCTACTCACTGTGCTCTGAGGTTTTCCTGTAGCCTACTGGTCCCTGAAGTTTTTTTCTTATTTTTTATACTTTGATGATCACTTGCTGAGTTTCTCTAGGAGGGTGATTGAAACTATATGTGTATACGAACAATAAAAACACTAGCAATCTGCATATGATTGAAATTGTGACTCAAATGCAACTGTGTAAAAAGCATGCTGACATGATGACATTTTGTGACAATTCATGTAGTCAGTAGAAGCTGTACACTGCAAGAGAACAGATGAACCCCTCTACCACTTTTTTGACTGATGGATTTCTGGTCATAAGCTAAGAAAACAAATGCGTAACTTGAAGTCTAGATATCATTCTTGAAGACCAGAAGAGTGTTCAATTTGTAAGCAAGTCCATTCCATTGCCTTTATCCACCTTTTCTCACTGTTAAATAACACCAGAAAGCCTGAAATGTGGAATCAAGCTTATCAGTTTGATATGCTTCCCATTCTGTTTTAGCTACATTTTGTTAGGGTTATGTTCTGCATACTGCTTGTACATGTGGGCAATGACAGGAGTAAAGAGATCCTCATAATCTCACATCTTTGCATTACCTCATGTAATAACTGGGTAAATTTATGATTTAGATAAATTTATGCTTTGGGTAAAGAAGTTAGATGATTGGGGGGGTGTTGAGTTACAGTCTTCTGTGCCAGGGAAAAACTACTGGTAAAATTTTTCCTGCCTTGCAGGACAGCAGTGATTTTGGAATTAGCCATGACAGTCACTTCAGGTGCCTTTGCTGGGCACTATCAGGTCCACCTTAGATTCAGATAGAGGAAGTGGTGGTTAATGGCAATGTATAGTTCATTAAAATATTATTAAGAATTCTCTCACTTTCATCACATTCTTTACACTTTTCCCTATCTTGTAGTTTTTGAGCCAATGTTTCTTCAGTAAGTCCATGTTCTTGTTTACATAGAAGAAAATTAATTTTTGGTTTTCTGCATAACCCATCAGAACTTCAAAACCATTTCCTTGCTGTAGTATTATTGACCATGAGTTCCTGAGTGAAATTAGTGGTGGAATGTCCTTGGACTCCTTTTTGTGGGTTGTTTTAAAGACAGTATCTTTGCTGGTTTGCAGTGTCTTCCCCCTGCAATACCCATTGGTACATGTTTGTTGTCCCAAAGTTCTAAGGCCTCCACATAGGCAGGAAGAAAGCTTTCACAATTCTATCTTTGAGGATTTTAGACTCCTTTTGAAATGTAGCCTAAGCAATTTGACAATCCCCTATAACAGCAAACTCATTCTTTTCAACTCTTAAAGAAATTTACTAATCTTAAATTACTACTTGTTTAGATATTCTCTACTTCCTCTATCCTGACTGTGTATTGTCTCTAGTTAGAATTTCAGCTTGAGTTTGAAGTAGTGATTTTCTCTGATTTTTTTCCCCAGTCTTACCCAATTGATCTCTCATTTCTCCAAAGTTTCAAGATTTACTTTCTGTTCAGCTAACAGTTATGCAACTGATGTGTTGTACTTGCTCCCTACTATGAAGACCCAAACCTAGAAACTCTGCTGAAGCTTGTTCAGCTATAACTTCAGGACCAGGATAGTCTCCAGATGTCTCTTCAGATGTTCCCTGTTCCTTCAGTCTTTTTTTTTTTTTCTTTTCTTTTGCATGTCCTAACTGTGACCACTGGGTAACAGATTCATTTGCCTTGTTCTTGCTGAACACTCCACAGCTGGAAGAACTTTCCAAAATGATGGATGTCTGATCCCCTTAAGATATTTCAGTGTGCATTAGGCACAGCTTCCTGTCAGCATCATCAGAACACTTCTACTAGATTATGCAGTTTTCTGTCTGTTTTAATGTTTCAGCAATCTCTGATCAGATCACTCTAGCATTTTTTTTTTAAGATAGACTTCAGAATTGCTAACTAAACTGTGTCCAGTATTTTGCACTGCCTGTTGATTTCTCTCTTCCCTCCCTCTGGTGTATCTTTTCGATGCCTTTCAGTCATTCTGGTAATTTATTTTGCAGTAATCCGAATTGTATTGTTACTTTGCTGTTTTTTGTGGGGACTCTTTTGGAATGTAATTTTTCTCTTGTATAGTTACACAAAATAAGCGTAAATAGCACCTTAAAGAAAGGTTATATTTATTTAGTTTTGTTTCAAGTCTTGCTGCAATGCTATACAAGATTGGGAAGCAAAAGAAAATTGGTGAATCAGCTCTGTTGTGTCTCTTGTATGCTACACAAATTTGTTACAGATGTTTTACTGCCTCTAAGTGATTCAGCTAAAATGGCTTATTATTTGCTGTTGGCAATATTCGTTTTGTTATATCTGCTTTTCTGCCATCTTTCGGAGGCTAGCTGATAAGTATTAGATATAAGATTGAGGATTGGATAATTACTTAGTAAAACTAGATGTTCTTGCTTTCCACTAGAGAATCTAGAGGTGTCTAGCAGCTACCAGAGAACTTCTGTACAGTGTCGTTTAGGGCACTTTTGCGGTGGTTTTCAGGCAGTTATCACTGTTAAAATTGAGGCAGACCAGATGTTGACTATCTGATAGCTTATAGCTGCTCATTCTGTGGTGTGTTTTCTGTTACCTAGTTGTCATCAGCGGAATCAAGGGCAGTCATGGTCCAAAACAACTTATCAAGAACTTTGCAATAAATACAAAGTTTCTGACCCCTTAGATTCATAGTGTTTCTGGCTTCCAAGTTATGTCAGTATCTTGTAAGATACTTCAGAAGTGCTGTCTTTGACCAGAAATGTTTCTTCTTTTCCTCACTGGAAGAATAGATGATTTTTCTCTTGGGCTTTATATGAAGGAAGTCTTTGGCCTATACTTAAAAAAATATCTGTTTATACATGAGTGTGTGGTGTAGCTAAGCTTCATCCATGTGAATCACTGAGTGACAGCAAAGGGAAAATATCCCATATTTGAGAGGTTTGTAGTACCTTGAAATGAGAAGCATCCCTTATTGCCTAGAGAAACGCTGAGAAATGTACAGTGAGTGATGTGAATTGAGCACTTACCCTCAGTACAATTAGTATGTTTGTGTCTCAGGCCTGTTCCAAACCTGTTCCTGCCTCCCTCATGAATTGTGAGATTTAAATAACATGCGAGTGCTCCCTTCCTCCTCAAAATGTGACTGAATTTGCTTAATGTAATTGAAAAGGTAATTTATGTAGATTGAAGTTGAGAAATATGGTAATTTCAGTAGGAGTGGGTTTTCTCTTCATGTGTCACTTTGAGCATTTTTGTCACAACTTTTTAGGAAATAATAATTAATTTTGTAGAATAATCTGATGTGTTTGTGAGAGATTTGCTGAGATCACATGGCATACCTATGTTTTTAGTTTACAGGTGTCATAAGAGTATTTTATGTAATTTTTTAAAAGTTCTTTTAATGTAACTTGATTCTAAGGCATAAAATGAAGATAAGTAACCTTCCACAGACCTGTAAAACATTACCCGGTGCTAATATTTTTGCTTATCACTTTCTGGGTTTTCATCAGATTTTACTGACCTTTGGAAAACCAAATATTCTAGAGCATCATCTTTGTGCAAGACTGGCCGTGACTAGTGTAAAACACAGGAAGAATTTTTATGTGCACCATGTCTTTCCTTCTCACGTTTGACCGCTCAGGAAAATATAAAAAGCATGGTTGGAAAATGCCTAAAAGTAGGTAGAAATCCTGTTGGAGGTGGAGCTCCACTGCTTATAAACTCCTAGTTCTAACAGCCTCTTAGTGGTATCTCTGTTCTGTTGCTCATCACATGTGGGCACCTGCTATGTTTGCTTGGTGAAGGATGTTAATGATGGAAAATGCTGTAGCTGCACTGTATATAACAGCAACAACAAAATACAAATAGTAAAGTGATGGGCTGAGTCCAGATTGCCACCTCAAGCCACAGAGAGGTGGTGACTTTGGTATCTATAGCAGAGCCACGGGATGGCTAGCAGTGATCTTGCTGTCCTGGTTGTGCGTAGCTGCCTGGAGGATGCCTTGTGTGATAGGTGGGCAAGTGTTTGGGAGCAGAGAAAAAGAGGCTGTCAGGAGTTAGAGGAGTAGATTTCTATGAAGTCAAAATGGTGGGATTTCAGAGTAAATTCTCAAGCTGCTGTTTCTGCTGTTTGCTGAGGCTCTTCATATTCCTTAGTACTGGAATCTTGTTTTACTGTGTTTTACTTTGCTTCAGTCATTTTAAGTAGTCTAACGAACAGTGTCAGATGGTAAAGACTTTCAATTGCTGCTAACCTGGGCTGAATTTGAACTACTGACCTAAAGGTGAAAGGTCTCTTATCCCATTACCAATCTGCTAAGCCCACCAGAATCCATTCTGCACACAGTTTATACCAGCTGTTCATGGCCATTTTTAGAACCGAAAGAAAAGGTGGTTTTGCTGCCAAACAACACTTCTTCACACAAGAGGGTCAGCCGACAACAGTTAACCAAATTTTTGCCACATTCTTGCCTCCTAATGCAACTTTCATTATGTATCTACTGGTTTGTCTGCTTTTCAGGCTTTCCAAAAGAACTACAGAAAGGCATTGCTAATTGTTGTTGACAGAAGAGAACAACATTGTTTGTGTAAGTCATTGAATCTGAAAGATGCCATTAACAGTGCTGCCAAGGCATGGAGTG
Source organism: Regulus satrapa (assembly GCA_013396955.1). NCBI lineage: Eukaryota > Metazoa > Chordata > Aves > Passeriformes > Regulidae > Regulus > Regulus satrapa. The sequence continues at coordinate 203,142 of VWZN01019129.1, read as the reverse complement.
ATATCTTAGAGACGACATTCCCATAATATAACTCTCATAAAATACATTAAAAAAAGTAGAGAAGGAGTAGACTATTTAATAAGTAGAGAAACAGAAGGTGATTCTTCAAAGGGTACATTAGTTTCTTTGCTTTGGTGAATTTGATATAAAGCAAACCAAAGAATAGCTGCAGTATGATCAGAGCCATCTTAAATGAAGTGTTCTGAGAAGGCTTTAATGCTGCAGCTGAATACTTTTACTAAATACAGTAAAAGCAGGAATGACATATTTAGAAAATAATGTATTGGTTTTGTGGATACTTGTTTCTTTATTTTTCTACATGGAGTATGTAGTGGAAAGGAAATTGTGTAGAATTACTGAATTTCAGGGAATTTTTTTTAAAGTGCAAGATGTTAATTGAGAAAGTTATGTTGAAATTGTGAGCTAATTAACTTGTTGACCTAAAGTGTGTGCTATTTGTCTAAAAACAGAGAAAAGATTCAGAATTCATAGGCCACATAAGATGTGTCTGGCCCATACAATGTAGAAACAAATCCTTGCAAAAGAAAATTGAGGACTGTGTCATTGATTATTGGAATATAACTTCCTGTGAGGAAGTAAATTAAATACTTGTTCAACATTATGATTAAAAAATTAGTTTGTACCGAATATCTGTGCATTTGTTTTTATTTCTACATCTTACTTCGGAAACAGTAACAGAAGTCTACTTGAACATCTTAGCTGATAGGAATTTTTGTAGTCTGGCTGCTTTCAGTTCTTCAGTTGTATACTAATAACTTAGAAAACAAACAGCAACTGTTGTAGGATGTCTGTAGTCAACCAGTTATGTATTCGTGCTTTCCATTCACTCTGTTCATTAATCCAACCACTGTCTGATTTTCCATAGCCTTTATGAAAAGCTGGGGTTTTTTTGTGTGCTCCCAAACCCCATGAACATATGAACTATTTTGCAGAAAGATGTGACCCCAGCGTGCTCCTGCTTATAGTAGTCAGAAAGCTTGCATGCCTGAAGAGCAGAACATGTGTGCACCTCTGTTGCTGTTCAGTTCTCTGAAATAGAAACCAGGCTTACTGAAATACAGAGGGTTGAGAAGCATCTGTAAGTTGGTGCGTTTGGGTCAATTGATACTGGATTTGGCAGCAGCAGCAAAGCCTGTGGGACTCCAGGTGAATCACATTTCCTGGAAACTGAGGTGTATGTTGAAAGTTAGTTTTGAGATTATTTATCTGAATGTAAAGGGGTATATGACACCAACTAGGGACTTAGAGTAGTAGGGGTGACATAGGCTGTAGTTTTAAGTCTACTGAAATTTATATTTTCCTGGCTGATGTGGCGTGCTTGAATGTTCCAACTGGTGTGTGAGTAACTTGATGCCTTATACACACAGGGACAAGAGCAGTCTGTGAGTGCCCAGAAGTGTTTGCTGTTAGGTCTGAGTACCTTGATAGTCTTGAGAAAAATGTGTCCCAGAATTATTCCCCTGAATATAAGGGGAACAGTCATCACTAGTTCGACTCTTAACTCTGACTGTCCATAAAAACTGCATGACTGTTTTTGTAGCTGTGGATGAGCCCCAGTACGGTAAAGCTTTAAAAGTGGCAGTCACAGAACAGGAGGGAAAATAAGGAGCCTTTCCATACTGTTCTGGTGATGGATACTAACCAGCCTGTGATGTTGGTAGGTTCCCCAACTCTTATATACCTACATTACCATCTGTAAACTGGGAGATAATTAATATTTTCTGACAGGCTTTGCCGCTAGTTTCTCTTGCTGTATAGATGGGAAGGGGTTAGTGAAGCAGAAACACTTGCAATACTCATGGGAAATCTGGTTGCTGTGATATGTCTTAAGGGCAGTAGATCCAGTAAGAAGGGGAAGCACTTTCCCTTTACTCTGCATAGCTATTGCTGATCATAGCAGGTATAACTTTGTGGACTTGAAAGCAGGAATAGAAGTGGCATTTTACAAAGATGTAAGACTTTTTAAAAGAGGTATAGATTGTTCTTAAGTGCATTGAAATGATGACTTCTTCTCAACTGTTTATAAGCAGACTTGGAATAAGTAAAGGAACTGATAGTAAAGGTGTTACTTTTGGCAGTTAATTAATTGAGAGTTCTTGCTGATCAATTTTTTTGTTCCTGTCCTGTTGAGAATAAGGTACACCTGCCTTGATACAGCTATGATCTGTAGATTGCTTGCTGCAGACATGTCTGGGTTTGCCCTTTGTGTTGAAGACAGCAATAATGTGTGAATGTAGCCACTATTGTATAGCCAAACCAACACTGGCTCTTTAATGGCAGGGGTGCACTGGAATCGTCTTGGGTCAGTCGACTGCAAAATTGAGTATGGCCTAAAGCTAAAGGAGTTGATCAGTTGAGTGAGATTCAGTTCCATTTGTGAGCAAACTTGCATTCATCTCGTCAAAACTTCAGAGCTTGACTTAGTCTCGATATACTGACAAGTAAAGGCTGTTAATGGAGAAGGGATATAGCATAAAATGTATAGCAGAAAATATAACAGGCAGGCAGAATAAGGAAGGCACCTGAAGTAGAAAGTCGAAAAGAGGGAACTGAATGAAGTCTAGCTTTAAAAAGTGATTTTATAACAGGTACAATTACTTCAGTCAGTTGGCTGTCATAGTTGTTGTAGAGATTTTAAGATTAAAGTTATTTTCTACCATATTTCATCTGATGGACTTAGTGAATATTAAGATGCATTTAAAATTTATTTGGTGCCCTAAATTAATTCTATGATTGGAATTGTCTATCTTATGCCTAAATAGTAGGACTTGAAGCAGAGTTCTAAAATAAAGTAGAACAACTTCTCCCCACCCCGAAAAAAATCTCCTCAACATTTTTTCCTATACATATTTTCTGAATGCTGTTTTGTGTGGAGACACAAAGGGAGTATTTTGAAGAAACAGAAGAAAATATTGACCGAGTCAAAGATCTGTATTGAAGAATGGATTAAGTAAATGTTTGTGAGTCGTAAGAACCAAACAACAAAAATATTTTTCTTTTCAGAGACATTCCATCTTATTTTGATCATCAACAATAAAACTGAAAACAACAATGAAGCTATTGAATCTGGAATGCTAATTGCTGTCCAAGAAAAATGGCAGTATAACTAAATAATGCAAATGTCTTTGGAAAAATAAAAGTATTTTAATTATCTGGAATGTTAAAATTCCAAACATATTCTCAGCTCAAAGGTAACCTTTTAATATTGAAATTCTGAAGTAGGAAAATAAGTTCTGTTGTCCAAATATGAATGTGTGATAAGTAACTTCCTATTAAAACTTAGGGAGTTTTAATAGAAACTTTAAGTCTTAATAGAAATGGAATTGCTTCAATTTAACACTGCAGGATAGACACTGAGATGTTTCATAGATTTTCAAAATACTGTTATTAAGCTTGACATGCTGGAGAGTATCATGTGTTAGGTAGAATCATGATTGAATCCCAAAGGTACATCCTTAAACTGTATAATCAGGTTCCCATTTCAATGTCACTTTTGTCCTTCAAAGAATAGGTGCTTGTTTCAGTGATGATTTGTCATTAAAATTATGTCAAAACGTCTTAAAATGTTGTTTAAACTCTGAACAAACTCGCAGCACATACAGGGCTAATTATGGATGCCATCTGTTTACTTTTACAAAGCTTTTTTACTTAATGACCAAAGCATCTACTTGTTCTGATAAGCTACAATGTTGTTATAATGACTAAATGTTTTCCTTAATACTATGTACTTGAAGGAAGAAAGACAGGTGGTTCGGTGAGTGACGTTTTCCTGTGTCAGAAAAAGTACATAGTATGACATCTCAGGATAAACGGGTGAAAAGTGCATTGTCCTGCGGTATTTTGCCCCTTGGAGCAGAAACATTTTATAAAAAAACAGCAGTTATGTCATGATTTCTATATGGAAGCTGGTGTAGCTGTTTCTGTGCGCAGAACCTGCCTTTAGCCTGCCTACCTTTTACTCCATGGATGTGGCGGCGATCAGAGGAACCACCTCAGTCGCTTTTTACTGTCCTGTGCCCACGTGTAGGCTTTTTAAAGTTGATCAGCGTGCTCGTTGCTCTGCCCATTTGAAGGCAGGAGTGTGTGTGTGCCTGTGCATATGCGCGCCCATGTGTGTGCACGCTTGTGCGCGCATCCCGCCTGAGCGCCGGCAATTCCCAGAGCAGCGCCTTCCAAAGCCGTTAGCGGCAATTTGCTGAGCTCGAGGAGCCACTCCGCTGGCCCAGCCCAGCTATTGTGCATGCTAAGCACTAAACAGATAAGTCTGGGGGGGGGAAAGGGGGGGGGGAGAAAAATTTGAAGGATCCATCTGCTCATTTCTGCTACACTGCGCTGATGCAAGATTACGCTAATCTGGTTGCTTGTCAGGACAGGTTAGTGAAAGAAGGCGAATGGGTGAGATATAGGCTACGCTGGTTCTGTGGAAAATTGGTAGTGGCTCCTGTATGTGCCATGTTAAGTGTAGCAGAATGGGTTGATTATCAGCTACTTTGAGATTTTCAGTTAAAATATAGTTATGGTTACAGTGTGAGTCTTTTCAAAACAGAATCAAATAGGAAAAGCTTCCAGACAAAGAAAAAATTAACTCATTCTCACCAGATGCATTTGAATTTGTAAAATAAGCGAAAAATCTCCCAACCACACGAAAACCCCCTAAAAACTTCCAAATCCTCCCAGGTCACCTCTCTGGTTTTCCTTTTGTATGCTGCTCCGAGTTACTGTAATCTGTTAATTATCTTTTTGTGTTTTCCATGCAAAGACAACAGTTGCTGGAGTTACAGTAGATTTTTTTTTTCTTTGTGGAAGAAGAACAAAATAAAAACATATTCTTTCTCGGCTTTTTTGGCTGGTTGAATTTCTTGTTTATCTGTGTTTGTTTACAGATAGGTGGGGTTTTTTGGTTTAGTTTTTTGTTGTTGTTGTTGGTGTTTTTTTTTTTTGTTGTTGCTTTTTGTTACCTACTGGCTGACAGTTCTTGACCTTGCAGGTTGAACATCCCGTCACAGAATGCATTACCGGCCTGGACTTAGTCCAAGAAATGATCCGTGTTGCTAAGGGTTACCCTCTCAGGCACAAACAGGCTGATATCCCCATCAACGGCTGGGCGGTTGAATGTCGAGTTTATGCTGAGGTAAATGAGTGGTAATGGGGAGGAGGGGGTAGGTGGTTGAATTGTGGCGTAATAATACCCAGGTGTGGATAGATGCCAAGGTGAAATCAAGGAATATCATATGAAAGTCATGATTTAGAGCATGTAACACGAATGGTTAATGAGGTTGGGTAGAATTGTCGAGTTCTTATTTTTTAATTTAAAATACGGTGTGTGTTTCAACATAGCTTTTTTTCTGAAAATTGAAAGTAAAGATGGTAAAAGAGAGAGGCAAGAAAATATCAGTAGAAATAAGCCTGCATGTTCCATTCACATTTAATGATGCTGGAGTTATTTACCAGAGTTAACTACTCTTTACAAGTCTCTGAAATGTGTAGTTGAAACTCGTTGACTTAAAAAGACAGTTGAAATTGAATGTCTTAGAATTTTTGTTGTTTTAATAAAACTTTTGAAAAGGTTTTTAAAAAAACAAGTTACACATCTTCTGAAACTACAGTTTGTAGGGTAAACTTTCAAAGCACATTCCAAACCAATAACTATAATTATGGTATGAATCTCTATGTCACCTTGAAGAAGCATATGAATATATAAACCCCATTTTCAAGCACCTTCAAAACATTTTGACATAATAACTTCATGTTCTTACTTTTGATACATGAAAATGAAAATTTGTTAAGTCAAAAAAGTAATTGAATTACGGAGTGCTTTGGGCTGGTGGGAACCTTGAAGATCGTCTAGTCCCAACTTCCCTGCCATGGGCAGGGACACCTTCCACTAGACCAGGTTGCTCAGAGCCCCATCCAGTTTTCAGGGATGGGGGCTGGAAAACAATGACTTTCTTCCTTCATTTAGTTTCAGGAACATTTTAGGTAACTTGTATTTCAAAACTAATTCAGCACCTTGAGGCATTTTTTCCCTTGCTTAACTGTTGGGAATTCTGTTACCCAGACCGTCTTATTTGATGTTGGCTTTTTTTCCCTTCATGATACGAACATAACCTCCAAATAGCTCCACTGATTCCAAGTTGTACAGACTATTTTGGTAGAGAATAAATATTTGCCCTGTGACTGGCATGGAAGCTATTCTGAGTTTTAGTACGCTTTACGCTAGACAAAGTGATGCATGGGCTTTTTATTTTGTTTAGCTTATAAAGTACTTATAACATTTATAAGTAATGAATCCAACTACTTTGCCATGAATTAAGGTATTCTGTAGGCCATATATTTATTTGTTTTCCTAATAAGTTTGTATTGGTGTTGCATTATGTACATTAATGTAGGAGGTTTCCAGTGGCATAAAGATCAGTTTGACTTCTTAAGATAATTTAAATTCTAACTGCCCTTTTTCTATCTGAAATTTTTTTCTATATTCTCTTTTCAAGCCTGACCTCCTGAATACTTTCCCATCCTTCTTCCAAGGAAAATGTCATCTTTGTATATTTTATTTTGGTATGTTGTAACTGGGTGCAGAATACTTATTTCCTTTTTTTTTTTCTTTTTTTTTTTAAATTTTAACTGATGCAAGAGATTTTATATGTTTCCATTTCTTTACTGGAGTTGCGGGGACAGGTGGATGAAAAAATGTTCTTCGACACAAGTAATTCTGGGCAAGAAAACAGTCATTCCAGTAGCAGTTTCTATTGTACTTCAAGCTTTTAAACATTATCTGCTCCACATCTGTAAAAGGTTAATGCTTTCTCATGTTGAATTTTTTCTAGGACCCCTACAAATCTTTTGGCCTGCCATCCATTGGTAAACTGTCTCAGTATCAGGAACCATTGCATGTGCCAAGTGTAAGTAACTCTCTTCTGGTTTTTGTAGGTGCTGAGTGTCTCTTATATAAAGACTATAAATACTCAGCAGCTTTGCAAACCAAGCCTTTTTTCCAGCTTTTTGCCAGAGTGAGGACAGGATATGACAGTACTGATTTGTGCAGCCTGAAAAACTGCTTGAAAGTGAGCAGTTCCAGACTGGGTTAAAAACGTTCAGATTGGTTTCAACAAGAAACCAATACATGTTGGAATAGTTTGTTCTGTAACTTTCAGCTTAAGTTTTTCAAACACAGCTTTAGTAAATGTTCTTGTGGTCATTAGAAATTACACTGAACTGTTGAGTCAGCTCTTTAAGCGCAGAGAACTGGGGAGACTGATGAGAAACTGCCAGTGCCTTTTGTTTAGTTTTGTAGACTTTAAAGAGGAGTTTCTTACAGTGGTTATTACGTGCTTCAGGATACAGCCTAAATATATAGAATAGGTGTTTAAAAACCAGTGTTTTCTGCTGGGTGTAAAAGGCAAATACACTGCCTTTCTGTAAAATGAAGGTAGTCTTAAATTATTGGTGCACATATACATGAATGACACTGTGTCAGTGCAATGATGAGACTGTACCATCTGTGAATACAATTATTCAGTCTGATTACTTGCTTGGAAAACACTGAGAGATTACAGGAGGAATCTTAAATGTGGAGTTGTTATTGGATATATGATTTATTTCGCTTTTTAAATTGTTTTTGCCTGTGTACTTTCCAAAGGGACCTGACCCTTTCTGGTCTTCAGGCTTCATGCTGTGTTCAAAGCCTGAAAGAGAAAAAAATTGTGAAGATCTAAGAGGCATTATGTGCTCTTAAAGAGGAGATGAGGGGAAAAAGGTATCACTGGATGTATCTAAACTTCTTTTTAATGAAACAAAGAGTGTATTTAATAAGAATTTATAATGAGTACTCCAGTGGTTGTTAGAAGTTTTCACCATGTTGTAATAGCTAACACGATGTCAAACATTTTGCCCTTGCAAGTTTTTGCAATTTGCAATTTTCCAAACGTGAGACCTGTTGAAAGTACAAGTGATAATGGACAAACTATACCCCCTACAGTCTTTGTCCCACCAAATCTTTCTTCAATTAATGCTGCAGCAGGAGTTTTATGTAATAACATTTGCGCTTGTGAGCCGTCCATACAAAGAAAAAACAATTAAAATGCCTTAAATGTTCTGCTTACTGCTGTTATTTGCTTGTGTGAATGTTGCATGTCAGCTAAATGGACCACGGAATAGATAAAGCGATTGGGTGTAGGAGAGTGCACACTAAGCTTTGTCTATCATTATTGCTGGGAGCAATCAAATTGATGCCAGCAGGACAGTAGACGCGTTGACAGCTGTAATTATGTATCTCCATGGTGATCACTTTTGGCCTGTCATGGAGGCCCATGAGTCCCCTCCCTTGCAAGCATTTAATCAGATTGGGCTGTCACTTGTCAGGTAGACGGGGTGGGCTGGGAGTTGTGCTTAGGGGGAGAGGTGAATTGAAAATGAAGGGTGGGAGATGCCTGATTGCTTCACGTAGTCCATCGTGGTACCAAAGAAAGGGATTTTAATTACACTGGAGGCTTCAGAGCAATGGGTTGAGGAGCTCATATGGCGTCCCTAGGCTTTTTCTTCCTGTTTACTTCCACTGTCATATTAAAAAATAGAATAACTATTTTTATGTAGACACTCATGATTTGGTGTCTTAATACATATATTACTGCTAACATGAAACCAATTTCTCTCCTGAGAATGTCATGCTGCTAAGAACAAAATTAATATGGCTAAAAAGGTACAGCGTTACAGGCCCATTGTGCCATGGTTTTTGTTTTCTGCATTTTAGGTTATAGAATTGTCAACAATTTGACTTAAGGAAAATTAGTGGAGACTTGTAGTGTGTCACAGCAAGTTCAGCTTACATGTGCTGCCAAATGTATTTGCAACTCATTTCTTCTCTGTGTCACATTAGCTCTGATTGCCTACCATGCCTTGTGTGTGAGCTGCTCATGCTGGTGGAACTGGTGAGCATGGCTATGTGAGAGCTTTTGCTTAGCCATAGCAAAAATACGATGGCTATTTTTGTAGGTTGTAATTTCCTTAGAACGTAGTGCTCCTAAGTACTGATTTTTTTTTCTTTGATAATGAAGTTTAAAACAGGTAGCTACAAACCAACCCCTTATGTGTGACAGTCAGGTTTGATGTTCTGATCTGTCAGGAGAGCTCCATCATTGCTCTTTGTCACTATGACCAGGAATCAGGTATTTTAATGGCTCTTACCAGGAAAAGAATATTCTTAGATGCAGATATAGCAAAGAATTGAGAAACACTAGAATCTGTTTGTGTTCCTAAGTGGAATTTGATGCATTAAGTGCTCATTGCAGGGCTGAGACACAGATCGTGCTTCCCCCTGGCTCACCCCCCTCTTAAGCATTTTTCAATCATTTTGCTCTTGTCCTAATGTAATAACACATGAGGATAGTATGACAGCAATAAAGTGTTAGGGCTGTAATATGTATGAGCTCTAGGCTATAGCAGGACCTTTAACCCTAGGTTTTCCTAAATATCCTAAATTCTGAGTAAAATAAAGGAACTATATTAAACAGAAGTAAATGCTGGAGATCTAATAAATATTGCTATTATTTATCAAGTTCAGCACATTATAGTGAGTATCTGTTGAATTAGGGTTTCTTGTTCATCCAATATTCATTAAGTTCTGTCACACCATATAGTTTATAAAATCACCTACTGTTACCAGGCTCTGAAAATGTAAGCACCACAGGGAGAACTGAAGATAGTATAAATGTATTTCTTTCTTTGCTGTCATTTTTTCAGTCATCTTGAGTTTATTTTATGAAAATTAACTTCCATAGAGGACTCCAGATTTCTTTTTTTAAAGGAAGTTATGCAGTAGTTTAAGTAGTTTATATTCAATGTAGCCTTTTCAAGATATTGTAGTTAGGGAAAAATGTGAATTTTGTAGTGGTCATGTACATGTGTTGTATATGAACAGAAACACAGAGCCAGGCAGAGCATATAGTTGGTAGCCTCAGAAGTCTTAGTTAACTTTAGAGTCTGACTAACCTGTGGGTCTGAATGATGCATTGTTCATATGTTTTTTCTTTGTCAAAAGATGACATGCATGTGTCAGTACTTATCTCTGCATATGTAAAGCACCCCTGAACACTTGTGTGCAGTCACTTTATAGGTGCTGCTTCAGAGACAAAAGTCACAGTGCAATTCAAGTATGTGTGGAGTATGTATCCCATACCTTGTCTTATGTATGTATTTATTGAATATTAAAAAAAGTAACATGGGCAGGGGATTTATCTGGAACTGAGTAGGTAAATTAATTCTTTCTGATTTAAATGTGAGGACACGTGCACTGACTTTACACATGGACAGCCATTCTGTGAGAAAGGATGGTTTAGCAGCTGGAAGAAAGGAAGCTGAGAAATACACTGCATGTTTTTTCTGTAATCATGATATGTCTGAACTACCTTCTCATCAGTAGCTAATGTTAAATGTACCTGATGTGAGTAGTGGGGAGCCCAGTTAAGCACAGATAAAGCACATTCAGATAAAATGCTATTAAAGTGGTACAGAAACAATACTGCCTTTACATATGAATAAGTATAGAAAAAAATATGTAAATGTGTAAATATAAATATATGAATAAAAATACATGAATAAGTGAAGTTCTTCCTGAAATAATATAATGTCCTAAAAACTAGTCAGACAGTGTTTCTTACTGAAGAAAGTGAATACACCTGCTAGGGTATCTTTTTATGTCATTTGGATAATAAAGTCATCATCGTGCCCTCATGTGGATTCTCTAGACAAGAGGTTCTACATGTGGTCCCTTGATAATTGCCTAAATTAAAATATTAAAGGCCTAACAGCCGTTGCGTTGACCTTTTTCTGCCTTGCTGCAGACAGATGAGCTGCTGTTTATTACAAAGGTTCCTTCCCACAGGTGAAGATTTAAGTGAGATTCCAGGACCCTCTTTCCCACCCCCTTTACAATGCAGTATATCGGAGCCCTGCTGTTTCAACAGCTTTGATTAGAGCCCTCCATCCTTATGATCCCCAGAATGCATTTATCACTTGAGTTATTTTGATTAGTTCTAAAAAAATATTTCGGATTCCAGTGCTCAAAACCAGCAATTTAATAAATATTTATTCCCCAGAAATTGCTCATTTGAAAAGTTTTCTATGGCTAACCTCATTGTTACAGTGATGAAATCAAACTGAGAGATGAAAACAAGAATCAGCAATATACAAACTAACTTGTTGGCTGGTTAACAGCAATCATCCTCTTCAAAAGAAATTTTTGAACTCGTGTTATTTTTTTCCATGAATATTGCAGAATCAGAGCTTTAATTGGGGCTGTGTCCTTACAAAGCAAAGCCATGGAAAAAGCTGTGTAAACATTAAAGCCTCAGGGGAAGAGCAGCAACAGAAAAAAAAAATGTTTAACAGTTGAGAGGGTGAGACAGAGAAGGAAAGTGTTACAGACATGAAAACCATAGGCTCAGTATTCCTATGGAGCTGATAAGCAGAGCTCCAAAGTTCCTGCTGAATGCTCCCTACTTCTATTCCTACTGAAACCCTTGGAAGGGCTGTAGCAGAACATTAAGGATGTGATTACATATAGCTGCAGAAAGGGTGTGATTATAAGGGTCATCCCTCATGCCAGGTGCCAGTCAGGAAAATAATTACAACTGTATTTTATTACAGGGATTAAATCAGAATTGAATGTGTTTAGAGTTGAAATGAGTGTAACCCATTGAATTAGCTGAAATTCTTAGATCGGATAAGAATGTGTTTACTGTGCATTCTAGAGAACAAAAGAGAACTCAAGATTGCAGTCAAGTTTCTCATAAAGGAGATACTAATTTGCAAGTGGTGAGGAAAAAAGCTTCCCTACTCTCCTCCCACATTCTCTGAAAACAAATAATTATTCTAGTCTTTCCAGAGGAAAAAAAATGTATGTGATAAGTTTTGTGGGGGTTATGGTTTAAGACTTATGGGTAGATTTGATCCTCATGTTGAATTTTTTTTTTCCAGTATTGTATAATTATTCTTGCTTCTTATTTTTGAAGGTACGTGTTGACAGTGGTATACAACAAGGAAGTGACATTAGCATTTATTATGATCCCATGATCTCAAAAGTGAGTTGATTATTTTTTCTCAATATTCTAAAGGTATGAAGTACTGATTTTATACATACATCTTTTAAATGAGAGAGACCTTACTGAAAGATTGGTAAATCAGTATTTTAAAGGTGCCAGGAATAACATGCCTCAAGGGAATATAAAAAGTGAAATAGAGAAAATCTAGTGTCACTTCTAAATAAAAGTCTTTTTACCTTCTGAGACTGTAATTATTTGTCTTGCAGTTTCTAATTATTAAAAATATTCTGATTTAAACACCAGCCTTTATTATCTAACTAAGATACTGCCAATCTAACTTTTTTTATATAGTCTAGCCTGGATGTAAATGTCAGTAATTCTGGCTTCCAAAAAGAAACATTGAAAGAAATGCTTGGTAGTGTCTTTTAGTATTAGTTCTTATTCATCATGAATATATTGGCTATACATAAAATTAAAATATGACATGATAGAGTTCAGTCCTCAAAAAAAAAAGGATATCTTAGGAGTTCGTTGGACATTAGGAATCTGATCAGTCAGCTTGGATATTGAACCTCTCGTCTGATTTTTCTGAGAGCTTGTTTAGATGCTAAAAGTTTTATGAAGGAAAAATGATTGGCCTTCTTTCATTGAGTGGGTTAAGAGATCTTAGCTTTTTCTTGATGTCTTAGGGAGCCTTTGTTGCACAAATACAGTAATGGTCAAGAAGTGGTTTTATGACGGCAGAAGTTCTGCAAACCTATTTAATTTTTAAATGCAATTCAAGTTCTAGAGACAAACATCTAATTTCTAGGTAGTGTAAATACCTTTTCTTTTTTCTTTAGCTGATTACCTATGGCTCTAATAGAGCTGAAGCATTGAAAAGAATGGAAGAGGCTTTGGACAACTACGTAATTCGAGGTAACTAGAGAAATTTGGATTCCTAGTGTGATAGGCTGTCATCTATTTCAAGAAAACAGCTTGAAAATGTAGTAATTAGCAAATTGAGTAAAGTTCCCACTTCTTAAGTGCAAATTAAAACAGGAAAAGCTTGTGTTAATTAAGCTGAGAAGATACATCAACTCTAAAGAGACTTTTTTTCCCCTCCATTTTTCTCTTGAATATTGTAAGATAAATATTTAAATAACTTTCTAAAAACATAGTTCGCACTGAATGGTAGCATGTAATTGATTTATTATGTTGTAGTGGGGAAAAAAAGGCCATTGCACTGTAAGAAATGTAAAGTAATTGCCATTTTTAGGAGTTTAATATATTGATTGCCATTAAATACTACCACAGCACTGTAGCTGACTGTATATATATATATGGGGTTTTTTTTCTCTTATTTTCAAGGTAACTGTTTAGGTTTGGGCAGATACAGATATAGGTTGTTGATCAGTATATGTTTGAGCTCTTGCTCACTGATGGCACAGGAGATGCAGCCGTTTTCCAGGCTTTCCAGAAAGCAGGGGTTAATCAGCCCTGACCACTTTCACTCTTTAAGTTTTGGTTGGGGGAAGTCATGTTTTGTATGGGAGAAATCTTTAGGTCTTCCTCTGTGTCTTACGGAAAATAGGAAGGACAACTTAGGATAAGAGAGGTAAAAATTTCTGTGAAGTTTCTGTAAAACTTGGTTTGGTTTTAATGCTGAATGGTACAGTTGCCCTGTCAAACTGGAAAGATTTCTCTGTCTGGGGGAAAATGAACATCCCTCTACCACAGTGTAGTTAGATACGTGGTAGGATTAACTATTGTAAATGAACTGCTAACTCTAACATAGATTTATACCGGTGCAACTTGAGCCATTAGACTATTGCAGTACAATGTGCTGATGTAAACCCCTGCTGTATAACAGCTGAGTAAATTTATATGAAAGAGAAATTTGTACTGCTGTAGTTAGATTGATGTGAAGTGGGATTTATTTGTGTTGTTTTTAATGGAGACAGGCTCTGGATTCACACTGTTGTATTGATAGCAAGTGATGCTAAAAGTATTTTATTTAATGAGAATGTTGCAAATGTGCATGGAGCATTGTCTTCTATTGTGTGCTCTAATATGGGATGGAAACTGATCATTTGTGCTTAGGTGTTTACACAGATGTAACTAGTAACACTTCCACAGATTAAAAATACTTGGGAAGGATATGAGAACCTACACTCAAGAAGTACTAATTTGTATTTTTGAGTTTTTTTGCAGTCCTTTTTATTAGTATGCATGTATCCATCATATCTAATGTCTCTGTAGTATTTCTATCTGAGAAAGCTTTCGATCTCTTAAAAACATTTAAAGAGGTAATTAGTGAACTACAGGGGGATTTTGTTTTCTAAAGTACTGCAAACCACAAAATTGAATGTATTACAGGTTTCAAAAGTAGATGAATTTTCAGAACACATTTTTAGTTGCAGTGGCCAGTGGTTTCCATTTGAAAACCACCAGGATTTTTGTGTAGTTTTACACAGCTGGTAGTTTCTTCTCAGCGTTTATTTAAAATGGAACATTTGTTGTGGATATTAAAATATCTCTTCTCTTGCCTAGTGTGAATGATTCTTGGTAGGGTAGTTAGTAGAAACTGTCCAATCTGTTATGTTCTAAACTACATTGACAAGTGCTGAACTCCTTTTTTGGTTGGTTTTCTTTTTTGTTTCCCCTAAAATGATGGTGTATATTTTTGCTTTAAAACGTTGGGTTTCTGTGTAACAAAATATTGAACTACTTTGATCTTTTGTAAAGTGCCTCATGTGAAGTCTTTTCCAACTTGAGTTTTTGTTAGTAGTAAAAGATACAGAATGATTTTTTACCTGGTTTTGATGTTACTTGGTTTTATGTTTGAGTAGTGAGCTTGTACATAACTATTTAGAGATTACCAATCTTCCTGAATAGTATGCTCCAGATCTTTATTTTTAACACAGTCCCCTTGTCCTTCTGATTTCCTGGGAAGCAGCATTTATGTTTGGATGGTGTTTTAGAGACACTGTGTTTTTCCCCGTAAGTAATGAACTTACTGTAAGTAACTCTTCTAGAGCATCTTAGATAAACAATGCCTGCTGAAGTCAGTGTCAGTTGTAGTGATGAGGTGTACTGTGAGAATTTTAGATTTAAAATCCCAAGGATTGCAATTTCTGTAAACAAAGATGCTTGTTCACTCACATAGGGTGGGAATGGGATGTAGGGTGACTGGGTAACAGGTCAGGGACCATCTAATATGTAGCTAAGGGACTGCTAATGGAGGATGGAGTCTTCCCCATCACTTCTGTGTCACTGGTTCAAAGCAGACAAAAGTTGGTAAGGAATTTTAGTCACTACTGTTTTGATAGTTGCTTGCTGACCTGCGTGAAATCAGTGGTTTTTATCCAGTTCCTAGAAGACAAATGTCTTCTTGGAGCAAATGCCACTATGCAGTGTCATCCATGGCAGTCCCGGCAGAGAATCCAGGACTGAAGTAGCACAGTGACCTTTCTGGAGGTGACTCATCTAGGCTGGGTTGAGGCATGTTGGCAGTGTGAAGGGCAAGGACTTACTCTGCTGCTCCTTGTCTATTGGCTGTTTGAGAAAACATTCACTTTCTACTGCTGTGGCTTTGGGATATTCACTAGTTACCCATTCCTTTTTAGCTCTGTTCCATTTACAGGAAACAAGTCCCCGGACTATAGTCTTTATTGACTTGTTTTCTTGGCCTGGATACTACCTGGCCTTGAATTCATGGTTTAGCTGTCCTTCCCAGTTAAATCTGCCTGACAAGATCCTGAAGGAAATTAAAATAATTAAAATTTTAAAATAGCCTAATGCTTGCAAAAAAAGAAGACCTAAACAAAATTTGATTAAGTAACACCTTAAGAAACCAAGGCTGCATCATACATGTATAGCCTTATCTTCATAAAAAATGTTGAATAAAGCAAATCAGAGTATTTGCAACAATGCTGTGCTCTGCAAATGCCTGATACGTTAATATTTTATTACAGTTTGGGCTGATGGCAACTTGTCCACAGTGAAAAAGGAAATGTTACAGTTTGTTCATTGGTTGATGCTAGGAGTATGACTAACTCCAGATTGAGTCAAGGTAGAGTCAGTGTGATCATGGGAATCTCCATCCTTTCTCCTGTGTAACATCTGCATTTTAGTTAATGAGAGCAGATGAAAGTCTAGGTTAGCATTTCTTTGAGTTGTGGATTAGATTAAATGATCTCTTGAGGTTCTTTGCAGTCAAAATTATTCTGACTCCTCCACTGAGAACTGATCTGAATTCAAAATCTCAGCTGAGACTCCAGAATGACAAAGGGTCTAATTAGGTAACAGTTTTATTTCTGAGTCTTGCAGTATAGTTCGGGGCTGATTAAAGTTAAGGGTCCAATCCAGAATTGTCTCAAGAAGAGACACTTCTTGTTTTGTGCAGTCGTTACTGCAAAATTTGTGAATAGTGAAAAGTTCAAGGTTCCAGTCAAACAGAGAGGCACTGTTGCTCATTGGGATGAGGCATGGTTTGTTTCCTTTGAGCATGCACTGTTGTTAGTAGTTCATCTTTGTCAGTTATTCAGAAACTTTTTGTTTTGTTTATTTTGTGGGTGTTTAATTTGAACAACAGAAAGAGCGTATTAAATGTCCTCAGTGTATATATACCCTGTGTGTAAACATCACGTGCTTTCCTCCTTGGTTTTTCTTATGTTTTAATATGATTTTGTCATTTGTGGTGGTGGATGATCTGTTCATTTAAAGGCATATATAAATCCCAGTATGGAGTTCTGAAAATTTTGTGTATGAAAGTTATCTTTATATATTAAATAAAAGAAATGATTATATTCATGCTGCCAGTAGAATACATTATCAATTCACTAGAGGTCTGATTGGACAGATAGCTCATATCCTTGAGTGCAGACTCTTGTAATCTTTCCTTTGACCTCTGCTTGCTTTTTATTTTCCCTGAGCATTTAAAAGTAAAGCAATAGCATGAAGTTTAAGTCTTTGTATAAAGTGAACCCTTCTGTTTTGAGATCCTGCTTGCTCTGTGGAGAGTGGAATGTATTAGACTGTTTGGGAGAAAGAGGAGCAGAAAAAGGAGCCTCTGAGGAAAAGGCTAAGCAGCAGATAGAGCAAGAAGGAGTAGAAATGAGGAGGAAATAAAGGAGCCACCAGTTGGGGTTGGGGGAATCTTCCAGCATGAGGTGAAAGAGCATACAGCAAACAGAGAAGTGTTAAATAACTGTGGTGAATGTTTGAGAGGAAGAGAAATGTAGAGGTTAACTCTCTGAGTGGAGACCTGCCAGAATAGTGGTAGCAGAAACTGTTGTCTTGAGCTTCTGCAACTGTAAACACACTAATTGTGAGGGAGAAAGGAGAGCTTAGTGCTTAAGAGTACTTAGTGTTGTGAGAAGACCTTGGCTTTCCAAGAATCACAGAATGAGTAAGATTAGAAAGGATCACAGTGAATCCACAGTGTGGTCCAACCTCTCTGCTCAAGCAGGGTCATCCTAGAGCACAAGAGAAAACACCCAACTTCAATTTTATAATTTTATCGTATATTTCAGATAAATGAATTTCAGGTATAAAGCTTTGCACAGTACATTTTAATTTAGATCTAAACATCATAAATGACAGAATTATTTTGTTTTAACTTAGAAGATACCTCTCAATAGCATGAGAAGTATACATGTAAGTTTTAGACTGTCCTGTCTTCTGATCCCCTGCAAATGCTGTCACTGGTATTGTGGGCAAAACAATCTTTGTGTGTAAAACCCCTATTTTCTTGCAAAATCAGTGTATAGTGTCTGCTCTTAAAAAATGAAATGAGCAAATTTTTTGGGGGGGGGTTGTGCTTTAAAAAAATGCTTCGTACAACTTTTGAAGTCATACAGGTCATACAACTTTTGCATAGCAGAGGTAATAGACTGGTAGTTCTGCAAGGGTATTTGTGTTCTCACCCCTTGCAGCAGTAACCAACAGATTCCCAAGTGTATTGATGTGGAAACCAAAATTGAACGGAAGGAAACAAACTTAGTTCCAAATCCTGAGAAGGAACCATTTCAGAATGCTTAGTAGCATCAGCCTGAAGCTCAGATGGTGCTCTTGTTCTCTCCTTTTCTTAAGCCAATCACAAAGGAAGGAGTTGGAATAGGAATTTGTCAGTGAAATGCTGTGGGATGTAGTTTAGGAGGGGTTAATGATTACTGGTGCTCTGTGGAGAAGAAAGAGGGAAGGGCAGTTGAAGTATAGGCTGATCAGGTAAAAGAGGACGGCAACATTATTGGTGCAGAAAGGGAAATTAAAATAAGGTACCTTCTTTTTTTTCCCCAGACAAGTTTTTTGTTTGTTTTCCCCTCCCTTTTATTAAGGAGAGGGAACTGGGGCATTGAAAAACAGGAAATGTAATGTGCCTAGGTGAGAAGGCACTGAAAAATGAATGCTATTATTTCTCTAGATACAAAGTTGTCCTAGTGTTGTATTCCCCATCTTTGGAGTAAAAGGAGATCTGAGGAGAGGATGATGGTAGAATGGCCATCACTTTTCTTGACAAAACCTGCTTAGCTTCTACTTCCAATTATTCTACTGATTCAAGCGTTCATATGTGTTTGCTAACACTGTAAATAATGGTCCTCCTTACTAAGACGTTCAGAACCATATGCAGTTATAAAATTTAGTTTGAGTTTGAACTTATGATTTTACAGTACAATATTACCATATATTATCTCCTTTTACCTCCCTTCTTCTCCCTCTTTATCCTGAAGTGTGAGTTCAGTAAGCTCCAGACTTTTATATCTGAAAGGAATATTGTTTTTAATTGGAATACATGTCCAGCTCTGAGGGTCAGTGTTGCACTGATCCCATGTGATAATTTTATGTGGATGTTTGCATATTAAAATTAAAAGCTAAACCCCCTTTTTTTCCTTGCTTTTGGGATGGAACTTTGTATATGGATAGGCAACTCTGAAATGAGTTGTAGGAAAACACAAGCTTTGAAAGACAGTTAAACATTGAATGTAGAGAGATTTAGGGAATATTATGTAAACTTTTGGAATTATGAACGTGGAGGCTTGCTGGGTAGTAATCATGGACTTGAGAAGTTCATGTGCTGAAAGTGGTGTTTCCATAGTCTGTGCAAGTCCGATAATGTTCTTGTTTTAAGTGATCAGTAGTGTAATCAGTGTCTCATAATGATCAGTGCAGAGCTTAGTTAATATTTTTTTTTGTATTTTCTTTAGAGAAATAACTTAGATACCTCCTAAGCTTCATCACATTTATTCTTATTCAGCATTTAAATTGTTGGGTGATAATTTTGCTTTGCTGACTCGTTGAAAAGAGAAACCTCTAGTCCTGTACTCCACATGTTGGTTTTGTAGTCAGTAA
The DNA here is from genome assembly GCA_013396955.1 of Regulus satrapa. NCBI lineage: Eukaryota > Metazoa > Chordata > Aves > Passeriformes > Regulidae > Regulus > Regulus satrapa. The sequence continues at coordinate 183,751 of VWZN01019129.1, read as the reverse complement.
GTGTGCAGATGAAGTTCTTTCTGTTCCACTTAGCACCATTTGAAATTATCAGCAAGTTAAGTCTATTCAACTGCTTATCTACAGAGGGGCATGTAGGACTCCAATTAAGTTTACATGGATAAATGCAGATTTGTGTTTGCAGGCATCAAGATGACAGAAGCTTAATACTGTAAAAAGGCTAATCAACACTGAATATGTTTAGTGTCAGTAAATATTTATAGTGAAAACACTGCCTATGATTTTGTGCCTTGGCATTCCAAGTTCTGATTTTTAGAGAATAAAAATGTGGTGTGATAGCCTCTTCATAAACCTGTTATCAAATTGTTTTCTGTAAAATGCCTTTTATTGTTGTCTTTGGGTTTTCTTGTGAGGACGGGCTAGGAGTTAGGCTACAATATGTAAGTTAATGAACAGGCTGGTATACTTAGCAGAGTTTTTAAAGCAGAGAATGAAGAAGGGAAGAAGACAGAGACAGGAGTGTGGGGAGTAATTTCTCTGATTATAATTTAATTTTTTTTTAATGAGAGCTTCTTCAAATAGGGATTGCTAATAAGCACTGGTGAACAGTGTGATTATTTAGTGTGTTCCTGTATTCATTAGGCAATAACGATGATTTAATTGGAAAATTAATGAAACCTCAGTAATATGTGTTCTATAAAAGCATAGGAATATGTAGTTTAAAAAAAAACTCATTGGCTCTCCATAATTTAAATGCTAGTCTTCTTTCTTTTACAAATATATTCTGGAAAATAGTGTGTAAAAATTGAAACCCGAGAAGCATATCTTAAATTGAGTTTCTACTGATGTAATATTGTATGAAAACTCCAGCCAAATAAAATGAAAAGATAGAGGTACAAACCCAGTGATTATTATGTTTTATTATATTTTGACTTAGAGGAAAGAAGAGTATAACTGGAACTGCAGTTCTGCATCAGCCTTAACAATGTAAAAATCATGATGCTGAAGTGAAATTTTGTTTTCTGGAGGAGAAACAAATTGATATAGTTTAGGATTTCGCTTGTTTGTTGAAAATGTCATGGCTTGTCAGGCTAACAAATGTGATTTTGTTCCTAGCAGTCTGCAGATCTGGTCAAGAAAAAGAAAAATTCTCTGAAAACCGCTGCAACATAAATACAATATACTTCAGTTTAGTGTCTAACTTTGCATGAAATAAGCACTGCCTGTTAGCCTCTGTTTGATCCTGTGAGAGTGTGAGGCTAATGTCTGGCCAGTGTTTTGGAAGCAGCAGGTAGTCAGGAGCAAGCTGCTCTAGGGGTCCATATTTCTGTAGCCTGGTAGTTACTCACACACAGATGGAGACCTTATGAACTTTGACAGAGGTCACACTAAATTGCAAATCTGAAACTTCTAGACTTCTGAAGGATTGCACTGGTAAGTTTTTTTTAAAGCAATGTGATTTGGTACATCACTAAAAGTATCAACTCAGTCTTGAGAAGCAGATCAACCATGCAGTCATTGCTCACATAATGATCGCAGGGACTGATAAAGACAGCCTTTCATGATACTTTAAAGGGAAACTTGTTTATAAAATTTTTAATTGGTGTATGTAAAATACATTTTATATTGCTTCCCAAACACCTAGGCTTGTCTGCTCTGTTGAACTTACTAAAGGAATTTTGGAGCTTAAAACATTGCAGAAGCCTCATATTTTTAAAATGCACATGAGTTAGAAATAATTAGGATACTCATAGAATTTTTTTGATTTTAGGTCTTTCGGGGCAGTGACACCAAGTTCTGTCATCTGTCATCAGCCATCACCTCACCAGGGATCTTATATCAGTTTAGAAAAGAAAAATGTGAGATTATCTGGTTACACATTGTAGCAGGTTTAAATCCTGGATTCAAAGTTGGGCAGCATTGAAGAACTCTTTCTTGTCTTGATGTTGTAATAGATGAAGTCTCTGGGGTATTTCAGTTTACTATTCAGATTAGAAATTTTGGGAAGAACTTGTAGCAGCTGAAGACAGATGTTATTTGTTTCCAAGGTATAGTCATGTAGTATAAGTGTTTAAATTCTTTTGTTTAGTGGAGATGCAGTGTGACTTTCATTCGGTGTCTATGAAATCAGGGTCTGTGATTGATTATTTAGGTCACAGGCAGCAAGGATCTTCTTTTAATTGAATGGACAAATTTCTATCATGTCATCATTGAACTGCTTGTGTCATGTGCTATTTAATGGCTCATGAAGGAGTCTTTGAGTCTTTAAAGCTGTGACTTCATGATTCAATGAGGCTGAATCTGACTTGGTGTGTTTAAAGTGGTTTCAGTGAAGGCCACACAGAGAGCTTGAAAATTCACACCAGCAGCAGACTAGTAGGGGAAGAAAGCTTTGAAAGTGTTTGAACTGGTCTGCATATAAAATAACAAGGGTGTTGTTCATGCTTCTAAACTGGAAAAACACAAAAGTAAAAGGAGTGTAAAAAAATCTCCTGTAGCCTTAGCAATTTGCATGCTCTGTAATGCTAGTGTCTTTGCTTTGGTGAGATCTCAGCAAGGGAAAAAATCCAAATCCTAATTTAAACTGAAATACCTGAGTTTTCAATGGATTCTTTTTCAATACTATTTTAAACTAGAGCTATTAAAAAATGCAAATAATTGAGTTGTGTCATCTCTAATTGTGATCATATAATCACAATCATAATAACTTCTGAGTAAACATATGTGAAGTACAGAATTTTGAGCTTTGCAAGAGATATGAATGCACAGACAAATTTTGACCAGAAAATGTTTTGTGATGTGTTCAGCATTTTATATTTAACACCTAAACAGTGTGCAGTTGAAGCCAAAGTTAATGTGAGCTGGCAAATGCAATATGATTTGGAGTTACCTGTTCCTCTGACAGTGATGAAAAAATGCAATTATTTTGTATTTCCAGAGGGGTGAGAATGCACACAGTTGCGGTTGGATAACCTCTTTCCTATGGGAGCTCCTCATTTATCCATATCTGGGATAAACCAACACCTGTAATGCTTCTGCACTGCACATCTATTCCCACTTTTCTTAAGAAATACTAATGTTTCTGAGCCAGTGTTTCTGTGCATAGTCATATTAAGAAGGAACTCTTCTGGCTCATCAGAATTTGTTTGATCTCTTTCTAAAATTGAGAACAGAATGGAGATGAAGGTGATTGTTTTCTGACCTTTAATCTTAAACTTTCCTGAGATCACCTGTATGCTACTCTCAAAAGAGAGAGTACCTTCTTTTTGAAAACTGTTTGCAGTAAGAGCAAGGTAATTTGAATGATCTAGAGAGTTTTTTCTCAAGGTTTCTTTTTTTGCACCACCTTTCCTCTCCCAGCTCATATAAGGACTTTGTTTTATTTAATATTTCAATGAAATTACTTTTAGCACATCATATTCATTGTTAAACTGCAAGACTTCTGGCCAAGTGCAGTTTAGCATTAAATCACTAACTTAGTTACACAGAAGTTATTTAGTTAAAAATAAAATCATTTAGGAAATGGAGGAGACAGGCTGAGAAGTGGAATGAGAAAGAGATGAATAAATGCAGAAAATATAAAGTTATATAACATTCAAAGAAATTAGAGGATAAAGGTGTCTCTAAAGCTTCTGTGATAAGTCATTTAAAAGTTAAATAAATAATTTTTGTGGGCTGTGTGCCTAACCGACGCACAGAGTGGTCCTGAAAGAGAACCAGGATATTCAATAAAAGAATTGACCTGTCAAGGTTGCATAAAAGTACATGTGAAGGAAGCAATACATTTCTTCATTTTGTAAGTTACACAGGAATCTCTTATGTGTTACTAATGATAAAAATGTTGTAAAATGATATGCTAAATGGTAAAAGTTTTTACTGTGTTTCATTACTGTGATTGGGGTGTAACAGGGTGCATATTTTCCATTCAGGGTTCAGTAGAATTGAGCTAATATTTACTGTCGTGACTAATTTGTCATTTCAAGGAGATGGCTCTGGTCTTACCTTCGTCTTCTAGAACTGAACCAAAAGTTTACTGGTTGTGCTTGCTGTCCTTAATTAGGTATTTGAATTAGGCTTGATGAGGTGAAAATTTCTATGGTTTACTTTATAATTAAACTGAGTGTTTAAACGGGGGTTTGAGGCAGGAGTGAAACAAAACTGGTAAATCTGCATTGATTACATCAATGCTATAGTATCTAAGTTGTGAACAAGTATTTATTCCAGAAAGATAGGAGTTCATATTTTAATATGTCCTTTCCTTCTGTAATTTGTGATTAATATTACCTGATTCTGTATTGATTTGTTTTTTTGTTTTCAGGTGTGGCTCACAATATTTCTTTACTGAGAGAAGTGATTGTCCATCCACGCTTTGTTCAAGGAGACATCAGCACTAAATTCCTTCCTGAAGTCTATCCTGATGGTTTTAAAGGTTTGCTCCTTTTGGAAATATTTCTTTTCTTGAGTGGTATTGTTTTGATTATTGCTCCATTATATTTTTAGACTGACATGCTCCCCAGTTTTTACATTTTCTTGAAATATATCTGTGCATACACACAACTAGAGGTTTAAAATAATGCATAAACTTGAAATAGTTCACTTTTTAAATTTTCAAGAAGGTAAAATACATACTTCTAGTGATGAAACAGTAAATACACGCAAAGTCAAGAAAAACCGTTTATAGGTCACATGAAATATGTAAAATAAATATCAATTCAATTTTGCTATGCTATCATGCTTCATTATACACATTACTTCTACTGTTAACCACAATTGGATAAGTTTTCACTCAGCATTGTTGCTTCTTCATTAAGTTGGTGTAGCACCTTTAGAATTGCCTTTTGACACCCTTTGTTTTTTCTGTAGCCTTGTCTGGAGGATCTGGCATTTTATCAGAGTATTTCAGTACCCTGCTCTTTATCATTACACACAGTAATGGGCATAATTTTGAAATTGTTAACTCATATGCTAGGTTAACGTAAACACAAATGCATTAATTTCTTTACAGCATCTCAAACTACTCAGTTTAATAAATGTTTACCAACGGTGGCTAGAAAAATGTAAGAAAACAAATAGATAGGTTTTCTTTTACAAGGATAAGATTTTAAAAGGTTGTCTTCTCTCTTAGTCAATCTGCTGTGGATGCGTTCTTGACCTGTGTGGTCAGACACTCGGTTCTTCCATCCAGGTCTCTCATCTCAGCTGGGATTCATCAGGCAGAACATCTTTCTTATTAAAAAAAGACAGTATTTATAGTTCATCATTCATGGGTCCTTTATGAATCCCGTGGAGATTCCTTCTCCCCCATTCATCATTAATCCAATGTGGCAGAATCCTCATCCCACTTTGGAGGCAGCACTGCCAGATTGGCAGTCACTGGACATGACTGGCACATTGCCAAATTCTAGTCTCATTAAGGAGCAGAACAGATTTTTCTTACCTCAGGACTCAGTGTGTGAGTGTGTGGATGACTATTCTTTGCACCAGGACTACTTGATATTGTGATGTAATTGACAACTCTGTGTGTGATACAGTCTTGCATGTGGGATTAATGCATCCTGCTTGTTCCTGGCTCCTGACTGAGACCACAGGAACAGGTGTTAGCCACCTTGAGTGGCAGTGGGCTTCAAGCTGAAAAGTTCCTTTGTTGTTTTTGCTAGGGGGTGCTTAGCTAATCTTTGGGTAACTCAGCTGGCTTTCATCCAGCAGAGATTCCAGGGTGCTCTGATCATCTGCACTTGAAGGCTTGGTGCTGCTGTAGCTGTTCTCTCTCCCTTCCCTGACACTTGAATACAGAATCACATGTCTTGTCTCTCTGAAGTTTCTGGGACTATTTAGTCATTTTCCTGAGTAGATCCAGGTCTCTAATCCACCACAGAACCTGCAATCTTTGTTTTAATGTTCTGCTTTTGTTGGGGTAGTTTTTTTTGTAAGTTCCTGGGTTGACTTAGCTCATGAAGGGATCTGGTGAACTACAGTAGATGGTGCAGAGTGTCAGACTGGGGATGGAGAGAGGGGAATGGAGGAAAAAGGCAAAGAGACAAAATGTTAGAGTCCCAATACCATATTGTGAGAATGCAGCCCCACCTGGCACGTAACTGGGAGCAATGCAAACATGAACCAAAAAACAGTATTGTATTAACAGATTCTTAAAGATATGCTTTTGCTGTGGACACCAGAAGACAAAAGAACAGATATTGTGATGCTTCATAATAGAATCTAATGATTGGCACATGTGAAATTCCTAGACTTTGTTCCTGCTGTATGAAAAGTCTTGCTCATCTCCTTTCACGTATCAAACACAAGCACAAATTAGCCTGCTTAATTATAAACAAAGAAACATATGATGGCATTCAAGAATCATATCTTCAGTTCAAGAGAAGTTATGAATACTGATTAAAAGCTCCCCCAAAAACCTGAGACCCCTTTCAGTGACGTGTAGTAGAATGATGATGATGTAGTTTGATGATGATGTAGTTTAAAACACTGGATCAAATCCTTCATGCTTTAAAAAAAAAAAAAGATAACTTGAATTTGAGGATAGTTTGCTAAATAGCCATTGAAAAGTATTTATAATAATCTAGTAATAATAATACTATAAATCCAAGGACTCAAATGGGAACTGTTGAAGTCTAATGAAGATGGTGGGCAGATGACAGGTAGAAGTTCAGCAAGAGAAGCAAAGACAAAAATTATTTTTTATGTAATTTCTTTAATAATTTAAACTAACTTTTTAATATAAATAACCGTGGTAAACTTTGCTAGGAGGATTTGAAAATTAAGTAGCTTCATATATCTTACTATTGCTTATAGAAGAGGAATAGCTCTAAAAAAAGAGCTGTGATAGTCTGAAAAGTAAGAGCAATGTATACCCAAGAAAGATCTGGAAATATGTAAAAATATGTGCTTTTGTTAACAGTAGAAATCAATACCAGAAGTGTTTTAAATTTGAAAACTTAAGGAATAGAAGCATTTCAAGAGAGATATGTGTAGTATTACTGCTCAAGCACAATCCGTTGTGTTTCTTTTGTAACCTACACAATGGCCACTACAGTTGTAGTGATCTGCACTGATGATAAGTAATGAATCTCAGCTGTGTTCTCTCTGGTTACTGCACGAAATACTGGCCCATTTCATATGTGCATTTTTCTTCAAGTCTAAATATTGAGTCTTAAGAGTAAAATAAGAGATGCTTTGTTTAACAGTCTCATTTTTATGAGTTCCATTATAATCCTTTATTAGAAGACCTTTAAGTTACGAAAAAATGAATTATTCGACGTATCTTGGCGACTTTTCCATTAACATATATGGTGCTCTCTTCAAATTACATGTAGAATGAGCATGCTTAGTAATTTTCATGATTAGGGTTTAACTCTTTCTTCCCATCTTTAAGTAAACATTCACTGCCATAAGTAGTTTGTTTATTGCAAGTTATTTAAAAATACTAGCTGTGTTGAAAATAACCTTGTGCAGAGTATGATTAGTGTGGGAAAGCAGCTGCTGTCATGCCCTTTTTGGTCCCTGAGGAGGATGGCTGGCTGGCAGTAGGTGAGCTGGGGTGGGTTGTTGCTCGGAGCACCCATTCATGTTTTGGGAGGTGTGTGGATCTGAGGGTGGGTGCAGGAACACTGATTAGGTCAGGTGGCACCTGTCTTAAAGTGGCCTCCAAGCACTTTGTTTACAGAATAAAAATGTCTGCCAAGCATGCAGGAGTCAGATGCACTGTCCTTCTACAACTTCCAAACTACCTGGGAAGCCTCTGTACTTTCTCATCTGCCTGGTGAGAAGGAAATTTACTGTGTATTATCCCTATTTTATAGGCACAGAAAGTGTATCTCTGTTTTTACAAAGTTCCAAGAAGTCTTGGACAAAAGACAAATAAAAGGATCTTTAGGTTAGTACCCTGTTCATGGGATTAGTCATTGTGGTTCAGTCTGTTTCACAGTTGATATTTTCCTAGTTTTCTTTCTAAATATTCAGATTTTCTTTCTCTTGATGTTCTGCTCTTTCTGGTTATTAAAGGGTATCTGAAATCAGTCACTCCCTTTGGGAGACAGATCTTGTCCCAGTGAAAGAGCATTTTCCAAGTGATTATCACATGGGTCATCCCAAAATATATGAGAAAAAAAAAAGAAAAGGAATGATTTACTTTCCCTTTTCTAGCATGTTTGCCTCATTTGAATGAAGAGGAAGAACAGAAATTCTGATGGACAATCCTTTATATTTCTAATACAGAAAAGAATAAAGAGGAAGCACTTATCTTCTGAAATGGCATATTGGATCCAGAGACTGTGTATGAGGTGAAGGCTTTTAGATTTGTTGTGTTTATCATAATTACATGGGTTGGACAAAACGATTACTCTGCTTAACACTTATTAAACCATCTCTGGAATACTGTGTCCAGTTTTAACCCCCTCATGCATGTATGAAAGATGGCAATAAATGTGAGTAAGTCTAGTGAAGAGCCACAAGGGTGGTGCTGGAGTTGGAACAGATGATCCCTAGGGAGAAGCTGGGGAACCAGTTTTGTTTTGCCTGGGAGCAAGAAAGCTTGGAGTGGAACAAAGGACAGCCTTCTAAGACCTTGGGGGGGGTTTCCCAAGAACGTGAAACCAGGCTCTTCAATGAGTTGCACAGGCACAAAAGTCAGGGGTTGTGAACTGGGGATTTTAAAGGTGTCACTGCACCAACTTCTGAACAACCTACTCTGAATCTGATGTTGCGATTGCTTGGTGGGGAGCAGGACACACTGAATAAACCAAGGACCTTTCAAGGTCCCTTCAGCCTCAGTCATTCCATAATTCTGGGCAAAAGTGCTTTTTAGGTGAATTGCGACTGCAGATATGACTTTTAAATTTAAGTTTGGAGGCTTTTGCTGTTAGTAGGAGGGGGAACGCATCTTCCCCTCTCTGTCACTATTAGAACGTGAAAGATGCTTACTGCTAATTTCACTCATTTTCTCTGCATTGGAATCTAACATTTATAACACTCAATTTGTTTTCTGCCTCAGCTTACTTGGTATAGTGCCATCTGTAGTAGTTAACTTCAAAATCCACCAGGAAAAACTTGAGCTGAAACAGAACCTAGGAATCTTATAAGCATTGCCTACATTAGTGTTGATCTGAATTATGCATTGCACTTTTTATCATGCCCATTATGCTTTTAATTTTTATACTTCCCAATCAGAAAACAGTCATTCTTCAAGTATTAAGTAACTTACTGGGGCACATAACCAGGGCTTGTTTGTTTTTTGTTTTTTTTTCCCCTGTAATTGATAGTAGGAAACACGTTTCTAGGACAAAATGCAAATGAGACTGTTATGGGAAAAATGACCTTTTATGTAATTTAATTTGAAGTTGGTTATGTAAAGTAATTGCATGAACCTTTTTGACTCAGCTTGGGGGATACTGGGATAATATTGATTTAAGCAATCATAACATCAGGGAAATGAGAGAGAAATACTTTTTTTCTTGTCTTCCTTCTGACCACGGCTCTGCCATTTGGTAGTAATAGATGTGTGTAGTCTAGGTTTAAAATAATATGAAAAACACTACTTCCACTCCTTTACTTGTGAATTAATTTCATAATCATTCTTCCTGTTTTGCATTTGCCTTATGTAATCCAGCTGATAATTCAGTGATAATGCAGAAGTATATCCCAGGTTAAACAGAGAGATATGGGAGCTGCCAGTTCCATGTTTTATTGTGGAGATAAAATTTCTATGTAAGCCAGGAGTCAGCAGTGATGAGTGCAGGGAAGAACAATGGTGTAACTTCCTATATTGGAAGTTGGGGGACTTTTGATACTTACTTATTTCACTCCCTTTCAAGGAAGCACTTGGACAACTGCTCCAGAGGTAGCTTTGTTACTTTTCAAATCAATCTGAATGGTTAACGTGAAGGGCTGTGTTGTTATATCTTTATTGATGGTGAATATTAACTTATTCCTCAAGACACACCATTGAAATCCTGAGGAGTAACTTCTGAAGGGAAATAATACTTGATGGGAACAAAGGTATTGCTATCTGGAACATTTGTTTATTTCCAAATATAGTAGTGTAATTGTAAGTTTGACTTCAAAACTTGAGAATTTAGCTGAGCATAGCAGCAGAACAAAAGCAGATAGCAAGGGGAATGGGACTGAGTAGAGAGAACTAAGGCAGTATTGACACAAGTCTGTCCTGTGTAATAAAGGTAAATTCCCATCCTTAGGAAGCAGCATTCTGAGGCATGCTAAGGACATTCTGTGGTAGGGTTGTGTGTTTATTGCCAGACACAAAAACCTAATTTTGGTATGTTCCTGTTAACAGTTTCTATTATCTCCTAGAGATCCTACATTAGATACTACAGTCATAACAGGTTTTCTGCTTGCTATGTCTGTGGCAAAACTGGTGTAAATAGTGACAAGTGGATAAATGTTTTTTCATGTTGGCAGTAATGGAGTGAGTGTGACTCTTGATCAGTTGTTAACCTGTTGCAGCTTATTGACCTTTTTTCACTTTTTGGATTTTGATTTTTATTGAAGATACAGGAAGAAAATAGCTTTTGTGGCACAGCAAGCGCAAAAGCAGTTATTTCATCCAAGACAGAGGTCATACAATAAAACCTTTGAAATGGGATCTTTCTAGTTTTACCTTGTTCCTTTATTTGAGTTGGTTTAACAGCGTGTGTTGGAGCAGGTGGGGACACGCAGTTTTGGTCACAAGGTCTTGTCACAAGTGTTGGGCAGGGGGACTGAAAGGCAAAGGCTTTAGGGCAGATTCCTGATGTGCCTTTAGCTGAGGCATGTAAACAAATAATCAGTTTTAGAGTCAGTGTTTTGAAAAAGTGATCTCAGAGTTTTTTCACTGTGTGTAAACAATGGGAAAAATGGCACATTTCAGGTCCAGATAATTGATGTTATTGCAGTGTATAATTACATAAGGCTTATATATATATATGTATATATATATATACACACACATGTGTGCGTGTGTATATGTACAAATAGTACAAAAGTTCAGTGGTTTTTGAATTTTGCTTCGCAATCAGTTTTACTAGTAACTGGCAATAGAAAGATTGAGTTTGCTTCTGAAGCCAGGTTCTCAACCTTTCAGCATTTTTATTTCTGCATGTGTTTGTTGAAGTGAAGACAGTTTCCATTTCAAGGCAGATTAAAAAAATAAACACAGAGCAAAGGAACTTGCAGTAATACTAAGCAAGATTATGTTAATGTGGACTAAATTATAAAGAGATTGATGCAGATTTTCTGAGCTTTGTTATTTTTAAATTTACATTTTTTGGCCTGTGACTTCTTTGTACTGTTAGCTGGATTTTCATGAATGTATTCCCATCACTGTGGCATGATTGCATTTCTGAGGTGGGCTCCAACTGGCCTCTTTACCCTGTTTAATATGCTTGATGGAATGATTGGTTCTGTGCAGAAGACATCCTGTTTTGAAATTGTGGCTTTGTTGCTATAGAGTCTGTCCCAGTCCTTTACAGCAGTCTCTATTCTGGATTTTCTTCAGGATCTTATTAGTCTTATTTTATTTTGCAGATAAAAATTGTCACTGGCTAGTAAACAGTACTGGGGAATGTGAATTTACATTACATAGCACTGAGGAGATGGGAGGGTGGAGATACAGAAGGGATCTGTTTAACTTTGTCTGCTGCAGGACTGGGAAGCAAATGTGTCTCCCTGGGCAGAGTTCCTCTGGGAGACAGAGCCTTCTGAAGCTCTTTCCCCATCCTTTCACGTGAAGTCTGAACTTGTTCTGGATGATAGCATTTTCTGTGATATGTACACATAAAGCACTTTTTGAGAGCTGTGTTGTGACTGAGTTCAATAAAGTCTTTCAGTTCTCAACCTTTATCTTTTGTTAACTTCATTGTGTAATCCTCCTCTCTTGCTTGTGAAACACTCTTACTTTCACTTGTGCAAAATCTCTTTCTCAAGGATAAAGTTGGCCTCCTTTCTTCATGAAATTCAGCTTTGCAATTCTTGTCCTGTTTTATGTCAATTTTAACTTCCTGCCTTGTGGGCCGAGTACTTTGTCTTTTTGTTCTCTCTCACAGAATCATAGAGTGGCTTGGGTTTCAAGGGATCTTAAAAATCACCTGGTTGCAACCCCCCTGCCATGGTGGCAGGGATACCTTCCATGAGACCAGATTGCTCAGGGCTCTGTCCATCTTGGCTTTGGGACTTCCAGGGATGGGGCATTCATGCCTGGACAACCTGTTCCAGTGCCTCCCCACCCTCGCAGTAAAGGATTTTTTCCTTATGTCTAACCAAAACTCTTTTAGTGTGAATCTATTCTCCCTAGTCCTTCAACTACATGCTCTTGTAAATATTCTCTCTCCATCTTTCTGGCAGGCACCTTTCAGAGACCGGACAGCTGCAGTTAAATCACCCTGAAGCCTTCTCTTCAGGGTGAGCAATCCCAGTTCTCTTAAATGTTCTTTATAGGAGTGGTGATCCATTTCTCCACTCATCATTCATCCACTCATCATCCCTTCTCTGGGATTTTGCATCATTCTTGGCCATCTATTTGCCTTTTTTTCATACCAAATCCGTGTTGTGTGATTTCTGACCTGAAGATGGGGATGGGGTAGAGTTAAGAGCGCTGTGCTTTTTTAGCCTGTTGAATGGACAATTGAATCTCTATTTAACCTTCATTTTATGGAAAAGACCAGACTGGAAGAATACCTTCTTCCTATCAGCCTGGTTGTATCTTTTTGCCAAAGATTTATTACGTTGCCTGCCTTCAGATTATAGACTGCTTTGAGCCACTTTCTGCTTCTGAAGTGTCAAACATGATTTGACTCCATTAGTTGTGAACTAATGATTACACAAATAACACTTAAATGACCCAAGGCTCACGAGTAGCCTTATCCCCATTTATTTTTTGGGTTTATAGTGTTGTACTGTCCCTTTTGTTTGAAAGATTTGTAGCCTTTGCCTCAGATAAAGTACTGAGTGTGTTCTATATTTTGAGTAAGTTCTAATGTACAGATGGATTCTTTACCAGCATGAGGCACAATATGTCAACCACTGACATTTCAGTAACGAAAACAAGATGCTGCAGCATCGTTCAGTTTCTTTTCTTTCAGTTGTCAAATTGTTTTGAACAGAGATACCAGTGTTAGCAGTTGGGCTGATTTGTATGAAAACATGCAATTTAAACTCTGAAACTCAGAGCGTCTGCTGTGCTACGCCTCATCTTAATTTAGAGGAGAAAAAAAATGTAACTTTCATGTGTAAGGACTGAGCAGTGTCTTTACTGGTAGTTGTTACTTTTTGTATTTGTGTTGGTCTGTGGCATCTAATTTATTTTTTTTTTATACTTCTTCCTGAAAACTAGGACACAAGTTGACAGATCTTGAAAGAAGACAACTACTGGCAACAGCAGCCTCTTTGTATGTGGCTGAACAACTGAGATCACAGCGATTTCTAGGGACTCAGAGGTAAGTTCATTTCTAGGAACTCAGATGTGCTGATGCATTTTGTTAATGGCATCTTCTCATGCACAAGAATAACTGGTGAGAAACTGCATGGTTTCTTAATATAGTCTGTTTTTTCTAAATTCAAATGAGCTGTAGCTTACATTTCCTTCCTCACACAAGTCATACATGATTATTTTTATTCTAAGTATTAGCAAACTAATAGGCACAAAAATGTGTTACAAGCCAGTACAGTAATTAATGCACATCAGGAGTTTCATTAATGCAAAATGTTGCTGCATTAGTAACTAACCACAAATTGAGCATCACAAATTTCCCATGTGCCCATTTTGAAGCAATCTAAGCACTTTGGCATAATATGAATATTCAGCTGCAGAGCTTTAAAATATTGTAGATTTGTGAGTAATTTTCTCCCTTGATGAAGAATGTTAATAGTTTAGAGACTTAATGCTGAAAACACTTTCAGACTGTAAAGGTGGTAGGTAACTGGTGGAAGAGTCAACACCTTGCTTTGAGTATGATTTTTTTGGTCCTTTTATTCCCCCTCTCCGTCATGTTTTTGAATCCTAGCTGCTAGCAACCTAAGCAGTACTGTTAACTCATCAGCCATTGCAGTAGCCCATGTCAAAAGGCTAATTCACTTCTTTGGCTTTTTTGAACAGTATGCTTTTTTCCTCTAGAATGTCTAGCATTTCTTGTCCTCTAGCCCGTCGCTGTCAGTGCCATGAGACCTTCTGTAATTCAGAATTAACTGAATTTGTGAAGCTTGTTTGTGTAGTTGTTGTTAGCAACGGTTATATACAGGGAATCCTGCCTTCAGCATAACTCTCCTTGCCCCGTGGTTTGTAATGTAGTTGCATATACATTTGTATGTGAGGGAAGTCAGTGCAGAGTAGACATTATTCACATTCCATGCCAGTGGTTTGACAGTGTATTCTATTACTGATTTTACAGTGGTCAGGAATAAATCAAATGTGGTTTCAAGAAGTCTTTATTTTTATTTGTACCCACAAAGATAATTAGTACCATATGGTATTAAAAAAAAAAAAAAAGAAAAAGAAAGAGACACTTAGGGCAAGCATAACAGCTTTGTAATGTATAGCATATGCAGGGCTGGGTCATTTCTTGCCTTATGCATCTATAGGGGAAAGTAAAGCACCTTTTTATTTCCTTCCACAAGTTATATCCTCCATAGTGAATGGCATAAGGAGAAGAACAGGCACTCAAAGGCCACTGTTACCTAAAAAAAGTATGGATCAGGGAAAATGAGGAGGAGCCTTGATTGTAGGTTTTACTGGCTAACATAGGAAATTAAGTAGTCTGATAGGTACTAGGCAGAGGTAGTCTACTAGTCTGTAGGTACTGCTACAGAGAAGCAATGGATTACTTTGTACTTATAATAAGGATAGGAATTGTTAATTTGAACAATGATGATTGAACTGCTATTTCATTCCCTGCTCTGATTTGTGATTTTTTTTTCTTCTTCCCTGTAAAGTGTTCTAACTAGTTAAAAAGAAAATAAAGGAATCCAGTTTTTGAGCAGTCTTATAATGTTTTGCTTCTTTTTGTGAGTAGTTTTTAATACTAGGTGTCTGTGTATCTTCTAAAAAAGACACATACGACTATTTTAACTGAGAAAAAAGATATGTAAATGAAGTATGGCATTGAGCAGTCAGATGTGGTCATCCATCTCTTTTTGTGCTGTGTTAGGGAAACAAATACACTCCTGCTCTGAAAAAAACAGTTAGCTTGTTTTTGGAGTGCTAGCCAAACTCAGTCACAGGTATTCTTCCACCACGGGTAGAGAAGGCAGCAGTCTGGTCACACGAAAAAAACCCCACACATCTGTAAAACTACATTAAGGTATGATTTTTTCAGATTTTAAGTGCTGAAGCTAGGGAATCTTTTCAGGGAAGATCACTTTCCCCTTTTCAGGGAAGACCACTTTCTCTTACCATGATGGGGTGTACTTATGAATCCTTCAGAAGTCAAGCCTTGGAATTTTCTACAAGTGCTGGCTGAGTGTGATTCTTATTGAATGTGTCATGGTTTCAATACATATGTACTGTTAGAGCTACTTGCTTTAATGACAGCAAAGCTGCCTGTTTGATGCCAAATAAGGATGAGCTAATGCAAAAATGCTCACTGGTGAGAAACTTCTGAAGAAACCAAACCTGATAATGATACCGTTTCCCCAAAATCACACAGCTTGTTCTAAGAAAGAAGGAAAGGCAGAACGAGGTCGAAGGACTGTGCAGTGTCTTAGACAGGGTTCTCCATTCCTTAGAGCAGTTAGTGGACTCCCTCTAGAGGGGACTGAGCACTGTGGAGCATATGAGTTACTATAGTCCCATCAAGGATTCTTTACCATGTCCTTAACTTACCCAAACTTTATCTGACTTGTTTTGGAAGGTGTTCCATATTGTGGGTATTTTTTAATGAGCAGCGTTGTGGCCAGAGAAAAAGCAGCACATCTTTATTCATAAGACTGCACTCTGTTTGAAAAGTACTTGTAAACAAAAAGTTCAGAGTAGGAGCCTGTGCTACAACAAATCAGAAAGGCCAGTTGTAATCTTGGGTGCAGTCTTCACTATGCCAGATTTGGGCATTTGGAATCTGTGTGTGTTTTAAAGCAGTGTTGGAGGATGTGAGCAGACTGGACCAGACTGCATGCTCCAAAGTTGATCTGAAACATTCTCCTAATGGTTTGAATAAGTACATTGATCATCACCTACAGAATTTTAGCTCTCTTGTACTATTTATGTTGACAGCATTTTTTTTTCATCTGCACTGAAAGCAATTGAGCAATTCTTCAATACTGAAGAGTAGTATTTTGGAATAATACATTATATCTTCTAAACTTTTCACAGCTGTCAAACAGGCAGTTTTCTGCTAAACTTGAGCTATAGGCTTATCTTTGCTTTTAATTTGTTTTCTTTTCCCTTTTGGGAGCCATATTTATAATATGCATTCTTTTCACAACTGCAGGGGTATTTTGTGTTTCCTTTTTTCCCTGTGATTTATTTAGCCCATGATCAGGGTTGTTATTCTGGTCAGACAGACAGAAAGTACCATGCCTGGAGCTCTTCACAGAAGCTCCAGCTTTCACTCTCAGGGTTACCAGGACTGTAATCAGATGAAGTGCAGCTGAGCCAGATTAAGGAATCTTGTTGCAGGCTGCTCCTCCTTTGCTTTCCTTCTCCCCAGGTATGCAGGTGTGATTTTGTGTGTAGTTGCATTCCACTTTGCTTCTGCAAAAATGACCTACATTAGCAGAGAAACTATTTAATAATAGTTTGCTTTGGATCATTCCAGCAGAAGCAAGTTACTTCTGACAAGTGAAATTATTCTGGAAGAGCTACAAGAGTGGGAATGTTTAGCAAGGAGGAAGATGTGAGCTCATAAAAGGGATTCAGAGGTGGGCCTTAGCTCTGTGCCACAGGTCAAACTAGTAGCAGCCTCATGAGGGGGATTTCTCTACAACTGATGATATTTTCTGGGGTGTGACTGGAAAATACATATTTTGCAGTCCCCCAAGTGACTGAATAATCAACTGTAAGGTTCTTGCTGGAACATGTTCTGATGACCAGCAAGCTGTTTCCACCTTTGGCACACAAAGCTAGTTCCTTCAGCTAGTTTCAGCCAATGTGACCTCTGCAGTGGCAGTCAGGTTGTCTGGTGTTGAGGTAAATGCAGGCTGCAAGCCCAAGGCTGGTTTGACTTTCCTGTGTTTGAATAAATGGTGTTATGATTTGGGTGGAGCACCCGCAGGTGAGTTTCCACTATATTTTTATAGAGTGCCCCTGACCTTATCAACAGTCTCCTAGAACTGACTTGCCAGGCTATAGCTAGAACAGCTGTTGAAGATCCATGCATGCATTCCAGAGTTACAGGAGTATAGGCATTTACTTTTGTGATGCAGTCAAGTATTTAGAGCGTTTTCTCTGTGTTGTTGGTTTGGGTTTTTTTTTTTTACAATTTAATTTGACTGTTTTTTATTTAACCTATTTTCTTGGGAAAATTTGATGTGGGATGGTTTGGATTTTTGGGATTCTTCCTTGTTGGGGTGTTTTTTCAAGTATTTTTGAAAGATGATTTGTTAATGAAAGCATTTGGTGTTTTGTGAGCCACATACTAATGTGAATATTTCACAGTGATATCCAGATAATAGGGGCACATATTTCCTACAGGAAAGAGCCATGGATGATTAATGGTAGTTTCATTGTTCAGCTTTTAGTTATTTTACCTAGGATTTTTCCTACTTACTCCACAGTCCACTTTATTGTGAAACTGGTGCCACCCACAGCTGCTGAACAGATTTACAGCATCTAGTAAAACCCCAAGGTCTTCTAGACAGAACTTGATCTTGTTTCAAGTGGAAACATATTTTGGCTGAAGTGAATCCAGCTTATTTTATGTCTGTTTGATGTAGTTAGCCTTTGAGACCAGAAATGATGTTGTACAGTTGAATCTTCATATTTTGGCTTCAGACTTGTTTTCATAAGTGGGTTGGGAGGGGGAATAGGAGAGTGTCTCTCCAGGTGTGGCTACATCATGCTATCTCATGGGTCTACTAATGTGATGTTTATACTTCTAAGCCCAATTGCCTACAGCACTTCCTATGTGTTGCTTGTGTTGGCTGCTAAGTGTATTTTCCTAAATTTTCTATGGGTTTTGCCCTTTCATCATTTATGGCTTGGAAAAAAATCAGTGAGGCTGCCTGCCCATGTTACCTGATGCTACACACAAAAAGATGGTAACACACTGGAAAATGTTTTAGATTGCTAGCAAGGAAAAAAAAAGCTAAAGCTTTTTCTTGGTTGTGTGTTTAATCTAGAAGACTGGATTGGGTGTCTTGAGTTAAACCGTTCTTGTGGGACCCTAGAGAACTCAGCTGAATTTGGCCTCAGTTTACAAAAAGACAAAGTAATACTTTGCTACACTATTGGGGTTTTGTAAGTATATGTTTATCAACATGTATGAAATATTTTGAGACCTAAAATGGATTATGTTTTCTGAGCATAAAATGATGTTTTCCCTGGAAGGAAAGTGTATAATGAAAAGTTAAAATACAAACAAGTTTTTGTCAAGTTCTGAAATAGCTGGGCTAAATTTTGGTTTTAACATTATGAAATCCAGGGGTCCAGTGCAGTGAACATAAAATGGCTGGTGAACTGCAAGAAGAGAAATTAATTTATTTATCTTTATGTTTAATGAATTATTCTAAGTTCCTGTCTGGGTTGATTCAGCTACACTGATGTTTGCCTTGCCATTGCCTGATTATAGGGCAGCGAGGGAACTGCTCAGAGAGCAGTAGACCCCCACACCTCTCAGGTATCCTTGCTCTCACAGAGACTACACCTATTACCCTGCTGGAGTCTGGGACAGAGCCAGCTCTTTGCCAGCCTAGGGCTTCCCCATATGGAAGGATGGTCAGCTGCCCAATCAGAGAGCTTTCTGGCTCTCCTGCACTGCTGGAGCAGCACAAAATAAGAGTATGTTACATTAATTTTAAAAAGAAGGAAGATGATGTCAGGAAAATTCACTGGAGTCATCTGAACTGGCCTCTTGGAAAGGGAAAGAGTTCTTACTTTCAGCACAGGCACTGCTGAATTATATCAATTGTATTATGTGAATTTAATATTTATTTCTTCCCTAGAACCTCTGCATTAACACGAACAGTTGTTACAAGTGCAGCTAAACAAGTATGCTTTGCTCTATCCTACAGATCCCTCTGTATACAGAGAAGCTGCTTTGTTTTCATTGGTATGGTTGATCAAGTCCAGCCTGCTTGTGGCTTTCTTAATTTCCCCACTTTGGAGTTAGGCAGTCATCCTTAGCTCATGGAAACAACACTGTTTTATCCTTACTGTTCTGGTCTCCTGCTCAACAACTTGAGCATTCTTCTTCATGATTTACTGTTAGGCCTTTGAAAACCTTCGGCATGTTTTTGTAACTATTGCAGCTTCACACCATTATTCACCAGGTGGTCTGCTCTTTTCCCCTTTCTTAAAGGTATTAAGACCCTGTTCTCCTCTTTTTCATGTGAAATCCTTGTTTATAACGGGCTTTTCTGGTTGTGGTAACCCTCTTGTCTCTCTAGCTGTTATCTAATGATGTTCTTTTGACTTCTTGTAAGTCATTACTACTGGTTTGTTTTTTTTTTTTTTGTAATCTTGCTTAATAGCTACAAAAACAGATGCCCTGTATAATGTTCTGGATGTCTTTAAAATCTAGTATTATTTACCTATCTCAATTGGTCAGTTGCTTTTCACAGAAAGAGGATTATATGTATACACAAAGAAATAGCTGCAAATACATGCAACATGCATTTTTTTGCCAGTTGGGAATGAACTTCTATGGAAAATACAGAGGTTGAAATGGGACACTAAGGTAGCGTTTATGACTCTACAGATGGTATTTTTAAATTCTATTTTATTAAATTAATACAATCAGATTAAAACCACAAGTAATATAAAGTATTTATATAGTTGTTTGAAAGCAGAGCCATTACTCCATGTGATTCCTAGACATCTATTCCAGGAACAGAGCAGTCTGTCGTGGGAAATTTTTGTAGCTTGTCATCCCTGTCATTTGTAGGGAAAAATGTATTCTGGGAACTCGGGAATCCACACGTGCTCAATCTTTAACGTTGCTAACCATTATAAAATCATTATGAAGATAATAATTACTTAAAGTTTGAATCTCAGTGGACATCTCTGGGGAAGATCCCCACATCTTGCTGAGGTGATTGCTGGTGGGAAAGGCATTCACTAAAGTAAATGGACCTGGCTAAGTCCCTGTATTTATTTTTTATTTTCACCATGTCTTCTGGGAAAACAGCATCTGCTGTAAGAGCTTTATAGCTTCTGTAGCTACTGTTCACTTAATGCTGAAACTTTAATTTGCATAATATAGACATGTGAATGTTTTCTATTGTGCTGCCAAATTCCCTTCCCTTTTTTAGTTGTTAATCTGTCCCTTTTCTCATCTGTGCTTTGCTTATGACCTCTTCTGCAAGATCCTCTCTTTGCAAGACCTCTCTCTACTTAATTTGCTTTGATCCCCTCTATAAGCCCACCGATTATTTTCTCTCATGCAGGTTTACACCTCCTGAACCTGTTCTTTAGTATTTGTCTGTGTGCAAAATGTGTATGTGTGAAACCGTAGAACTGACAAGGTGTGTGCTAATTACCATGTGCTCCCTGGTCATTTTACAGGTATTTTTAGGATATGTTTTTGTCTTCCTCTCTGTGTTTTACTTGGAGTTTCCAAGGGCAGAAATGAAGTAGAAATTTGATGGAAGGGCAACATTTTTCTTGACTTCTGTGCTCTCTAAGCTCACTAAATACATCTGTAATTGCATTCACATGAGAAGTTTTGCTGATGTTTCTTTCCTAGGATTATTAAAGATAAGCATGACCATTAGCACCTGACCTTGTGTAGCTCCTTGAGGCACTGGTTGCTTCCTGCTGTTTGTTTGTGTAGTATATAGCTTATTCTGGATGCTGTTGGTGTAGAAATGTTGTCAACAAAATATATGGGAAGCAAGTCTCTCATTCAATATTGTCTGCATACTTTTACATGTATATGTCTTGATTTGTCAATTCTTTAGCGTGCTTGCTTCATTCGTGTTCACACAGGCTGTAGTTAAATACAAGATACTGATTGAAGGGATAGGTAATTAATTTATACCTTTGTTGTTGAGTATTACAATTTTGAAACCTTTTCTTTCCCCTTTGATTCAACTGCAAAAGTGGGATGGGACACAGAATAGCCTCATTATTGTAGGAGTATTTCTCTGTTCCCTGCAATGATTCCAAAAGCTCTTGCACACTTCATCAGTATTATTGTAATTCTTTGGCTGCAGGATATTTGGCAGCTGTTGCACCCCACTGGCAAATCCTATTCAGACTTCACTTCCATTCACCATTGCCATTGGAGAATTGATTTCTCTCTCCTCTGCTCTAACCTTTCCCAATTCATTTTGGATTGTTCAATGTGAAACATTTTAATTTCATATCATACAGCCATTCAGCTCGCAATCCTTTTTTAACCTGTCACCAGGGTAACAGCATAGCATGCTTGCTTTAGGCAATCAAGTTTTTATTTCACATGCTTAATGTTGCATTAAATGTTTGCATTTTGTTTAACCCTCTTAAATACTTTAAAATGTGGATGTATTTTGCAGGGTAATGAAGTCTCTGATTTCAGTGTCAAGTCGTCACAGAAATTGTCTTACTTAAAATTTAAAAAAAAAGAAATCAGAAGATGAATACAGTAATGAGAGGATTATTAATAAAATCCCAAATGGCTAAATGAGGTAAACATCCATAGAATGGTAAAAAATATTTTTCCTCTGGTAAAACCTTCCAGAGGCTTATTATTATAATCTGTAGACCGATAGTTCGGGATTATTTTTACCTGTAAGTGCTTGTATCAAATTAATGCAAATATAGGATTAACCATGCAGTAACATGACTTTAAGAAGTGAAATGTCTGGCCCATACGTGTCAACCTACTTCACACTGCTTGCCAGATGTGTTTGGAACTATAGGCTGAATAACAAGTATTTTTTTATACATCAAAACTAGAGTTTATTGGGATGATGCATTTGATTAATTTTTAGTTATCTGTTTTTCCTCTCCATGCCAACCAACATGGCATGAAGAAGAATCCATAACCATTTTATTAGAAACAAGAATAATAATGAATTTGTGTTATCATAGATGCTTACAAAAATAAAATCGACATTTTCATATCTGAAAATCTTTGATTTCTTATAACTGATGCTACAGAGCAAGTCCTGTGTGTCTTGGTAAAGGAATAGGACCAGCCATGTTTTCCCTCACTTTTTCTCTTGGTATGAAAAAAATGTCTGTAATAGATGTCCTTCAAATACCCAGTCTGTAACGATAATTAGAGGTGTAGTGTTAAAGGCTTTTGATTTGTCACGATCTAGTCTCAATTACATAGGTATAAAAGATATGGGGGAAAGAGGTGGGGAAGTATTTAATTTTAGGATAAGTAAAATCTAAGAACATTGCATTGCAAATAAGCCTGCACTTTCTCATTTATAGTGAAATAAACCCATAATGAAAGCACTGATAATATGCATGTTAACACTTCAGAATAGTAATTTTACAAACCTTCCTGTGTTTAAAATAGGCCATACATATCTATCGTTGTTCAAAAAACCCAAATGTGGAATATTTGGTTACTGTGGTAGCCAGTGCATGAGAGTTCCTTAAGACAACTGTTTGCTGTAGATCAGACCCATAAAGTTGACTTTGTTAGAATTTTTCTTCCCACAGCATTGTAGCTAACTACAGAAGGATAGAAATGAAGTTTCTTCTATTATTTTC